>OZ012735.1:941474430-941861539 GCA_963859935.3 Lathyrus sativus
CTATGGTTGAAAAGGGAATAAAACTAACCTAATGTTGTCATGCATGGATAAGAATCATAATGTCTGTCATAATTCCCTCCTGCACAGAGGAAATCAGAGATCCTAGGGGATAAACAGAAAAGAAAGCAAGCAAATACAATAAAATGCATGCAATGCAGCAATACAAGCGAGGCAAGGGAGTCCCACTCAACCTCGAACCTGGGAAAACAACAGTCAAAGTGAATCAACATTCACTTCAAACCTAGGGGCAAGCTACACAAGCCAACAAACAATACAGAGAAACAAAAACCACAGCAGAGGAGGCAGCCCAAACAGCAACACCAAACTCCTACAGCAAACAACAGCTCTGACAGCAACAACTTTCATCTTCAAACTTCAATAAGCTTCAATCTCCAACCTCCAGGGAGGAGAAAACACACTTCAAATAAGGCTCCTCAAACCTAAACAGTCAAGCTCGACAGCTACAGAAAACCCCAGCTCAAAAGCAACAGTAAACCCTAACTTCAATACTCCAGCAAGCTCCTGACAGCAAAACTGACAGTAACAACTCCATCTCCAAGCAATCCTCATGAAAGGCATCTTCAGCATCTTCAAGCTTCAAATAAGCTCCTATCTTCAAGCTCCATCTCCAAGAGAGAATCAATTAACAGATTAAGTTGAAATGTTAAGAAGCTTAGTGACAACCAAAGGAAGCCCATAAGCACTTAACATTATAAGAGGCAGGTATCCTCAAAGTTGTACTTCTAAAGTATGTCACTCATCCCTCCAAAGGAGGGATGTGAATACTTTAAAAGGAATTTGTGTCATAGGAATGAATAGAGGCACAATAAGCTCATTATGTTTGAAAGAAGAAACAAGTCTATTCTAAAGCTCTTCCTACATAGCCTAATCCCTAAGCCTTCAAAAGCAATCTTCCCAAGGAAAGACCTTCATGCCCATGCTCCAAGCTTTATCTCCAAGCATCCTAAATGCCTCTAGAAGCTCCATCAAGCAAAATCCGAGCCAAAAGCCCAAGCCAAGTTGCCCAAACAAAAATGAATAAACCAAGCATCCAAGGGAAAAAAACCCACAATCATCACACCAATTGCAAAAATCAAATAAAATGCTAAAACTCATCACAAAATCCTGATTAAATTTCTAAGGGAACTATTGCACCCTATTTTTGGCCATAAGATCCCGCCTCCTTGTTTTATTTTTTCTTGTTATTTGTATTCGGCTAACCAGTTGGTGCAGGTGCGATAATGACGAGTGTAGACCCCACAGCCAGGTACTTCAAGGCGTAAATATTGGAGGCCCGTTATAACTCTCATTAGGTGGATACATCACGAATTACGTCATAACTTCCAAAAGGAAATGGAGGATGTGCTTAATGGTGGTTTACGACCAATTTGTTTGAGGATATTGAGGAACTTGTGTTGAGGTCGCCTTTCCCAGGGGTCTGAATGAAGAAGTAACTACCGCTTCGTGTTATTCTATTGCACATGACCAGATCATATGGCTAATTATTGGAGGATTGTGTTGAGCATCAATATTAACGATAAGGAATCCCACAACTAAGCAGTGCAACGAGTGGACGTATAATTTCCTAGTCCATTGCTTTTATTTTATCTTCGTTTCGCTAAGAAGGATAGTTAAGGACATAATCTACGAAACACCTTACATGATGACAAGAATTTAATCAAGTGACCTGCTTTGCAAACTGGAGGTGTGAAGAAATACAAGTCATAGAAGTAGAAATATTAAATTGATGAAAACAACTTGACTACAGCAGGAGGTCCATGCTCTCAGCGTTTGAACCTTACATTAGAAAAGGGGAAAAGAACTCCCCATTTGAATATCCATGTTACACAAATATCTGGTGGTTCATTTATGATCCCTACAACACTATAGGAGTAACTCGGTTTTCGCATACCGCAAATTCATTATTGGAAACCAAGTCCTATATGACTTCATAATTATAAAGACAATGAATAAATACAATTATGAACCAATCCACCACAAGGTAACATAATTCAATGTCAGGATCTACGAGAATTTCCTCATCTCCGAGACTGCACGCTTCTGTCCCGGCTAACAAGGAGGATTAACAAATACGGTTAGCAGCTTTTGACAGACACTAGTAGAGATTCAGGAGCATTTTAGAGCCAAGAGCAAAGTCACCGTGTCCGAACAAGAGCCATTTCAACGGTTGCGCCGCACTGTCCACATATGGCTGCTGCAAAACAGGAACAATTCAAAGCACCAATCTGAATTTAAAATTGAAACAAGTTGTAGAACAAAACAGAAGAAGAAAATCGAACACAACCTACCACGTAACAACTCCAACAGAGCCGATTCTGGTAACATTTTCCTCAAGACCACTGTTGACAATAACACCCACATTAACTTGAACCAAGAGATCCCAATTGGATAATGTCGTGACGTATAATATTTCCAAAAAGAAAGTAATTAAGATACCATCTACAATAAGAGTTACACATAAGGGAAACACCTCTGCTGCTAGTTCAGCCCCGAAGTTTGTTCGCAACTAAATACCAGGAGGATTACGCTGTTGTCGGCGAGGCGTTTCGATGTGCAACAGTATGAAGACTTGCTTCACAGCTTATTCCATATATTGAAAGGTTGCGAGATGATACATTTGGTGAAGTAGTTCTGCCAAACTGCAGAGGTGGCTGTCTCAAAGCGTCGCACCTAACTCGTCTGTTGAACCTTCTGTTAAATCTAATGAACTTGAGTATGTTGAACTATTCCTCCAGCAAGCCAACCTGACTCTCCCAGCATCAATGTTCGGGAACGCGTCTTCGTTTGAGATCTTAAAGATCCCTGGTAAAACCAGTACAGTCTGCTTCTATTTGACAAATACCCGCATTTTCGCACCTGCATCAAGAAGATTGAAGTGACATGTTTAAGGACAAATCAAGCGCATTATAATGTTAGCAGAAGTTTGTTTTGAGTTCAGCAAGCAGTTTCAACATAGTGGACGAACAGTTATTCAATGAAGCAATTTTGTTTCTACGACCTATATGATGTTTGCTTTCCAAGAATGTAAAGTTGAGACATCAGAAAGGAGATCATACCATATCTTGAGTTGAGAGTTGATACGGTCTCGTGTAACAGGAACAAGCTTCTCCCCATCAGGATCTTGATCTACTGTCTATCACAGTTGGCTCAAACATTGCAATAGATACGAGCCCGCTAGCCTCATTCGCAAATCCACCAAACCTGCGAAACAAGAACAGGCTTAGAAAGTTTGAAGTTCGCGAAACATAACCGAATACCCTAAAGACTATGAGAAGTACTCAGCCCCACTGATACTTTGTAGAATCTGTGACGTTAAGATTGAAAAGAACGGTTTCACGACCAATCCACTTCATCGCGCCAATCACCACCAAACACTTTGGGCTACCCACTAAATCCAAGAGCAGCTTCACGCAAATCTACACCAGAGAATATCAAAAGTGCATTGCGTCTGATGACAAAAAGTCCAGTTGATGCTCTGGGCTGCTAATCCCCTTTTGGCCCGAACTCATCGCTATTCGCACCTTCCAGATTGTAAACCCTGAGTTAGTAATCCACTAGGAAATATACCCAAAAGATCCATCTAAGACAGCTAGCAAATCTTCAAATTGATGAATCTAGACAAATCAAAGTATTTTAATGAGATTAATGCAAAATCAAAATCGTGATCCCATCAGCAAGCATTAAACAGAATCGGAACCAAAGAGGAATGTTTTTCAAGTCAGATCGTAACCAATTTGGAAATAACAAATCAACATTCAAGACGCTTTAAATCGGATTTTAACGTAAGAACCTCAGTGAGGGCCATATAAGAGGGGGATTTGATACGAGAGGAGGCTAATCGAGAATCACCACAAAAAGGTCAATATCGTAAACCTAAGGAAAAGAAGACTTATCTTCCCAATCGACGAAGCCATCACTCGCCGCCGCAGAAACTTTCGTGCCGACGAACCTCCCATCTTACCTTAAGCGCCACCGCCTCAATTTTCGGTAAAAATTCTCATCCATGTTGAGATTCTGAACCACTTGATTGTTTGATTTGTTGATACAGGTTAAGATTGGGGAAGAAGATGAACGAAGATGTAGAATCGAAACGAGAGAGAGCGATCGGAGAAGAGGATTTGGGGGGGTCAATTTGGGGTTTAGGGTTCTTTCCGTCTTTTTGTTTTTTTATTTTCATCTGATGTAATGTTGTAGCTGATCACATAATACACCACTAACACCACACACTTCACTAATTACCACTCTTAAACCGTTAATCACCAACTAATAACCTTAAAATTAATTCTTTTATTATTTATTTAATTAATCGTCACGTTAATTAACTTTTTTTAGAATAAACTAATAACTATGCTAATCTCTTTAGTAATAAACCAAAAATATTTTAATTTATTAAACTTTAGTAATAATGCTTTTAGATTTCTAGTTTTTTAATTTTAATAGGACCCCTTTATTTAACTCACATCTTTTTTTATTTATTAAAAACTAATAAAAATCAATTCAACTTCTTTTTTCTTAAAAATTAATTCAGCCTATTAATCTAATATTTTTCTTAAAACCAAAACCTCTCACAATTCAACATCACCTAAAATCGATCTCATATAAAAAATTAATACAACTTTCTCATTAATCGATTCGACTCTTCTCTTAGAAACAAATCTCACTAAAACAATCAACTGTTCTTTAAAACCAATTCACCCGCTAATATAACTTATCTAAAAATCAATCTTCTAAAATTAATCAACCGCGTAAGCATACAATCAATCGTGCACATCCACTTCACGACACCCTTTCACAGTCACCTACACCTTAGCGCTTTCATGCGTATATTGTTATCCGCTTTTATTTTATCCACAATACACACACTCACCTAGCGCTTTCATGCGTATGTGTATGATTTATCATTCCGCAATTTACTTTACAGTCATTTAATATTATCGCATTTTACTATTCATGCATCGCATTCCGTCCAAAGGAAAAACCTACACATGAGTCAACACTTGTGTGTAGTTGCACATCATACGCATCATTCCCCCCCGATCCTTGATTCTTCAAGTTGATCTTTAGGATAGATCCAACCCCATAGGAAGGACTGTTCTTTATTTTTACAACTTAGGTAAACCAACAATCAACAATACAAACTCTTCAAACACATTAGAGAAAGATGTGAATCATCTTAAGCGAGATATAATCTCCACCCCCACAATACAATCAAACATGTAGGAACTTTGCCTTAAGAGCGATAAAGGCATACTTGGCGACCATCCGAGTATGTAAGACCTTTTCTTAAGATGATGCAAAGACCATTTCCTACAACCCCTTTACATTTGTGGTGGTTATCTCTCCCTTAATATGAAGACTCGTCTCTTCTCCTAGACCCAATCAACCAACTACCCTAAACCCGTAGGAACTTTGACCACAGTCAAAAAACTCCTCTAACCCTTTAGGATGAACTACAAAATACTCTGATTCCACTCCCCTAAGGATATGTAGGCATAAGATGCGACATCTTATCGAGTATACTTAGATATAAACCACTAGGGTCTTTAAACCATTAAGCAGATAAACCATAGCAGTAAACAAACATAAAACAAGAGGTTCCTGTAGAGTACTACAAAAACTTAGGATGCTAATACCTTCCCTAAGTTTAACCAACCCCCGAACCTAAACAATCTAACTTGCATTTGCATTGCATTGTGGGAATTTCGATCTTTATCCTTTCCTTTGGACAAATCAAAGTTCGGTTGCAAAATGAATTAATGATTCAAACTAATCAATAGTTTGGTATCCAAATTTCACCGCGACAGAAATAAGTTGAAATGTTAAGAAGCTTAGTGACAACCAAAGGAAGCCCATAAGCACTTAACATTATAAGAGACAGGTATCCTCAAAGTTGTACTTCTAAAGTATGTCACTCATCCCTCCAAAGGAGGGATGTGAATACTTTAAAAGGAATTTGTGTCATAGGAATGAATAGAGGCACAAGAAGCTCATTATGTTTGAAAGAAGAAACAAGTCTATTCTAAAGCTCTTCCTACATAGCCTAATCCCTAAGCCTTCAAAAAGCAATCTTCCCAAGGAAAGACCTTCATGCCCATGCTCCAAGCTTTATCTCCAAGCATCCTCAATGCCTCTAGAAGCTCCATCAAGCAAAATCCGAGCCAAAAGCCCAAGCCAAGTTGCCCAAACAAAAATGAATAAACCAAGCATCCAAGGGAAAAAAAACCCACAATCATCACACCAATTGCAAAAATCAAATAAAATGCTAAAACTCATCACAAAATCCTGATTAAATTTCTAAGGGAACCTAAGCCTATACCCAATACCCCATATAAATCCCAAGGCCTAAATCAAACCCTAAGTCCCCAAACTATGTTCTAAACTACAACTAGTTGTTTTAAAACCCTAATTCTAACACATCTCCTATTCACCTCTCAAACTAATCTAAATTTTAATCACAAAAATATGAAAAAATTCCTAAGGGTACATGCTTCTCTACACTAAACGACTTAAAAAGAATCACCTAAAAATTCCACTCCAAACTCCCATACTAAAATCAACAAAGTAACATATTAACCATATTCACAAATAAAAGCAATTAAAGTACAAAAATGCTATAAAAATATTAAATGTATGAAAAGGTATCTTTTAATCCTATTAAATTCTACAAATCCTATACAGTTCAAAGGAAAAAACCTTACCTAAAAAGGACTAAATTTCTATTTGTTATGGGTTTATTTCTAACCTATAATTTTCTATACAAATTATGATATAACCTAAAAAATACTAAACTATATTCTAAGCAAATAAAATACTCTAAACAATATTAAACTAACCAAAACTCTAAAGGAAAATTAACCTACAATTAATCCTTTTATAATACTCAAAACATTTAAGCTAAATCCTAAAACAAAATTAAAATGTAATACAAAACACTAAGCTAAAACTAAATGCAGGGGGGGTATAGCTGTTACAGGGGATGTCACAAGTAGAAACAATAATAGCAGGCCCAGCCCACTAAGAAAAACTCCTGAAACGGGGAAGGGGTGCAGCGAACAACTGGGAGTGTGCAAAACGAAAATAGGCCCAGTCCATCCAAGCTGGCAAAAAACGGGAGGGGGCGAGTAAGGAAAAACAAAGGTGCGTTACACAAACAAAGCCAATGGGCCTAGAGTCCAAACCAAAACCCACGTATCCCTCTCTCACAATTCTGAAGAAAAACCCTAAGTATTCTCAACTTCTCTTCCACTGTTCACTTCTCCTTCTCAGAAGCCCTAACAGCGTTATCCTCTCCCTCTCTCAAACTTCGTTCTCTCGTCTCAATCTCTCTCGGTCTCATCTATCCTCTCTCTCACGAACTCTCTCAGTCTCATCTATCCTCTCAAATTATCTCTCTAATCCTCATCCCACTAAAAATCTCTCTCGTTTTCTATCACTCAGACATCACCTAATTCTACAACTAAAAGCAACAAACTACCATAGCCAAAAAAAAAAGAGGTTTGAAGGAAAACCTGGAGATGCGATGAAGGTGTAATGGAGCTTTCTGGAACCACTGATGAAGATTTGAGGAGACGATGGTTTGGAGATTTTCCGGAAGAAACGTTATGAAGAAATTGGGGATCGCTTGGTGTTCTTGATGAAGATCTGAAAGCGTCGACGATTTGCTCGTTGAAGGACGTTCTGGAGAAACGCCTTGATGACGGATGAATGTTTGAAGATCTGATGAAAAACCCTGGTGATTTGATGAACTGAATGAACGTCGTTGAAGAAATTTGAAGATTCCTGGCGATTCAAGACGAACACGTGATGAAGCTGTTTGAAGTTGTTGACGAAGGTCTGTTGAAGGTTCTTGAGAGTCTGAGAAATATGATGAATCTGGATGAACTGGAGATGTTTGATGAACTCGTTTGATGAAGTTCTTGGAGATGATGAACTTGCTGGAGATATTGGATGAAGATCTTGAAGGATCTATTGAATTTCTGGAGATTCGTTCTTGAACACGTTGATGAACAGATGGATGTTCTTGAGGAAAGTTTGTGGATGATCTGGATTGATGAAGATTAACGAAGAAATCTTGAAGAATGATGACGAAGATTCTACGGTGGTTTCTGGTAAAACTGATGAACGATGATTGATGTTGATGATTTTCCGACGATCTTTGATGAAGGCGATGAGTTTCTGAAGGTCTGGAGAAAAAAAATGAATCTGATGAGTTTTCAGGTGAATCACGGTTTCCGGCGACGATTAGGGTGGCTCCGACGGTGGTTGCATGACCGGCGGTGGGGAATAGTGGCTGTGGACGCGTGGCACAAGGTGGTGTGTGGTGCTGAAACGTGGCGTGAGGGAGCAGAGAGGGTGAGACGTATGGAGAGGGAGAGAAGGAGGAGAAGCCAAGTGGCAGAGAGAGAATGAGTGGAAAATGTGTGTTGGCAGCTTCTGAGAGAGTGGAAAGTGAGGTGGCGGGAAAATCTGTGAAACGCGTGGCATTGCTCTTTATAGGACAAGTGGCATGGATTTGGGCCCCACGAAATTGGATAATTGGCCCATTACTTGGACTCAGACTAATGACTGTGATTAAATGGATTAAACTGGACTTATTAAATGCAATTAATTGGACTAATAAAATCAAACGAAACTTAACTAACAAAACTCAATTAACTAATGTTGATTAATGCTAAACAATTGATTAAATGAAGACTGATTCTAATTAAAGTGAATTAATAAAAGCTAAACCTAATTAAAAAAACTATATTAAAAGAAAGTCTATCAAAACTAAACAATTGATCTAAAAATCTATTAAAATTCTATATTAAAACTAAACTATTATCTATTTAATAAAAAACTAACATCCTAAAATTCTATTAAATCTATTAAAACTATATTAAAATCTATTTAAATCCTAAAACTATATTATTCATTCAATTATCTAAAAGAATCAAATCTATTTAATGAAAAATCTATAATAAAATTTATTTAAATTCTATGCTATTTCATTATACTAAAAAGCTATTGAAACTAATAGAACTATTTATTCTATAAAATCTATAAAAATTCTAAAAGCAATTAAATCTATATTTTCTACAATTTTATTAAAAGGAACTATACTCTAATATCTATTAAAAATCTATTTAAAACTATTAAAGTTCTATTAACTCTATATTATTCTAAAAAACAAATAAATCCTATTAGTATTCTAGAAACAATAAAACCTATTTAAAATCTAGAAAAAGGCTATTAAATCCTAAAAAATGCTATTAAAGCAATTAAACCCAATAAAAGAGAATGTGAGACCCAACCGAAATAAGCGGCAAAACTCGGACACCGAAATTCTCAAGAACAATAGCGTAAGCTGAAAACACCGGGAAGCGCGCAACTTCCCAAAAATGGAACTCCGATCGTCCGAACTGGTCTGAAACGTCCGAAATGTGAAAACAGGGCTGTAATCCTGATAAGATCAATATGACTGAGAAAATATAATGTATGCGGTATACGAATGCAAAATGAATCGAAACATAAACCAGGTGTGGGAACCGGTTGGTCAAATTTTGGGGTGCAACACCATGTTCTTTTCCAAAAGATTTTATCGTTATTTCCCTTTCTCTCCTTGGGATAAATAAAATCCGATGGCAACTCTGTGTCATTTTTCGCGTAGCGACAGTAATCAAATCACAATGGATAGGTATCACAAATAAACATTATCGATTAATCAAGACCAAGTATCCAGAATCAATAAAATCGGGCCACGAGGGAATATACGAGACTTGGATTATGAAGATAAATTTGAAAATGTACATCAAGAGTTAACTAAAAAAAACGAGGATTATCAAGATTAATTATTAAAAATAATATACTTAAAAACTAATTAAATGATTAACTAAAATCTAAATAAAAACTAATTAAACTAAATTCAAAATCTAAATGCTAATTAAAACTAAACCAACCAAATTCTAACTAAACTTTAATTAAAACTAATTAATTAATCCTAAAACTAACTTACTAATTAAATTCTAAATAAAACTTTATTAAAAACTTAATTAAATAAAAAAGGCATGTGATTTACGATTGGGCTTGGTGTATACGACCCATTTACACAATATAACAACAGAAAAAAGGGATCGGGCTTGGCTATTCTAAAGCCAACCCGAGTTGTACTTTAAGAGAGTGTGAAGGGATCTTACTTTTTTTCTTACCGTTGTCTGTGAAATCGTGAGTATTTGGTGATACTATGGAAGGTTTGTGATTTTGTGAGTTTTTTCTGTGTATCCTGTTATCTTTCAGATTATGGCCATTTTTTCACTACGGGTGTATGCCTCTATTGATTTCCTTTCTTCAACCTTTTAAGTATATATCATTGTGTGAGTAATGTTCCTGTATGTGTGCTGTGTGAATCTCTCATTATAGCATTGAGTGCATTTGTCCTGGAAATAAAATAATGGATATCAATTTAGTGATTCTTGCCATAATTGTGTTGATGATTCTTGCTCCCTGCTGATAATTTTGTTTCCATTTTTGCTTGATTTCGTCTATAACATGTCTTGGGATTTTTAGAATCATGTTAGATTATGTTTGGAAATCAATTTTCTATTTATTCTTGCCAGGTCTGAGTGGGACAGATCCGATTTTACCATTAATGCTATGATTTGCTTGTGTGATTTAATAACCTCCTTTTTTTCAAATGATCATGTTTGAATGTTTCAGGAATTTCAAATGATCCAAATCGTGATAAATGCTGAAGCTGCTAGAGAGAGCTTTGAAACTTTCCTTGAGTCCTGTACCCTTTGAACTTTGGAAGCAGCTGAGGATTTTGCGAATTGGTTTAACATTCTGACCTCCTACTTAAAATGTATGACTTTAGGCTTTAGGAACTTCTTCATTCTTGTTAAGCACTTTATTAGATTTTAGACTCATTCTTTGTATCTTGCATTCCATCCTTGGAAGTTCAGAACCTTTTACTTCATAACTTTGGGATCTTGAATTAATTCGTGAAGCACTAAAATTCTGCTCTTGTATCATGTAACTTTAGCATTTGTACCTTATATTTATCTAATGAATTCAAACAATTTTGCAATCCTTAACTTTGAATCTTTGTGTTTTGTAATATTCTTTGGGTTCCCTTTGGGAATCATTTGTCACAAACTTTGAGCATATATCTTCGGAATTGAATGGGCAAGAGGAACTTTTATTTGAATATTTAATCAAATTCAAATTTAGCTTGGAACATTTATTGATCGAGGTTCCAGCTATTTCTACATAAATTTTGGATTTCATGAGAGGTATCAAGTTTCAAGCTTCCTCTCCCTTTAGAAAATCCATTTTCTCTTTATTCATCTTCAAGGCCAGAAGTTCCGCATTACATCTGCCATCATTGTGTTCCTCAAATTCAACATTAGTCAAAAGGTTTTGTGGCAATTAATGCAATTTTTCCTAGAAGGCCATACGAGTTCTAGGCATGAAAGTTCTAATTTGTAGAAATTTTATATTTTGGTTTGTAACAATTATGCTAGAGTATGACTTTTGCATAGAAACCTTTGAGTGAATGGTTTTTGAAGTAATAGAGTGTCCACTCACACTCTAGATTCTTTCTCCTCTATAATAATTCCTTTCATGTGACTACTTGTGAGAACTAAGAATTCCTTGAGGATCCATACTCCATGCATCTTAAGATGAAATCTTGAGTTTCTTGAATCTTAGAATTAAAGTTCGATGCAAATCATATGAAAATCTCTTTGTAACTTGAAACTTAAATGGTGATGTGAATTTTGTATTTGAACTAATGTGAACTTGACCTTTGGAGTTTTGAAAAATGAGTTTTGAATTCCTTGTCAAGAATCTCCCAATCTTGTACCACTTTATATTGAGATCCTTGAATTTTTAAGAAGTCCACACAGACCTAAGTTAAATTCTTTGGCCAAACAAATGCCTAGGATACTTAATGCCATTCCAACAAATTTGAGCCAATGAACCCACTAGCATTAATCTTCAACTTGATCCCAACTCAATCACATTCCTCTTGACGAGTTCAAAGAAACATCTTGACTTAATGAATCCTTGAACAAACCTTTATATAATGCTAATCCTTTCACGTGAACCATGCTTTGTGGAGTCCTTGTAAGCAAGGACATAACTTGAAATACAACTCACCATAAAACCATAGCCAATCTTCAAATGGCCAGACTCAATACCAATAGAAGGAAAACCCTAATCCTCCCTTTATCTCCACAGGAATTCAACACGATCTGCAAGGGACTATAATCCCAATGAGCACACACAAAGCCTCTATGATCTTTGAACCTTTTGCAGTAACCCTAATTTCACAGATGAAACAAACAAAATCTAATAAATTGGTTAGTTATGCATGGAGGATTGACCTAAAAATGATGTGCAAAAGATCAAAGAATCTAAGGGTAAAATTTGGGGTATGACGCTCATGCTCAGGCACTTATGTAAAACACTTGGCCTTAAGCAAACGAGACCTACTCAAATAATCATCTATTGGCTCAGAGAATTTTCTCTTAATGCTAGCCAATTCCCTCAAACTTATTTTTGACTGTCCCATATAAAACTGTTAATGGAATAATCTTTCCAATTGAATCCAATTATGATATGAATTCGTTGGTAATATGGTGAGCCATGTGAAGGCATTCTTTGCAAGGGAACTTGGGAAATATTTTATCCTTAGGTTTTTATTATTGGCAATTTCCCCTGCCTCTATTAAGTACCTGGCCACGTGTTCGACAGTGGACTCACTAGTGTCCCTATAAAAAATAGTAAACTTGGAGACTTTCCATCTAAGGGATAATTCTGATTGCAAAATGTATTCAGATAATGGTGATGTGTAATTATTTACCCGATTCCTTGCCATGATTCTTTCGACCATGGCTGCTAAATTATTGTCCATTGCCATATCATCACGTCGAAACTGATTGATGACTTCGTCAGTGTTTTGGTTTCTATTCACCATCATTACCCTTGGTTCCCTTTCCCTTGGAATTTGTTGTTCAATCTATGGAGGTTCGATCTTAGGTGGTTTGACTCCTACTCCCTGATTTACAATGTTTTCCTGTGGTAATTTCGTTGGACTTGGTTGATAGTGGGGTCTTCTTTCAAGACTACCCCTTGATTTTCTACCATTCATTCCTTTTGAGGCTGTCGAGGGGGTTGTGGAACACCAAAGAAATCAATAATGTGCGTCATTTGCACTGTCATTTGGGTTTGTTTGGGTAGAGTTTGGGATTGGAATGTTGAATATAACACTCATTTGTTGGGCAAACATCTGAACCGTTTCATGATTGCTTTCATCCATTTGCTGCCTTATCACCGCCGCAAAATTATTGGTGATATTGGGAATTTGAGTGGGAAATCCCGTCCCTAAGGGTTGGCTAATTCGACCCAAATTATTAATGCCTTGAACAGATCCTTGTAGTGACAAAGTTACATTCACCACTGGGTCTGTGAACATTAATGAAAAATTATGCAAACTTGCCATCACTGATGTTGGCATGCCATAAGGTTGTTCATGATCTATTGGAGGCATTGAAAATCCAGGCATATAAGGCCTGAATAAACTATTCCGTACTGGAGGGGGGGGGGGGGGGGGGGTCATTGGTGGACCTTGTGTTCCCACATAAGATAAAATTGGTCCACTTTGGGCAATCGACTATACAAGCATCATATTTGCCATGGATGGTACAATTTCAAATACTGACGCTGAAACCGTACTTCCCCTTGTCGAAGACGAAGGAATGGTTCTTCATTATTATTTGGTGAATTTTGGTTGTATGGTGGATTTTGATTCACCATCCTCCTTACATATCTTCTCCTATGTATTTCTTTGTTATTTGTGGCTATCTTACCACTCCTTAATCTCATAACATGAAGTTTAGAGAGATAACACAAATGAAGAACTTATGAAAAAAAATTTAAAACAGAAAAAATGTTTGAATGATAGCATTGTCCCACTGGGCGTGTCAATTTGTTTACCGTGAAAATTGATAAACAACAGTTGGTCTCCAAAAAATTTGGTTTACTTGCAAGATCAACTAGTGAATCCTAGGACATTGCTATCACTTAAACTATTTCTGGAAATATTTAGAACACTTTGACAATACTCATGATTGTAGAAGATTGTTAAAAGTTTTAAAAGATAAACTTTGTAGAATTGTAAACTTGCAATAAAGAAACTTCAAATTAAAATTGCAATGAAAGAAATAAAAGGTAAACTGAAAATAAATTTCAATTAAAATAGAATATGGTGTTTCAGACGTACATTCTCAACAAAAACTCTTTTCTCAATTAACTTACATGTTTTGAGTGATTTTGTGAGTATTTGTACAACAATTGAACACACAGAAATCCTATGCACTAAGACTCCTATTTATACTATACCAAAAATAACTTTCATCAACGATCATTCTTCCAGAAAATGACACACTTTACTCTGCATGTCTTCAATTCGCCACAACTTTCCACGCGTTATTTCCAAGAAAACGGATAAGAATAAAAGACAATTATTATCCTTATTTGAAATTTAAATCTCCGTCGAACGCAAGCCCCATATAGCCTCCGTCGAAATCGCCATCCAAACTTAGAAATATTTCTAAGTTTCAAGCCACCATATCCTTTTCATAATGGATCACCACTTCGATTGGAACCCTCAATAAAACTTATGTCGAAGTCAAAACATTTCAAAATGTTTCTTCTAGCTTATCATATTCAAATCAAATTCTTTGCGTCGAAATTCCCAGCTAACAACATCATGTTATGGAGAAGTTCCCCTCTCGCCCTTTGATAGGTTTCCCCTGCATCCTTTAAGCCAAACAACATCACTTTGTAGCAGAAGGTTACTAATGGGATAATGAACATGGTCTTCTTCATATCTTTAATAGCCATTTTAATCTGATTATAACTAGAGAATTTGTCCATAAAGGAGAAGACAGAGAATTAAGCATTGTCATTTACCAACATGTCAATATGGGGTGAAGATAAATCGTCCTTTGGGTTGGATTTGTTTAGGTCCTTGTAATCAACGCACAATCACACCTTTCCATCCTTTTTTAGGACTGATACGATGTTAGCAAATTATTGCGGGTATTTTGCTACGACTAAGAAATCTGCATCAAACTTTATCTTGACTTCTTCTCTAATCTTGAGTGACATGTTAGGTGTAACACTCCATTTTTTTGTTTAGTTATTTAATTAAGTTAGTTTGTTTATTTGAGTGATTTGGCATGATTATATGATTTTACATATTGATTTAAATTGAACATTGCTTTATATGTGTGAGGTGTAGTGAGATGGTTGGGAATAATATAATAGTATGATGATAGTGTATAAGTGGTAGAATAATTAAAATAGTAATGTTTTAATTATTAAATGAAATAATATGGCTAGTAGTATTTTTAGTAAATTTAATTATTTTGTTATTAGAGATAAAATAATAAGAATAGAGTAATTAAATATAGGAAATAAAAGAGGAAGGACATTGTTGAGTTTTTGTGAGTAAGTGTGGATTGAAAGGTTAGGATTTTTGTTATAATAAAAATAAAGTTAAAGAGTTAGAGAGTTTTTGACAGTACATGAATTGGAAGCGTGAAAGAGTTAGGGTAAAGAGAATAGCAGGAGGAGAGCTAGCATAGAGGGGGAGGATAACCAAGAATAGAACCAACAATTGATGTTAGATGAACAAGGTAAGGGGGAGAATAACTTTCAATAGAGCTTATGCATGAGGGATAGGGTAGAAGAGTCATTAACCTCTAATAGGGCATTGGGTTGTTCATGAAATTTTTAGTTTTTATGATATTATGATGTGATTGGCTGAATTGATGTGTAATTTTGTGTAAAATGTGGTATGTGATTAATATTTTGAAATTGTTAATGTTTTCCACTATTGTTGAAGGTTTAAAATTTTGGTATAAATGTGAAAGTATGAAAATATATGATTTTGTTGATGTTAATCTGTGATAATTGTGAATTTGTGGTTTTAATCTTTGGATAATTATTGTATTTCAAATTTTGGGATCAACGCTTTTTACGTAATTAAAAAATCAGAGGTTCAGAAGGGCTTATATAGTGAAAAATACAGAAAAATAAATTATGGGTATTTACCTGCGGATTTTGGGACTTAACGAAGAACTAGCCTTGAGAAAAAACACAGTTCTTGGTGATGTTCATCAACCTTCATGACTTCCACTATGCCTAATGAAAAATATCATAACTTGAGATCTGTGACTCCGTTTGGGACGTGGTTTGAAGCGTTGGAAAACTAGCGCGTAGTACTATCTCATGGTGATGCCTTAAGAGGCTGAATGTTTACTTAAACACATGAATATACTATTTTAATTAAGGTGTAATGTTGGTGGTTGTATTTCTAGCCGCTGAGTTGGGTTTTATGTGTTTTGTTGTTGTGCAATTCATAATAACTGCTGCTGGGAATGTTTTGAGTGACTCAAATTAATTAATTGCATGATTACATTAGGCTGTTGAGTGTTAATAATTGATTGAAGAAAATCATTTGATTGTTATAATTAAATCGATAATGTTAGTTGGTGTTGTTATGTGATTAACGAAAGATGATGTTTTGTATGCATAAATTTGGTTGTATATGATGTATGAATATTTGAGTTGTGTGATGCTTGTATGTGAATATGCATAATTGTTGTTATGGTGATGGTAGTTTGAAGGGGGAATTACGCTATTGTATGCTATGTATGTTTTGATGTTGTTTATGGAACATTGTATGATTAATTATTGTGATCATTATGTTTGCACAATGAGTTGATTAAGTTGATGTGTTATTTGAAATATAATTATTTTGAGATGAATTATTATCATGCTTGTGTTGCACTGTTGATTGATAATGTGCATTTGGTGATTGTGATTGAGATGTAATCCAAAGAGGGGATTACTAGAGTTGTCTCTGCATTATGTTAGGATCAGAAGAAGGGTCTTAACACATTGATATAATGATATGATCATGCGTCACATGAGTTGTGTCAAAATGCATATCTGCTAGTTTAGAGAGGAGACTAGTGGCTTGTTCCAAGCTCATAAGAGGGGGATCAGAGCTCAGAATAGGGGGCTCATTGGTTCATAAGAAGGGACTCAGTTCTAAAGAGAACTAAATATTGAGTTGGTACCACATGCATATGAATAGCTGAGTTGCGTTGCATAATGAATTATATTCATTTTTTGAGTTGTGAATGATTGATGAGTTAGGTTTAAGAATGTGTTGTGATATACTGTGAAAGATATTGGGTAGAGAATGTTGTGTTATTATCCTACCTTGCAGTATATGCCTGCTATTATTATTATTTGTGATTTCTTACCCCTTTGTTGTTGTTGTTGTTATGGTCTATGTTCCTCTTTGGGGTACAAATAAGTAGGTAACTGAGTAGTTGCTTTAGAGTTGGAGAAAGGTATGAGGTTGTTTCTTCATTTTTATTTCTAAGCTTAGTTTACATGCTCTGATATGTAACATTGAGAACATTTTGCAAGTCTTGTTTAATCTTTTCGTTAGAGAGTTGATGTATACTCCCATATTTGGTATTTTTACATTTGAAGAGATTGCATTTATGATTTCTTTTATGTTATGAAGTCTTCGAAGTTTAAATGATTTAGTTAATGCATGTTTTATTATGAGAAATTCTACTGCAATGGTACCCTATGTGAAGGTGAGCATGCGATGACACTCTAAGTGAAGATGTTGATTGTTGTTTTATTTCATGTAACACTTGAGGCCGAAAAGGGCAGAAAGTGGTTGTAACACTCGAGGCCGAAGAGGGAAAAAAGTTATCGCCAAATTCACACCAGAATGAGAGGGATTCTGAGGATGTGCAAGGACGAGACTGTATGGTTGAAGGAAAGCTTATAAGCATTGATTGATACTACCTATATCAACAAGATACATCTACTTTTCGGTAGTCTAACAAATAAGAAATCTATAGTTAACTTTGATTGACTTGGAGTAGTATTTGGATGGGCGACCTTCTAGGAAGTTTCTCGGAAAGTGTGTGAGTGAGGACAAAGCATGCTTAAAACACTCGTGTTGGTTTGTGGGGTCAGTCAGTAATCTTAAAAGAAATCTAGAGCGTTAGAAATAGTATTAGAGCTAGACTTATCCAAGTATAATTTATTTCGAGGATGAACCAAGTGGAAGCTGGTGGACATGTAACACCTGAGGCCGAATATGGTATAGAGTGGTCGCAGAATACACATCAAAATGAGAGGGATCCTGAGGCTGTCCAGGATGAGACTCCATGGTTTAAGAAATGATTATAAGGATTGATTTGTACTACCTATATCAATAAGATGCATCTTCTTTTTGATAGTCTGACAAATAAGAACCCCATAGTTAAGCGCGCTTGACTTGGAGTAGTATTTAGATGGGTGACCTTTTGGGAAATTTCTCGAAAAGTGTGTGACTGAGCACAAAGCATACTGAAAAGACTCATGTTGGTTTATGGGGCTAGTCAATAATCCTGAAAGCAGTTTGAGGCATTGTATTAGGCATAATTTTTTGCTTTACCGGAATGCATAATGGTCTGAGTGGCAACTTATGTTCGACTAGATTCGTGTCTAGTTACAACATTTCTTGGTATGACCATGCAAACACATCCACATATTCTTGCAAGAGTTTGAATAACTTCTCTCATTTGCTTTCTTTTAAAGAAATGTCGATCTTGATCTCCTTTTTTTCATGCTTAGTTCCTAAGTTGATTGTCTCTAGTGGCTTTTGATGCGGTTGAACCACTTTAGATTCATGCTCTAGTAACCTTTTTAACTAGTCAGGAAGTTCAGAATCGTCCTCATAGTCCTCTTCAACGTGGTTAATTGGGGATTCAAAGTCACATAAGATTATAACAATGTTGTTTTCAATGAGTTCATTTAATAATCTGCATGATTTGGTATTTTTTTTGAAAAGAAAGAAAAGAAACAAGAAATGGATGAATAATTTTTTTTCTTCCATTTTTTCTAAATTAGTAAAGAAATAAAATGAAAAGGAAAAAAATGATTGGGACAAAATTCTGTTTATTAATGATAATTAATTCACTGAAACAAGGGGGAAGGGCTACAAGCTATCCTCAAGCCTTGGGTAGAGCAAGACGATTTGAAAATACAAGAAATTACTTTGAAAACAAAACAATCTCAAGAATATTAACAATCTTTCAGTTGTCAAGGCTTGCGTTCGGAGAGTAACGATACACCAGGAAGGGTACCTCTTCGTCAACAATGTCTTCTTCAACATCAACCACATGATTATCATGAACAAAACTAGCACATTAGAAAGTCTCTTGAATGCTACGGATAAACATATTTTCAGCATTCAGAGCCATGACTCCCTTCTTCCCCATGGGAGGATTGTATCCAAACCCATACTTATCCCTTTTCTTGGGTAGATTCATCAACTTCTCTCATCATTCAGAGCTTCCAACATCCATTACAAACTTTTCACTCTTCAATGAGGTCATAGGAAAATTTGTCTTCTCAAAGTAATCTCTTCCACCCACAACAACAACATTTGAAGTCTCTAAAGCATCAAAAGAAGTTTCAAAGCTTCCTTGGCCACCTCAATGTACCCGAAAGATGACACACTAACATGTCCTCTTTATCAGAGATGATTATTAACTTGTTTTCTACTACAAATTTCAATGTCTGGTGTAGGGTAAAGGTAACAACGCCAACTTCATGGATCCAAGGTCTCCCTAACAAGAAACTGTATGCCAGATTGATGTTCATTACTTGAAAAGTGATTTAAAAGGTGTGAAGACCAATTTGTATGGGTAAATCTACTTCCCCAACGACGACTCTCCTTGGCCCGTCAAAAGCCTTTCCCACCATAACATTGGGCTTCATATAGGCTCCATTGAACGACAGTTTGGAAAGGATTGATTTTTGCATGACATTCAAGGAGGAACCAATATCAACCAAAACTCTTGCAAGAACATTGTTGAGGAACTTAATCAATATGTGTAAGACTTTGTTGTGGGCTCTTCCTTCTTCTGGAAAATCTTTTTTGCTAAAGCCGATATTGCTACATGCAGTGATGTTACCGACTACTCCGTCAAACGGATCCACAATAATGTCTTGGGTGACATGAGACTCATTTAAAACTCTCATCAGCATTTCCTAATGTGCTTCATAGTTTAATAGCAGGGAGAGGATAAAGATATTATAAGGTGTTTAATGTAGCTGATCAACTATCTTGTACTTACTTTTCTTAATGATCTTTAGGAATTCCTCTAACTCATTGTGGGACGTGGTCTTTTTAGCGAGGTCTTGTTCCTTGCTGAGATTTGATGCATTTTTTCCTTTTGAGTTAGAATTGTGATACTACTGATATCATATAAGATCAATATTGCATACATTTCTCATTGATTTGGTTAAAATATATACAACAATACATAAAATATTATAGGCTATAATTAAGCCAGTAGTTACACTATACTCCCTCCATTCTCTTTTATAAGCAAACTATGTTTTTTAGGTTCATTGAATAAATGATGTATTTAAACTATATATAGACTAGATACATCAAATATATAATCAATCTAAAAATTAAAATTTGCTTATAAAAGAGAATGGAGGGAGTAACCATCATTACAATCATGTACACATTTATTTTAGGAATATTCTCATTCTATTAGGGAGTCTCAACTAGAGTATTAAAAGATGACGAGTAAACTGACCGCAAACAGGAAATTGATCCACGTATCATCAACTTTCTGCCACAACGACAACAAGCATACAAGTCCTTTCAAGCATAATAGTATGGTTTCAAACATTAAGTTTAAACCCGATAAGGTTGGAATTTGAAGGCAACAACCATTCTTACCGGAGTAAAGGAAGAAAGCCGGAATCAAACAAATAAGATTCTAATAACCACCACCATCCAAAAATATTTGGAGCAACAGAACAATCTGACCCTTGTAAGACTTTGAAGAACACCAACAACCTTACAGATAAAGCAACAATAGATTAGGAATCTAAGTTAAAACTTGATTGCCGGAGAGGAGAAGGAGGAATTTGACCCAAGAGCAAATAGTAACCCAGATCCTCAAAGAAAAAGATTTTGAATTTGAAGAAGAAAATAGTGAATGTGGATGAGGCTAGAGAGCAACACAGATGAATTTTTTTCTTCGAGAAGGATTATATTTCTCTAAATTGAAAAATTGTGTATAAAAAAAGATGGTATATTTTTGGACTTAATTATTTTTTAATTTGTATAAAAATGGCTTATTTTTAATAAGATCTTATGCTGTGTGATTTTTCATTATTAATATATAATTAAAGTTATTTTTAATTTTTCAAATAAGGTTTACCTGTGTAATTTTTTATTATTAATATATGGTTATACTATTTTTTAATGATTAATGATATAATAAACAATTTAATAAGATTCTTACACATTAAGTTATTTATCATTTTTCGTATTTTTTATAAATAAAAATTTAAATAATAAGAATACAAAAATAAAGCATACTATTCTGAAAACAAAAATGCTTACGAATTAGCTTTCACAATAAAGACCAGTCCAAAAAGAAATAGACATTTTACAAAAATTAAAATAAACAATGACGGTTGCAAACTCAATAGCTGCCAAAATCACATGAAAAATAGAGCAAAACTGTTGCTGCCCAGGATCGAACTGGAGACCTTTAGTGTGTAAGACTAACGTGATAACCACTACACCACAGCAACCACGTTGACATTTGTCTCACGTTAGGAATAAGATTCAATCTCTTGAAATGCTCTTGGGAAGCATAAATGCAATAATTTTACGTCAGTACCAACCGACTGAACTCTATCTTCCATTGCTTTACCTTCAAGAATCAACAAGTACAAACTACCAATATCAGTTCCAAGCATGTGCAACAAATTACCAGTTTATACCAAATATCATTCAGAAGTAGCTTAAATTATTTTCTCAACTGGAGACATGGTTTCCACGACTATAAGCATCTAGCATTTCCAAAAAGAAAAGTTAATTAACATCTAATTGCCTTATAAAACAAAATCTGCTTGTTTTATTATATCATCGGCTAATTTGACTTTTCTCTAATTAATTTGGACAAAACCAATAATACACTAAATAAAATAATCTTAATATTTAATTATTAAATTAAAACAAATAAGTTAAAATAATCCATTCCATCCACACTCACTAACTGCATACTGTTAACTGTTGAAACGGCATGAAGTTGCCAAAACAACGTCGTTTTATTGCTTTATTTTCCTTCTCGTTTATTCGACTGTTTCCGTTTCCACAACAACTATAACGGGTTAACGGTAGCATTTAAAAAAACAAAACTTAATTTTTTATGAGATAATAGAAACAAAGTCTTTTCTGTTGCATCGTCGTTCTGTTTAATCATACAAACGCAATTGCGTTGCGCACATGTGGGATTTAAAGTCTCAACCGCCAGTGGGACCCAATGCAGTGGCACTTACCGTAATTATACTTCAGAGAAAAGGTTAATAAGGTCAATAGCTATTTCTTTGAAGTGGACCCTTTACACTGTGAAGTGCTATAAAATAACTAAAACTCCTTTAACGGTCTCATAACCAAAACTTAAAGAAAATAAAACCACCACTGCCACCATCAAACAAAGTGTCGGCAACACATTTAACCGTTTTTTTTCTCATTTTCCAACCGTTTTCCTTGGGCTCCGGAATATCCGGTGCCGACATTCTAACTCACGATGAAGCACCACCGTGTCTCCGCCTTGGTTCTTTTAAGCCTATGCTTCCTTCTTGCGCAAGGACAGTCTAAGCAAAGCAGCGCCCACCTCGACACACATTGGCACCCGGGAACCGCTACCTGGTACGGCGAGGCCGAGGGAGACGGTAGCACAGGTGAGTTCTTAAGAATAATTATGACATTAATATGAATATGAGCTAGTACAATTAATATTGGTTTGTGGAACATTATTAATTATTGTTGTTTTGTCTGTTTCATGATTTGTTAAGGAGGGGCGTGTGGGTACGGTAATTTGGTGGACGTGAAGCCGTTAAGGGCAAGAGTAGGGGCAGTGGGGCCAGTACTGTATAAGCAAGGAGAAGGGTGCGGGGAGTGTTATAAGGTGAAGTGTTTGGACCATAGAATATGCTCCAAGCGGGCAGTGACGGTTATCATAACAGATGAATGCCCCGGCTGCCCGTCTGACAGAACACATTTTGACCTCAGTGGTGCTGCTTTTGGTCGCATGGCTGTTTCTGGTGAGAACGGTCATCTCAGAAATAGAGGTGAAATTCCAGTTGTTTACCGAAGGTAATGCATCTCAACGGTGTCATGTATAGTATCCGTGTTTGTGTCAGTGTGTGATTAGTTTTTCAGAAAAGGAGTATATTTTTGCTAATAGGAGACATTCGTGATCTTTATGATTGTCTTTTTTGCAGAACAACGTGCTTATACACTGGCAAAAATATTGCCTTCCAAGTAAATGAAGGCTCCACGCCATTTTGGTTGTCACTTCTAGTGGAGTTTGAGGATGGAGATGGGGACATAGGCTCCATGCTTATACAAGAAGTATGCACTCTTTTTCTCTTGTTAATATTATTAATCCTTAATTTGGTGTTTTTTTCTTTCTAATCCTATAATTTTAATAACCTTGCACTGGTGTCTAGAAAATAAGATGCCACTAAAAGAGGCTTTTGACATGATATATACCAAAGTTGTAACATTTTTTATGGCTAAAAGGAATTGGAGTTTGCCTAAACGTGCAGTAAAGCATGCATCGTGGTCATTACTTTTTTGGTGTCAATTGTATATTATAACAAGAATGGCCATGACCATGTGTGTAAAATTCCAAATGTTGAGGATGTGTCTCTTCACATCACGTGTAGAGCCACTTTTTAAAGATCCTTTTTTTCTATCATATTCTACATCCAGAGTATTATTATCCTCACATAATGGTTCTCCTTTTCCGGAATCTTGTGAACTCAAAAAACATGTGATATATGGGACCTCTAACAAAACTACACTTATTTCCTCATTGTCAATGTAATAATAATCATATACTTATATTTTATGAATTTTATGTTAGCTGGGTCAGAATGTTATATACAAATTTAACAATTTAAATTATGAGATTGTTTTTTGTTTTTGTTTTTTTATAACTATGATTGGATATTTTGGTGATTTGGTGCAGGCTGGGTCTACTGAGTGGCTGCAAATGAAACATCTATGGGGTGCAAATTGGTGCATTACTGCAGGACCTTTGAGAGGACCTTTTTCTGTTAAACTAAGCACTTCCGGTGGGAGAAGCCTCACTGCTAAGGATGTTATTCCAACTAATTGGTCTCCGAAATCGACTTATACTTCTCGCTTAAATTTCTCTCCTTAACTAATTAAGCTCATTCCCTAAGGGAGTAAGTAAATAAATTCATAACCACCTTTTTATCACTATCGACCTCAAATCAACAGTGAGTATTATTCAGTCACGTGCCATATCAGTCATCTGAAACTGCGTTTTTAAGTAGAATTTGGATTCACTTACAGTTATTTTTTTCCCTTTTCAGTTAAAAAAAATGTAAGAAAGTTTGCAGTTGAGTCCACAAGGGAGTGTTTTTTACTTTGTATGCCTAGATATAGTTGATTTTGATGTGCAATTGTAATTTTTTTTTATCAAGAGTTATGTAGCCCTCTCCAAAGAGGAGAGAGAGCTTGCACTAATGTAATGTAGTATGAATATATGATGTATTGTTGAATTCAAGCATTCTCCATTGCTTAAATAAAGAGTACTTTATTATTAATGGGAGATGTTTTGTCAATTATAGACCCTAGAATAATATTGTTTATCTTCAAATAGTAGATTATAATGACACTATTGCTTCTATTTTCACAATTATTAGTTTCATAGTTCATGTGGCTCCTACCTAAAGTACCACAGACAAATATTGTAAGGTGGAAGAAAAGTGTCACAATCACGTGGTTCCCTAGCTGACAAGAGTATTGCTTCAAAGTTAGAGAGAACTAGAATTGAGCCGTTGGTAAAATTTATTAGGGAATTATGTTATAAATGTAATGTGGATACAAACAGTTCCATTGATCTACTGATGAATAGTTTTCTACGAATGATTATATCAATTGGTATGGCTTCTGCTGTCTTATGTGGACTATGCCTAAAAAAAATTATGAATTCTTCGTATTTCACTAAGCTCCAAATGCGAGGGATTCCGGGAGAAAGGTTGTAGGATCCCAATCTAGCACGTTGATTAAAAGTCCTTTCATTCATAAATTAAAAAGAATATTGAGGTGAAAAGTAAAATGGTCATTTTAAGATAAAATTAGTCATTTTAGAACTGTCCATATAAAATCCTAAATCTAATGAAAAATCCAAGTAAATGTTTAAGTTTAGACATGATAACGAGATAGAGCAGAGATCAATTTTACTTTTTCGTATTTAAATTTGAATTCAATTTAATATTTGTTTTTTATTCTAAACTCAAGCAACTATTAATAAATTAATCAAAAATATGTCTTAAATGGATTCGGGTATTCTTGCTCCATCTCATCTTTGTACATGAATAAAAAATTTAAAAGTGAAATAATTCATTTCCGCAATCTTGTTATATATTTCAAACTCTAATAACATTAGAAATAATAAATTAAAATAATATTAAATTTCTTTATATATTTCAAATATTTTAAATAATAAAATATAAATCAAATATTAATATAATAATCAAACATTTAATATTTTAAATTATCAAAATCAAATATTTTAAATTATCAACGGGGCAGGTTCGAGGACAGGTTCAGTGTGAATATTAGTGTTTCCATTACACGTTTCATACCCATATTTTGAAATCTAAAAAACTCAAACTCAAATCCAATTAAAGTGGAGTTTCCTCGTCAAACTCAGAGCGGATTCGAGCGGTTACCCACGGGTACGGTAATGAGTCCTCCTCTCACCTTTTTGTGACTTGTGAGATAATGGTACTAGTTTGGTATAGGATTTTTAGTTGGCTGAGATAGTGCTTGATTATACTTAGAGATCTAGTGACCTTTTTTCATATATATATATATATATATATATATATATATATATATATATATATATATATATATATATATATATATATATATATATATATATATATATATATATATATATATATATATATATAAATCTTGGTGGTCTATCTAAAATTAGGGATTATTTTTTATTTGCCATGTTGCGATTTAGTTGATTTGGAAAGCTCCGAATGATATATTGTTCTCAGGTAATTCAGTGACTTGCACAGATGTGGAAGACATGAACATCACTTTGGCGTGGAAATTGTATCTTTGTATGTCTGTGGGTAACTCATGTGCATTCTTCGCCTAACTCGAAAATCATATCCTGCATCTGAGCCAATAGTCACTACAAGAAAACATTGAATTAGCTAGGGGCATGGGCTAGGGGGAAAACCCCTCACTAAAATAAAACCATTTGCTTGAGGTTAAACCCCTCGCAAACTGCAAAATAGGGGAGAAAAAAAATATAAACATTTAGCTAGGGGATACCCCTCGCAATGAAGGAGGGAAAATTTTTTGAATTTTGAAATGCACTTTTACTAGGGTTCAACGCAGTTTTTGGTGGAAAAGCTGATCAATTTGCGAGGGGGTATCCCCTCACCACGTTACGTTCACAATTTGCGAGGGGCAGCCCCTCACCAATTGTCCTACTTTAGTCAAATCCCACTGAAAAAACATTTATTCCTCTGCATTACTCTGCAAAACGGTCTGCCACACGCAAAAGGTGGTTAGGGGATGCCCCTCGCAAATTGTATATTAATACCCTGCGTGGAGTGGCCCCTCGCAAATGCTGTCACGCCATGTGACCGTTGAGCATTGCGTGGAGTAGCCCCTCGCAAAATAAAATATAAAATGCGAAATTTATTTCGCAGCCCACACATTTATTCCTTCTGTCTTCTCCATTTCTCCCACAATCTTCTTCTTTCCCATTTCATTCTTCTTCTTTCCCATTTCATTCTCAAAGGTT
Source organism: Lathyrus sativus (assembly GCA_963859935.3). Taxonomy (NCBI): domain Eukaryota; kingdom Viridiplantae; phylum Streptophyta; class Magnoliopsida; order Fabales; family Fabaceae; genus Lathyrus; species Lathyrus sativus. The sequence goes on from OZ012735.1 coordinate 941,501,433, forward strand.
TTCTTCTCTGTTCTTCTTCTTCCTCCTTCATGTTCCAACATTTGTATTTCATTTGATAAAAGTAAGTTATTTTATTTATGTATATTATTTTCGTATTTATAGTTTATTTTATTATTTAGATTTATTAATTATTTTTTTTATTTATTTGTGTGTTGCATGTACTGTGGATAATATAAGTTATCAAATTTTTGTCAAGACGAACTAGAAATTTGGAAGAACATTAAAAGGTACACACTTTTCTTTTTTCTTAAAATTTTAGATGAATATTTATTTCGAAAATTATGTGTGTTGGTGGCTGTTGATAAAACAAATTTTAACATAACATATTTATGTATATTTTTATGAAATAAATTATGTGTTGGTGGCAGTTGAAAATTATGTATATTTTTATGAATATAACAAATATATATATTTAATTATAAAACAGATTTTAATATTTATATTATAAAATAGATTTTAATAAAAAATATTAATATTATATATATTATAAAACATATTTATCTGTTATAATATAAAACATATTCAGATTTATATTATAAACACATTTAAAACATATATTATAAACATATTTATAAACATATTATAAACAGAATATTATAAAACAGATTTGTATTATATATTATTTATTTAAAACAAAATATTTATTTATTTATTTAAAACAGAATATTTATTATTTAAAACTGTATATTTATTTAAAGCAGAATATTATATATTATTTATGATTTATTTATATAAAACAGAATGTTTATTTATTAAATATTAAATAGATTATATAATTAAACAGAATATATTATTTATATTATATAAAACAGAATATTTAAAACAGAATATTTATATTATATTATATTAAAACAGAATATTATTTATTTATATTATATTAAATATTAAACAGAATATAAAACAGATTTATATTATATATTATTTATTTAAAACAGAATATTTATTTATTTATAAACATATTTAAAACAGAATATTAAAACATATTATATATTATTTTTAAAAACAGAATATTTATTTATTTAAATTTGAAAACATATTATATATTTTTTTATAAAAGAATAGATTATATATATATATATATATATATATATATATATATATATATATATATATATATATATATATATATATATATATATATATATATATATATATATATATATATATATATATATATATATATATATATATATATATATATATATATATATATATATATATATATATATATATATATATATATATATATATATATATATATATATATATATATATATATATATATATATATATTAATATACACTTTTATTTAAAAAGTATGAGTTAAATCATAAAAATATATAATTTATAATATATTTAAGTTACATATACAAACTTTTTATATAAAGTATATAATTTGTAAATATATATTTTCTTAAATATTAATATAATTTGTAATACATTTTCATAAAATTATTTATTTTTTAAAATATTAATATAATTTAGTAATATATTTATAAGAAACATAATATTCTTGTAAAAACTATATAAATTTGTAAAAATATGTTATAATTTTATTTTAAAGTTGTAAAATATTTTATACTTTAATAACATATTACGTACATAATATTTGTAGAAACATATAATTCTAGAATTTGTAAGTTAAAATGTTATAAAGCATGTAAATTCGTAGAAACATAATATGGTATATATTAGGTAGGTAAATAGTCATAAGTTTGTAGGTAGATCAATTCCCCTTTTCTTAAATATAAATTTAAACATGAACAACCTTATACATGTGCAGTATGGAATATTATCAGTTCTATCGTAGTTGGATGTATGATAGAACGTATCCAGGAAGACGTGGTCTTAAACCACATTTTAAAGAAGGAGTTGTTGCATTTCTTACTTATACGTTTGCTCAAGAATGTTGTCGAAGCGAAGGAGGGGTAAGATGCTCGTGTTTAAAGTGTGGTTGCAGAAATATAATTAGTGACCCAAATGAAGTGAAACGACACTTGGAGAAAGATGGTTTTAGGCCAAATTATTGGGTGTGGTATTCTAATGGAGAAACACTGCCAGAGATGAATAGAGAGGCTTCAAGCAGTCAAACACATATTGGAGTTGAGATAGGCAGAGAGACATCAAGCAGTCAATCACATTTGCAAGACCATGAACAATTTAATCTCATAGATGATATGGTTGGTGATGCATTAGGGGTGAATGTGACTTATGATGAACCTCAAGATTTTGATGCAGATGAGCTCCCGAACGAGGAAGCGCAAAAGTTTTATCAACTGTTGAAAGAAATAAATATACCACTATTTGAGGGGTCTTCTGACTCCATGTTATCCATGTGTGTGAGACTCTTGGTCGCGAAGTCAAATTGGAATGTTCCTGATCAGTGTTTAGAACTCTTTGCAAAAATGATGTTGGATGCGACTCCTGTGAAAGAAAATATGCCTAAAAGTTATTATGGTGCAAAGAGAATGGTGTCGAAGTTGGGACTAAAAGTGAAAAAGATTTATTGTTGCATTGGAGGTTGTATGTTGTTTTATGATAACGAGTTTGGTACAAATGATGGGGGATTGGAGGAATGTAAGTTTTCTCAGAGTCCGAGGTATTTAGTTCAAAGTAAAGGTGTTGATCAAAAACAAAAACGAGTTGCAGTGAAATCCATGTTCTATCTGCCAATAATTCCTAGATTGCAAAGGATGTTTGCGTCAATTTATAGTGCAAGCCAAATGACATGGCATCATACAAATTCCAATAGTTCAGGCATGATGCGACATCCATCTGATGGCGAGGCATGAAAACACTTTGATAGAGTACATACAGATTTTGCAGCAGAACCCAGAAATGTCAGGCTCGGGTTATGCTCAGATGGTTTTACTCCTTATATCCAATCGTCAGCAATTGCCTATTCTTGTTGGCCAGTTATTGTTACCCCATACAATATCCCTCCTGAGATGTGCATGACGAAACCTTACATGTTTTTGACATGCCTCATTCCATGACCATCGAGTCCAAAAGCGGGAATAGATGTTTATTTGCAACCTTTAATTGATGATTTGAAGAGGCTGTGGATTGGAGAATGGACTTATGATGTGTCTCGCAGACAAAACTTTAATATGCGAGCTGCTTTGATGTGGACAATTAATGACTTTCCTGCATATGGCATGTTGTCTGGTTGGGGTACGCATGGCAAAATGGGATGTCCACATTGCATGGGACACACAAAAGCGTTTACTTTGCAAATGGGTGGTAAAAGTTCATGGTTTAACTGTCAGCGTAGATTCTTACCTAAGAACCATGTTTTTAGAAAAAATAAGAATGCTTTTAGAAAAGGAATAAAAGTAACAAATCTTCCTCCCCCTCGACTGTCATCGACTGAAGTATGAAATAGTGTTAGTGACCTACCAAAATTCACAGATAATGGTAAAACATGCAGAATTCCAGGATACGGGGATACTCACAATTGGACAAAAAGAAGTATTTTTTGGGACCTCCCATATTGGAAGGATAATTTGTTGCGACATAATCTTGATGTTATGCATATTGAGAAGAATTTTTTTGATAATGTATTTAACACAGTGATGGATGTCCAAGGCAAGACAAAAGATAATTAGAAGGCTAGAAAGGACTTGGAACTGTTGTGTAATCGAAAAGACTTGGAGTTAAAACCCCAACCAAATGGAAAATTATTAAAACCCAAGGCTTGTTACACTCTTACTCCCCAAGAAGCAAAAGAAGTATGTCGATGGTTAAATGAGTTGAGGATGCCCGATGGTTATTCTTCTAACTTAGCAAGATGTGCTGATGCAAAAACAGGAAAGTTGCATGGAATGAAAAGTCATGATTGTCATGTTTTTATGGAACGATTGCTTCCAATTGCATTCAGTTCACTTCCTAAGCATGTTCTTAATCCACTAATTGAGATTAGTAAGTTTTTTAAAGACATTTGTGCGTCAACTTTACGAGTGGATGACATCTTTAAGTTAGACAAAAATATTCCCATCATTCTCTGCAAGTTAGAGCAAATATTTCCCCTAGTTTCTTTGATTCTATGGAGCATCTCCCTGTGCATCTTGCTTATGAAGCTTACCTTGGTGGACCTGTTCAATATAGATGGATGTATCCATTTGAACGATTCATGGGTGATTCAAAGTGATCTGTGAAAAATAAGGCGAGAGTTGAGGGATCAATATGTGCACATTATTTACATCGAGAAACTTCACATTTTTGCTCACATTATTTCAATCATATGATGTTGACTCTGAGAATCATAAGGAATGGAGTTCACTTTAGTGAAAGAAGTCAATTCACCTTATCGGTTTTTGGCCGTCCCGGTCGTCCTTCTGGAAAGACAAGTGTGCATTGGTTGTCTGAAAAAGAAATGCAATCTGCTCATGTTCACGTGTTGATTAACTGCGTTGAAGTTAAACTATATCTTGAGTAAGTATATTAAATTAAGTTTTTATTTCTTTTTGTTAAATATACTTATTTAACATAAATTTTTTCTTCTTTGAAATAGGGCATTTAATACTTATTATTTTCAAAGCACGGGTGAACAACCATCGACAGGTTACACACATGCCTATTTTCCAGCATGGTTCAAGCAACAATTATATTTCATTGTTGCACCAAGTCCTGAAATAATTCATTTGAGAAGTTTATCTGAAGGCCCTCATCAGCGTGCAAATGAATGGCACACTTACTTTGTAAACGGATATAAATTCCACACTCAAACATGGACATAAGGGAAGAAAACAATAAACAGTGGTGTAGTTGTAAAAGGAGTTACAAAGGGTGGTGATGACGACTTTTATGGTGTTATCACACATATTTATGAGTTGGTATATAATTATATGGACTCGGAAAATAAATTTGTCCTATTTTATTGTGATTGGTATGATCCATCTTCCAAAGGAACTAAAATAGATAAAAATATAACACTGTTGAGATACGAATGGATCGAAAGTACAAAGAGTATGACCCTTTCATAATGGCACATAATGTTAGGCAAGTTTACTATGTTCCTTATCCTTCAATTCAACCAAGTAAACGAGGATGGTGTGTTGTAATCAAGTCCAATCCAATGGGTTATATTGAATCTGACGGTGTAATGGAAGATGATGTTGCATACCAAGATGATGAGATTTCACTCGTGAATGGGGTAATCGAAATTGAGGAGATTACAAGTTTGGGTGATACTGTGGTTGTGGGTCAACAAGTTGATGCAACCATCTTCTTATCAGCAAATCATGTGGAAGAAGAGGAGGAAGAGTCAGGAGATTCTGAAGACGACAATATCATATCTGATGAAGACAGTGACGATTACAATGATGAATAATACTACTATGTAATTATACTATTGTGTAATAATACTACTATGTAATATGTATTGTTATATATATATTATTTACTTTTGTGTAATTTCTTGAATTAATTTACTTTTTTGTCATTTTATGAAATATTTTAGTTTAAAAATACCACCCCGAAGTGAGGAAAAGGGTAAGGGTAAGGCTCGCCGCACAAGGTTTGTTGTAGAAGAGGTTCCAGATTCATCTATGTTTATTTCTATGCCACTTTCGAGTCAGGTGCATCCTACTCCATTGCCTGTGCCCCCTACTCCACCTCCTATGCAGACTTCACCCATGTCTGGCGGATCTTTCACCGGATTACTATCCACACCTGATTTTCCTTCATTCCCACCGATATCTGCGCCGGCCTTTATTAGTCCTCCTGGATAGGTGAAGATGCATTTAAGCAACTTATTGACCATTGGAATTCGGAATCCTTTAAGCAAATATCTGAAAAAGCAAAAAAAAACAGGGCATCTGAAATTGGTGGCTGCAACTACGCAGCAGGAAGTATTAGTGTTGCTGAAATTGCACATAGGCTGGTAAATATATTTATTTTACTTAAGTTTTCATTTAAAATTTAGATTAAAACAAACTATTTTTTTCACTTATATGTTTTATTTTATTAGCGTGATGAGTTGGGTAGAACTCCGATGCTTAATTAGATCCATCTAGAGACTCATATCAAGAAAAATGGGGAGTTTGTCGATAAACGCTCAAAGGAAACTCAAGTAAGTTTTGCTAAAATTTAGTCATTCTATTTCTTTCTTTTATAACATGTTGTTTAGTCATCTTATTTAAATTATTATAACATCTAAATTTTTTGTATAGGAGGAGTATGATCGAAGACTTGCACTTTCTTTATCTGAGCATCCTGAGTTACCTCCACCACCACAGGGATACCCTGTTGATCCTTGTCTAGGTTTTCAGACTTGGTATGATGCTGCTCGCGGGAAGAGGAAAAATGGAAGGGTGTATGGTGCTGGAGGGTATGCCAAAACAATTAACCGGCGTGATAGGACTTTCAGGATGAGACTTGATGATGGAGAAGGATCATCGTGTCCACCTATATTAACTGTAACACCCCGTTCCCAAAATAACATAAAATAAACAATTAAAACACATATCAGAATTTCTCTCCCAAACGGGATGCCACAATACACATCAATTTTCCACAAGTATTTTTTCCAAATAATTTAACTGAATTTTTCAATAAAATTGCAGCGGAAAAAGATATGGTCTGTCATAACACAAAATATTATATACATACATCATCCATACCCATCATCATCATATATACAATAACGGCCATCTGCCCCAAAATACACAACATTAACAAACATCACTACACATATACAAAAGACAGATACGCCACAAGGGCACACATATCAACATCGATAGAAAAACTCCCAAAACGCCCCGGTGTTACGTATCAGAGCAGCCCTACGGAGACACTACAATCCAACAAGCTAAACACCTGGATTGTCTGTACTTCCGAAGAAGCACAGACCACAACAACAACAAAGGGGTGAGAATTACGATTAAATAATAATGGCATAGTAGTACATGAAGTAAAAGGTAGAAATCAATAATAATACCATTTCATATACATATCATCCGGACTCACGGTCCCACCATCAACCATAATATACAATCACGCAACAAATGCGCTCACACAACTCTAACATACGATACCGACTCACAATTCACGATGGGCACCGGGCCATCAACCCTTCTTACAGGAGAACATATCACCAATGGGCACTTGGCCATCAACCCTCCACTCAGGGAGCACACCACACTGATGGGCAACTGGCCATCAACCCTCCACAATGGGAGCACCACAACAATACTGATGGACACCTGGCCATCACCTTCCACAACGGGAGCACATCTCCGATGGACACTTGGCCATCACCCTCCTCACCGGGAGCGCCACACATTAACATCGATGGACACATGGCCATCACCCTCCTCAACGGGAGCACAACACATTAACATCGATGGACACATGGCCATCAGCCTCCTCAACGGGAGCACAACAAATTAACGATGGACAACTGGCCATCACCCTCCTCACAGGGAGCACACAACCATATTCACACACAACATACATCTAGCACACCAAGTGCAAACCGATCCTATTGATCCACCCTCACACAACATATACATATACACAACGCACAAGGCGTATCGATCCCACAGATCCATTCACATCATAAAATACATACATAACAAGCACACACAGTGCGTCGATCCCAAGGATCCGTTCACCACACAACTTATCACACACAATGCACACAAGGCATGTCGGTCCTACTGACCTAATACATCACGTAATAGCACACAATGACAACTCATAATAAGCGTATCGATCCTCACGGATCCACTCACCACAACGCACCAACAAAACGCGCTCAAGGCGTCACAATCATACTGATCCTCATATCTCACACACAGCACACACACGGTGCACACATCTCACGTACACATCTCCACCAGTTCATACATAATGTGTACTCCACCAATTAGGCCACTTGCGATAAACGCCGACTAAACAGCCCTACAGCCTCCAACATACGCTCGCATCAGCTCTCCAACAAGCCTCTCGTCACACATGACCAACGAGGGTCCAAGTCCACAGCGGAACAACACAAAAACAACAGCAGAATCACAAACTGCTGTCGGGCTCGCTGGCACATTCGCCCGGCGAAGCCCCGCAGCGAACACTCGCTGCCATTCGCCTGGCGAAACCTCTGGCGAAGCCAAACAGAAGCTTCTGCCAGCACTCGCTGGCTAGTTCGCCCGGCGAAGCCTGGCGAAGGCTCGCCCCTCATTCGCCCAGCGAATACCTGCGTACTCAGAAAAATTCTGCGCACCAGAATCATCATCCACTCCCGATTCCGCCCGATTAAATCAGAACTCACAACTACCAACATACTACCACTGAGCTACGGGTCTATTCCCGATTCTATCCGACAAAACGCATCATCTTCTCAATTTACCGACTTTCGGCATAACTCCGGAACTACTCTAAAACCCCAAACTCATTCAACCCAATATTCCCAGCACATGCAAACGAATTAATCATCAAACAACACAACATTCACATCAATAACAGCATGCAATCGACATCAAACATCAAGAAATCTATGGGGATTAGGGATTTCCCCCTTTCTACCGATTAATCATGCATTTACCCAATTTAACCGATTATTCTCCCCCCTTACCTCAAATCAAGCTTTGATGATGAACAAGCTCCTCAATCCACATGAAATCCGCTTGCTAAGTTGTTGTTCTTGATCGTGTAGCTCTCCTCTTGCTCAACCGTGTTCTCCTATTCTTTCCAATTCTATTTTTCCAAAATGGCAATGTTACCCCTCATCCCAAATAATCTTTTTTTTTTAATTCAAAATAAATATAATTCTCTTAATTCCTTTAATTCAAAAATCCAATTAATAACATTTTCTCATTTATATTAATATTAGCAATAATAATGATAATAATTAATAATAATTTTTACATTACTATCAATTATCACATTTTATCACAATTTATTAATATTATGAGCTCTTGACCTTCACAATAATTCTCAAAATACACCCACGAATAAAATAATCACAGAAACCAAAAATAATTAAAATGGGTGTTACATTAACCGCTGATATGCTTGAAACTGTGAGAAATTTGGCTCAGACCGAGGTAGCAGCTAGACAAGCAGAGATGGAGGAAATGAGGAGAAGACAAGCTCAGATGGAGGAAGAATTGAAGAGAAAAACAACGGAGTATGAGGAAGCAATGCGGATTGCAAATGAGCGCGCATTGAAATTTGAACAATTTATGGCAATGCATATGAATTAAGGTGTGGGAGGAAGAAATGAGGAAGATGAGGAGGATGAGGAGGATGAGGGGGATGATGAAGAAGTTGACTAAATGTGTTATGAATTATATATATTTTTATATTTTATTTTATTTTTGTCATGAATTATTTTTATTTTAATGATGGATTTGAATATTTACTTTTATTATACTTTTAGTTCTAAATTATTATTTTACAAAATATATATTTTTATTTGTTATATAATTATATTTAAATATATTTTTATTTATTATATAATTATATTATTCTAATTATAATAATATAATTATAAAATGTAATAAAAATTTATTATATAATATATTATTATTCTAATATATATATTTTATTATATAATTATATTATTCTAATTATAATAATATAATTATAAAATGTAATAAAAATTTATTATATATAATATTATTATTCTAATATAATTATTTCAATATAATTATTGGCTAGGGGTTAACCCCTCGCAAATCCCAAAATGTGGGACATCTGGCTAGGGGCTTAACCCCTCGCAAATGCATTGCACAGTTGGCTAGGGGATTCGCCCCTCTCTAATTTAAGGAATCACGTGACTTAGCTAGGGGCTTAACCCCTCGCAATCTGTTGTGACAGGTCTGAACCCCTCTCTGGCTCTAGTCTGTGGCTACGTATGTGGTGCAGAAGGGGGATTTTTTTAATTACATTTTGCGAGGGGCTTATCCCCTAGCCATTTTTGCAAGGGGCTTATCCCCTCACCAATGATTTGTGATGCCCTGATTAGCTAGAGGCTCTGTCCCCTCACAAATTTTGGTTTTGTGATGGTTTTTTGACTTAGTGAGGGGTTTAACCCCTAGCTAATTCCGGTTTTTCTTGTAGTGAGTGGTATGAGTGTCTTCGTCCCCCCTTGATGTGTGCTGGTTGTTTTGGTGGAGATTGTTGTTCGCTTTAGTTGATCCTTGGTTGGGGAGATCTAGCTTGTTTCTCATCTTCAGTGCTCCTGATCAGTTGTTGTTTGGTCTCCTTGTTTCTTCTTTTGTCGTGGTCGTTGGTTTCTTATGGTCTGTTATATATATTCTTGTTGTACTATATATGCATGTTTTGTTTTTACTGGTGGCAAGGTACCTATTGTTCCTGCATCTATTCTTCTTGTTGTATCATTTAGCCTTCAATGCTTTTCTTTTATATATAATATTTGTCTTTTAAAAAAAGTCTTATACTAAGAATTTATGGGCAAAAATACTAATATGGGATTTAATTAAGATAAGTGCAATTAGGGGATTTTACTCTACTTAAGGGAGGGGTATGTTGGACTTTGTGCTATATAAGCTCATGTCTGAAGAGAAATCGTACTTCACTTTCATACACAAACTTTATTCTCCTCATCTCACCCTTTTCTCCTTCCTCATTTCATACTTTCATTCTCCTCATCTCACATTTTTCTCCTTCCTAATTTCATATTTGAAATGAAGAGTAAACGATGAGAGTTTCCTAGCAAACAAGTGATTATTGCTTACATGCAAGGTTAATCTGTCAATTATGACACAAATCTAATGAACAATGGATGGTAATTGTTAGTGGAACAAGTACATTCTTAAGAGCATGACAAGGATGATAAATAGGAATGGAAAATATGAAGAATGTTCTTGGGTTCAAGGGAGTAACAATGGATGAGGACAAGGGAATTTACGTGAAGTTCAAAATTAGTCTGCATGTGGCATAAGATGCTTCTTCAAAATTTCAGGTGGGTTCCTCCCCTTTAAGTTTGCATATTAAATGGTATGAATTATGGTTTCTTGCATGTGATGATAATTATACTTAATGCATTTGTATTTTACCTTAATGGTAGGGTTGTGCATATGGTTCGTTGTTTAAATTGTGTAAAATTCATGCTTAAGATTGCTAGGAAGGACTAAATTAATGCGGCGATTTATATTTGTGGAAGTTTAGATGAAATCATGATTTAGAAATCATGAGAAAGTTACGGGAGTAATTAAAATTACTACAACCCATAATTTTCATGTTGTACACATAGTTGGGAATTATAGGAAAATTACGGAAGTAATTAAAATTACCACCCACCTGTAATTTCCTCTATCGAGCACACAATTAGAATTTCCAAAAAAATAATGTGAGTAATTAAAATTACCACCCACCCATAAATTCCTTTGTCATGTGTATAAATCCCTGTTTTCCATGTTAGTCTTTGATCCCTTAGATCTTTTGGAAGCCTAGTGATACACACCATATTGGTGAGTGGGGTGAGTAAGTATGCATATATGTTAAAACCAAGCAATGATTGCTAAGATTCAGATGGACACGGTGTACCTAGAATTAAACAAAGTAATGAGTGATCAAACCCAAGGCATAAATTTAGGAACGAGACTAAGTATTGGTTGGTGGAATGGATCATGTTGTTAGCCGACGATAATGATCTAGAAAGAGAGTTGAATAGATCACTAATTCCTAAACAGAGTCGACGTTTAAATGAAATTTAGTTTTCAAAATTTTATGTGGAAGCGACCGAGGAACTATGGTCGTCTAAACGAACCATTACCAAAAAGATTGGATATGCGATAAGCCTATATGGGATTATTGACTTCAACGAGAAAAATTGAATCAAAAATTTAAACACCAATCAATACAATTTTATTCACTCAAAGTTGTGCAATTTCCAATAACTTATTAAAAACAAACTCAAATTAAAAACAACCCAAAAGGTTTGTGTTTGATCAATTTATCAAACACTTGGTGTGCGACACACTCCAAGTGAAATTCTATAAGTAATGGTAGTGCATAACTTTTCCAAGTACAATCAAAAGGATTGTAATAAGCTTTCAAAAATATTTGTCAGCACTACACTATACCAGAATTTTACTGAGCAATTTGATTGAACACAAACTTTAAAATTCAGAAATGGAAAAATAGCAAAAGAGAGAACAACACCAAATTTGTTGAGGAGTTCCTCTGTCGTCCTCGCTTGGGGTACGCCTGCCCTCAATTCTAAAAATAGAATTGAGATCTATATAAACCTGTTGCAAATGTTTGTACAAGAGAAGCAATATAATCAAACACTTAAGCCTAGTTGTTGATGCTGAAACTATGTCTTCTCTCCCCTTGAATCAAGATGAATCAAGTGCCTCGAATGTGTTGAATAAACCTCCGATTCCAGCTACATGTTTGAACCACCCAACATCTTCAAATCTTTAGCCCGACTGATTTCAATCACAGACAATTCGAACCCAAATCTTCCTTCAAAAATCCTCCAGTTACCGCAACTAGATTGACATAACCACATGTTCTTCAATCACCTTCCCTCGACTGAATCTGTGAAGAAATGATTTATGCAAAAAACCCCAAAATCCCAAGATTCTTGGAGGACAAAACCCTAATGGTTTTATTCAAGAAAAAACCACTGATCTCTCAACCCAAACCCGATACAATATCCTATGTTTGGACGTTATCACCTCAGCGGTGCAGAATGATCAACAAAAATGGTTATGTGTAGTTATTGAGAAAATGCAAGAAAGAGGATGAAGATGATGAGAGAAAAATCAGTGTCCATATTTCACTTTTATTGTTTTTTTTTATTTAAAACGTGAGCCAAAAAGAATATATATGTGAAGCTAGGACTAAGTAACAAACATAATATACATTTGAAAGTTAAACACATCAGAAAAATAAGGTGACATGAGCGAACGGTCGACCTAAAGAAATGGGGGGAGGGGGGTCGACCTGAGCACTCCCGCTTTCAAAATTATGCAAAAATTGACTCTATGCATTGACGCAAACATGCCCAGAATTGACAAATTGAAATGCTAACAGTATAAGTCGACCGAAGGGTCGACGCAAGCACTTTTGAGATCAAATCCTTAAAATTCACTCTGTATGAGTCGACCTAAGCAGGGCTTTGAGTCAACTCAAATGCTCAGAACTTCCAAAAATATTATTTTTGAAATGTCTTGCTATATCTAAAAACCACTAATGCATATCTAAGTCTTTCACCATGATCAAACCCACACAAAACACCTATAATGCTTTTCTGTATGAATAGACTCGTGTTTTTGAGAAATTCTTGTGCACGAGAGAGCTACGAATGCATATGCGACTTGATGATAACGTCCAAAATACAAAGTACTAACTCGATAAGTTTTAACATCATTAAAACAAGGATTGAGACAACTTTCCGTCAAATACTCCCCCTTTTTTATGATGGCAAAACAATAGCAAAGTCGAGCACTTTGATTAGTATCATTCTCCCCCTGACTTTATGCATTCTTCTAAAAATAATATGAAAGTTTGATCACAATCTTTGTAAGATGAATTGCATGAATAAATATTTTTTCTTAGTCACTTCTCCCCCTTTGACAACATCAAAAAAAAGAAGCAAAGGTCAAAGAAAAATTTATATCTAATTGAGCATACTCACATAATTTACAATAGAGACACATTAACACACATTCACATATAATGATGTTAATAGAAAAGAATATGAAGATAAATAGAACAAACATCATATGAACAGGAACTAGGTGCATTTAACAAACATTATGGTCCAATATATATCCATGTCTTAGTCAAACAAACAAACATAATGATAAGTGAAAATTCAGATGAAATGAACAAGAAATAACATGACATGCACAACATCAACACCACATGATCCTTAAGGTATCCTCCCCCTAAAATGACGACCCCTTCCTCTGAACAGATAATCTTGAGGTGGTGGAGGTTGTTTCTCATTGAGCCGCTCATTAAGTTCCTACGCAGCCCGATTGAGAACATTGAAGCTTGTAGTAAGAGTGTGATTTTGACCTTCAGCAGTTTCAGCCATAATGTCCAACCGTCCCATGACAGCGGTGGCGAAAGTGTTGAAATTATTGGCCTGAGCTTGAATTTAGTTCTGCAATGCCGTAAAGCGTTCATCCTGGGCGATAGAAAATTTTTGTTGCTAGAGCTGCAGATTTCTCATCATCTCAAGGAGTTCATCAGTGTTTTGTTGAGGACGCGGAGGATAGAGAGGCGTATAATACGACTCTTGGTGATTCCAATTGTTTATTGGAGGCATATAATCCGAACCAAGAGAGGTCCATCCGGTGTGTTGCCATTCATCCCATCCTTGGTTTTCATAAGAGTCCAAAAGGGGTGATTAATCCAACCAGCCAGTATTGTCTTGTTCATCAACATTGAAATCAGTCTCCATTTTATGACCATCTTTTTCTTCTTCCTCTTCTTCTTCACTTTCATCAAATTCTTGTAGCCGTAAGCTAGTAGCCTTAACTACAAACTTGTAGCGTGTCTCTCATTGATCCTATATGTAACCCCTCATTGTTAATGTCTTTTGACAGAATTCTTGGCCAGCTCTCAAAGTCTTGTATGGAATGCCTGTGACAACCACTTCAGCATGCTTAGGCACACTTTGAATGAACAATGCATATGATAACACATTGTCTCTGCTAGAATATCTATGAGAATAAATCCTTCTTGCAACATAGTGAGGTCAACTGATTTTTATCTTCTTTTTCAAAATGTACACCAAATGAACTTCAACTTGATCGACCTGGGAGTAACCTCCTTTCTTAGGCCGAAGTTTATGAGAAACTATCCATTTCAGGATTCGATCATCTGGTTTCAAACGACCAGTAGTTACCAACTTAGGGAAGAGATCACTAGCCACGATCTGGTCAGTATAGGGTTTCTTTAACATTAAGTTCAAGGCTTCCTTGAACTTGTAACCGTCCACGGTTCTAGTGTCAGTGACCTTAATGAGTGGTGCAAAGAGTTGAGACATGTTAAATAGATCTTTCCAAACTGCATCATTTACTGAAATCCTCTTATCTCCTATTTTGTAACTAAACTCATACCCGTCAAACTTGCCTTAAAGCCTCGTATAGAAAACTCGAACGAGATCCTCATTATATTTCGTGTCACATTCCAAAACCAGATTGAAGTCTTGAAAATCCAGAAGTCCAAGAACTTCCTGAATGTACATTCTTTAGGCATTTTTGTGATAATAAATGAATTGTTTCACAATGGACCACTTGCTAAGATTATTTTCATATAATTCAACATGTTCAGTAGGAAGTAAAGAAAGAGCAGTTACCGGAAGAATTGCCCTCGGTTGGGACGTACCAACTTGTGAAGATGGATCTCTAGTGGTTTTTTTTCCAGTGACCCTTCTTGTAGCCATGAGGTTAAACAAATGAAGAAGATGAACAGTAAATTGATTTTTCTTTGTTGATGAGAAACTCAGTAGAAACCTTGTGGTATTTGAGGAACTTTGTTGAGATTAGGTTTTGGTAGAGATTTTGGGAAGAGGAAAAATGGATGAGATATGCGTGGATGCAATGAACTAATGAAAATAATGATGTTTGAAAGCATAGAACGAATGAAGACATTAATTGGGTCAAGGAAATTTGAAACAGCGTAACAAATTCAAGAATTTTTCAGAAACATTTTCAGCGACACGTCAACCTAAGCAGTCTGTACATCGACGCATACTGGAAAAATTTTGACAATGAGAAAAAGACATAGTGTGAGTTGACCGAAGGGTCGACATGTGCATACCTGATCCAAAATCTTGAAAGTTAACATTTTCATGAGTCGACCTATGACCTGTTTTGGTCGACTCATACAGTTAAAATGAGTAAAATGCACCTTTTAAAGTCATTTATTCATCAAACATGAATAAATAGAGAGCTCACACATATTTCAACATCTTAAATGGATAAAACATGTTCAATCATGAAATAATCATCAACTTAACACACAAAATGGTATACTAACTTACACATATTATGGGATTAAGAAGATTTTGCTAGAGAGGAACAATATTACCTCAATGAAGATCAATGATAGATGCCCTCATATATAGCTCAATACTTCTTCACATTGTTAAACAAAGATATAGACAAGCAAATATATATAGAGCAAGCAATCATGAAACCCTAAGCACGATCTGAGATGTCGAGAAGGCCTAGTTCCCTATGGATGTGAAAGAAAGGCTCTGTCACGAATGGTTTAGTGAAAATATCTGCAAGTTGATTTTTAGTATCAACATGCTCAAACACCACATCACCTTTCTCCCCATGATCCCTAAGGAAATGATGGCGAATTTTGATATGTTTGGTGCGTGAATGCAATACGGGGTTCTTGGTTAGATTGATGGCACTTGAATTATCATATAAAATAGAAACACGCTCGAGTTTAACATTGAAATCGAGTAATTGTTTCTTAAGCCATAAGACTTGAGCGCAACAACTACCGGCCGCAACGTATTCAGCCTCGGCTGTTGACAAAGCAATGAAAACTTGCTTTTTGTTGTGCTAACTCACTAAGGAATTCGAGAAAAAATGACAAGTGCCACTTGTGTTTTTCCTATCCGATTTGCACCCAACAAAGTATGAATCAGAATAGCCAACCAAAGAATAATCACTTCCATTGGAATACCAAAGCCCATACTTTAGAGTACCAGAGAGGTATCTAAGTATGCACTTTACATCTTTCAAGTATGATTCCTTGGGACATGATTGACACCTCGCACACATACTCAACACTAAACATTATATTTGGTCAAGATGAGGTAAGATAGAGGAGAGAACCTATCATACCTCTATACATCTTTACCTCCACATCCTTACCATTCTCATCACGACTCAAGTTTGTACAAGTAGGCATGGGTGTGTCAATCGCTTTGGAGTTGGCCATGTCGAAACACTTGAGAAGCTCAAGGCAATATTTTGTCTGGCTCACAAATGTTCCTTCTTCAAGCTGTTTGATTTGCAATTCGAGGAAATAGTTTATCTCCCTCATCATGCTCATCTCGAACTATCCCTGCATCAATTTAGAAAACTCCTTAACCAGATTAATGTTAGTAGATCCGAATATGATATCATCTACATAAATTTGTACCAAAATTGAGTGTTTTCCTTGGCGTTTAATGAAGAGGATTGTGTCAACTTTCCCTCTTGAATATCCTTGATCAAGTAGAAATTTATTAAGACGGTCATACCAAGACCTAGGGGCTTGTTTGAATCCATATGAAGCCCGTTTAAGCTTGTAAACATGATCAGGATACACATGGGATTCAAAACCAGAAGATTGGGCTATATAAACCTCTTCATTGATATATCCGTTTAGAAAAACACTTTTTACATCCATTTGAAATAACTTGAAATTCTTAGCGCTAAGTGCGGGCAACCGGAGCATAAGTCTACCCATAGTTTATTCCTTCCTATTGGTTATTCCTCATACGCCACTAAGTGCGCTTTGTTTTGTGTTATAACTCCATTTTTGTCAAGCTTGTTCCTAAACACCCATCGGGTGCCAATTACTTGATGGCCTCGCGAAGGAAGGACAAGGTCCCAAACCTCATTTCTTTTAAACTGATTTAGTTCATCTTGCATTGATAAGAACCAATGTTCACCGAGTAATGCCTCTTTTGGATTTTTAGGCTCAATCTGAGAGACGAAAGCGAAGTGATAACAAAAGTTAATTAGCTTGGATCTTGTGGTCACTCCCTTTGCAATGTCACCGAGAATGTTGTTGGTAGGATGGTATTTAGAGGACTTCCAAGCTGGAGGAAGGTCATTGGTGTTAGTCAGATGATCCTCCTCAATCTCCTCATGATGGTGATCTTTTTCCTCTTCAACTTTCACTGCTTCAGGTTGATCAATTCCTTTTTCAGTGTCTTTGAGTATGTCTTCTGAAGATACACCTGTACCATGAAAATAAATATCTTTTCCTACATTTTTTGGATAAGTTTCATCAAAAGTAACATGAACAGAATCCTCAATGATAAGTAACCTCTTATTATATATCCTATATGCTTTACTTGAATGAGAGTATCCAAGAAAGATACCTTCATATGCATTCTGAATCAACAGATGAAAGATAATACATATTTGTTATGTTAACATGTTCACTACCTCATGGTTAATCTCATCCATTTGTTGCCTCATGTACATAAGAAAATTTGTAGTTAAGGTTGACATTCCTGGAGAAACATATATGTTAGAACAAGATTTGTTCATGAAATATATCCTTAGTTTTGATGATAACAAAAGTATTAAAAGAACAATGGTGTTATCTAATATGTGTTCAAGTATGCAGGTTCTTATACTTAAAAGATATATTCAGAATATGACATGAAGGCACACTTGAGTGAAGCTGAGTTATGTGTTTCTAA
Organism: Lathyrus sativus; assembly: GCA_963859935.3. Lineage (NCBI taxonomy): Eukaryota > Viridiplantae > Streptophyta > Magnoliopsida > Fabales > Fabaceae > Lathyrus > Lathyrus sativus. The sequence continues at coordinate 941,519,803 of OZ012735.1, forward strand.
TGATACAGAATCTGAAGAACACTTGCTAAGTGATGTCTGGCATAGACTATGAAGCTGAAGTCATCAACATCAGAAAAAGTAGTACATTGTTTCTACATCAGAAGAAGTTGTAGCGAAGCTGAAGCTATCTGTATTGCAGAAAGCAAAGTGTAATGTCAAATCAGTTAGAGTCTATGTTCACAAGGCTCAATAAGAGTTAACATGCTTTACGAATAACCACTCTTAATGACTCTATAGTACATGATACTTCTGAATACGCTACACAATGGATCAAAATCTTCTATGTATCTATCCTCAACGTCTTTTGTACTATAGAGAGAACAAAGACATTTAATTAAGTTATCTCTTCCAACATATAGTTCTCTGAAATCTTCTATATAAGTAGCTGGAGATTCTACTTCAATCTTTAACAAGGAATAATAAGAAGAAGGAATGCCAAATAGGATAAAGGTGTTTAGTGCCTCTGTCTGAATAAAGAAATAATAAGATCAACAATGAGAAACACTACTGAATATGTAGAATCTTCTATTAATTATTTTAAATTGTAAATAACCTTAAGATTTCCTAAACATTGAATATTCTGGAAATCTTGAGTGCTTAAGGTCTTTGTTAAGGTCATTACTTTGTATTTTTGATTCAGGATCAAGTACACCTTGTTCTCTTTTCTGCTGAACATGTTGTTCAATAGTTAAGATCAAAGTCTTATGCTATGTGTTTGAGCATCAAAGTCTCCAGTTGAAAAGTTTGAACCAAGTAAGTCTCTTACTATGTGCTTGAATATTAAAAGTCTTGATCTGTTTTGATTAAGCAGCAAACTCTTGGATTATGAATCTGAGCAAATGAAGTCTTAGACAAAAAGTCTGAGGAGAGAAGTCTTAGACGATGCATTTGAGATGGAAAGTCTTGGATTGAGGATTTGAGCAAGGAAATTTTTAGGATCTGAGGATATAAGCAGGAAGTCTCGATCAAGTGATGATTGAGCAGGGAAGTCTTAGTCTGTAGGTTTAAGCAGTGAAAGTCTTATGCTTAAGTGAATAAGCAGTTGTAATCATGAGTTGATTATAATGAAAAATCTCTTGCGAGACAAGATGACTGGAGAAATCTCAGTTGGGAGAGGAACCATGATAAATCGTTTGTGTTTATTGTTCTGTTTACTCTACTTTTGATATATTGTTCCGCTGCACTTATGATCAGATTCTGAACCAATGTTTAGAATCTGAACTCTGCTCAGAAGCATAAATGATTTTGGCGAACACAATTCAACCCCTATTTCTTGTGTATTTTTCTCACCTTCAATATCAAAATCCTCCTTGTCATTGTGCCATCCAATCAGGGTTGCTTATGGCAGATCCTGATGGCAAATGTGGATTTAGGGGTGACGGTATCATCGCAACATTGTCTGCAAACGTCGAAGCGTGACTTTGTAAGCCTTCCATCATGGTAGTTGGCATGCCATATGGGTAATCTCTAGTAACTAAAGGTAGGATAAACTTGGGACATAAGGGGGCGTAGGGTCCCCTACAACAGCCGAAGTATGCTTGGGTGTAGTTGGGATATTTGTTACTGGTGGTAACGAAACTACCACTCTACGAAATTACGTCGACGTCACTACCCGAGTTAAGATTGGGTTTGTAACTCTGACAAGGTTTGATGTCTCTGAAGTATCAACCGTCAAAGTGACTAGTAGTTCTGGGTCTGGAGCTTCATTTCGGGAAGGAGAAATATTTTTTGGATTAACCATGTTCGCTAAAATCCTATCATTTCTCAGACACATATAACTCTAGACATTGAAAATATTTCACGTAAAACAAAAATGTATAAATAATACCATAACTTGAAAAAGAAAAGAAAAATTTGCACAAAAGGTCCCACTAAGCGTCCCAAATTGTTCGCAGATGTTTTTAGCAAACAATCACAAGCTTAAATAGTTTGGAAGATTAACTTACAAATTCTCGGAAGCTATTTGTGCAAAACGTGTGTACAAGAAAATATGTGTGTGATGTGAATATGAATATCTGTACACAAAAAAGTAAAGACAAACTTGTAAACTGTTTGAAACCATCATCCCATTATTCTTAACTACTCTAAGCGAATAATAATTGTCTGCTCATCGAAAATAGTTGCTGAAAATCCTTAGTGTTAAGACCTCTTTCAAGTCTTTAATATCCAAAAGTTTCTAAGTCTTTGAAGTCTGTCGAACGCTTCGACCTCGACATGTTGTCGAGTGATTAGTTATATTTGCTCTTGAGATTCTTCTAAATCATGTTCAAGATCAGCTCCTGAGATTCCTCCAAACCATGTTCTGAATGCTAGCCGAAGTGCTTCAGTCAACGTATTCGTTCCTGTCGACTTGTGTCAATAAATACAAACACTTAACATTTTCCCAATGCAGCATTCAATTGACTTTTTTCCAACTAAAAATTTCAGGCTAACAGACCTTCTTATATATGTTGTGAATCGGATACCTTTAAACAAAGTATGAACGGTTTCTTAATGATCAAGAAACTCACAAGGGTTAGGGTTAACAAAGAAAACAAGGTAAAACAACAAGGAACAACAAGGATTGGTTATTAAACTGCTATTCTTTCCTTTCTCTTAGAACAAGATTACAAGTATATAAGAATAACAAAATAACCTCTCTCCTTTGAAATTAGGATTTTATCTTCCTATTTTTCCTTATTCTTTAAAATTGAGAAACTAGCATCCTATTTATAATAAAATAGCACACTAACCTAATGGGCTTTTTAACAATTACCCATTACAAGCTAACTTAGGGTACAAGCTAACTTAAACAATTGGGCTTACAAGAAAGACCCAATTCAACATGCTAACAACCCTAGCAATATTTACTCATGCTAACAACCTTAGCAATATTTACTCATGCATGTTAGAACAAACTTCGACTACACGCATTACTTGCGAACAGACTTCGACCACACTAGAGTTCGATCCAATGTCTCACAATATAAGGGATTTTTTTATTACTTATGTGAATGTGAGGCAGAATTAAATGTAAAAGAACCGGTGGCCTGAAATTTCACTGAGTGGAAGTTATTATTTCTATCAAGTTCTGATTTACCAATGTAGGGTTGGATGGTGAAGTGGTTACTGTAATGATGTTTTAGATTGCTTGAGCTACAAACCAAGCAGATAAATTTAGTTTTATTTAAACTGTAGCAGAATGCATCCTAATTTCCATTAACAAGATGCTTCACAATTCAATTACCATTGTCATTTCAGCAATTTTTCCTTTAGAAACAAACATATGGATGCATACAAATCTATCAATGCATCAAAATGGTGTCTATACAATATTTCTTTTTCTGTGTTTAAATTTCATACATCTTCTAATGGCCTTGTGCAATTTTACCCAGTTTTGGCATTATAAATATACAACATTTAATGATAATATGTTAAAAACTTATAGTAGAAAAACAAGTAATTTATTAGATAGTATACACAAACCAAGTCCAAATAAGCTAGATCTTGGAGATTCTTCATTCTTTACAACATGAAGGATAACCAAAATTCTGCAAGAATCGAAGACCTACAACATTACCGGCCGTCTCGAATGACATCTGAATCTGATGTTGGAATGGAATTTGAGCCACTTGTAGATGCCTTAGAATTATAACTAAACATTCTAATTTTTTCAAAAGTAAGATGGTCTCTATTTGGAACTGCACTTTCAGTTCTAGACCATATTGCAGCTGAGTTTATTCTTCCAAGTAAACTTGTCTCCATATTTTCTTCTTCAGAATCAATGCAATCCTTTTCTCCCTCCAACATTTTCACAACCTGCCTCATTATTGGTCTAACACTAGGGTCTGAATTTGAACACAACAAACCCAAATGAACCAATCTTTCAGCTTCTTCAATGAGGTATCCTCCTTTGGCCTTCAACCTTTCATCAACAGCATTGTGCAATTGATTAAGCATCATTAAAGACTCCACCCATTCAATTAGCCCTAGCTTATGTTCTTCAATAGGTCTTCGCCCGCAAATTACTTCCAACACCAATATTCCAAAGCCGAATACATCAGACATAGTCGATGCTCTTCCTGTTCGAATCACTTCCGGAGCAATGTATCCTAATGTCCCTAGTACTTTTGTTGTGCTGGCCACTTGTCCATGATGCTCATGCATAAGAGCCAAACCAAAATCTCCCAATCTTGCATTCATGTCCTTGTCAAGTAGAACATTGCTTGCTTTGATATCTCTATGCAAGACCTTAACTTCCCAACCTTCATGCAGGTATAGAATCCCCGCGGCTACGTTTTTCAAAACTTGAATCCTCTCATCCCATGTTAGCATCTTTCCTTCTTCACACTCAAAGATCCGTTTTTCTAAACTACCGTTGTGCATGAAGTCATAAACTAGAATCAAGTTTCCATTTCCTTCTTTGCACCAACCTCTAAATCCTACTAAATTTCTGTGTTTCATTCTTCCTATGCTTGAAACCTCTGCCAAAAACTCTCTCATTCCGTCTTCTCTTTCTTGAGGGATTCTCTTGACCGCAACTTCAACTCCTTGCAAAATCCCTTTATATACCTTTCCATTCCCTCCTACAGCACGCACATTCTCTTCACAGAACCCTCCTGTTGCTGCATGAATCTCTTGGAAACTAATTCTATGTGGCCAATATTCTAGTTCCCACTCTTCAATTTCTGCATCTCCCTTTCCCCACCTATTTAGGATGAAATAAAACACTACATAACCACAACCAACGATTAACAAACAGACAACACATATGACTCCTACAGCTATAACTTTTGCTCGAGAAGACCATCCCTTATAAGGGACAAATGAAGGCAAATTTTCTGTCACCAAAGCATCACCAATTGAAAAATTCGAATTACTAAAGCTCCAAGCAAGAATCCTAACACTATCTTTTTTCACCCCATTGGCTGCACAGAATCCAACATAAGTTTCATTGCTAAGAACCTTAGAAAGGCTAAGATTCGTGCTGATAAGAGGCACATTAGGCCTCTTTCTTCCTGCTCGAGCCATCGTAACGTTTAGATGAGGTTGGATAAACTCAATCCATACTTGATAGTTTTCTCCACTTTTTATGTTCAGCACTTTAAATTTCTTGCCATCTTTCCCACCCCAATAGCCAGCCGTGTGCGAAGTTAAGGATGTAAGAGAGTTTATGTCGATACCAACATGATTATCATTTATATCGTTGAATTCTTCGTTTTTAACTACATCGAATTCTACTCCAAATATATGATCATTATGATCACCTTCATTGGTGTAGTTGAGGAGACCGATATACTCTGTCGATACTGTTCCATTTAGAGTTCTTGAAGGCGCGAATATGAAAGCAAAACCATGTCCTGTGATGAAGTTTGCAACAGGAGCAACAGAGAAAATGAAGGAAGTAGCAAAGGGGAGAAGAGTGGAAGAGTTTGGTGGTTTGGTAGGTAATATTTTCGGGTAAAAAGCGCGAGCTATTGCGAAGGAAGGTGAAGTATGATTAATGAGAGTAAGAATGGATTTGTTAATGGTTGCATTTCCATATAAGTCGATGTTTGTGGAGTTGAAGTTTGTATTATAGACAAATTCAGTAGTTGAAACACAAGAAAGAATCATGGTTACAGTGTGAAGAAGAATAGGAAGTAGCTTAAGTTGAGGCATTGGGATAGGACTGAGAATGAAAGAGAAATTGTTGCTATATTGAGTTTATTTGATATTAGATGGTAGGAAAAGGGAACGAGTGGTTGCTAAAACATGCTATAGTATATACTTGTTTGAAAAATGATGAATGTATGTGATCCACACATGACTTAATAAGTCAACACAATAATTCCAACGCGGTATACTAATTTGGCAGCTTAACATATACCAATTCAAACTTGACATACTAACAGCAGGTTTTCCTGAGTGCCCTGTGGTATGCAAGGCCAGCAAGAACATTTACCTTAGACCCCAAAAGAAATGTACATAGTACATATTATACTATAGTATGAATTTTTCCCCATCCTTTAAATCTCAAATTCTTGGAATAAAAATTCATACTCACCACCTTTCTTTACTTAATAATTCCGAATTTGTATTTGAATAGCTTAAATAGTTAATTAGTCTTTGTAAATTAAGTGTTTTTGTTTTTTTGTTTCTGTATTTTTTTTAATAAGGTCCTTAAATGTTGAATCTACCATATAAGAAAGGAAAAGCCTCTAGAAAATATTTCTTTGTCCTTTAGTCTTCTTCTACCAACACATCATTTTGAGGATATTTTATGTCTAAATATTACTTTTTCTAATCGATGATGTCATTTTGTTCTATTTCAACTATATGTTTATTCAATTTGGTCTTTGTTTATTAGGTGTGGATTATTGGATGATGTCATTTGGTTCCATTGGAACAACTTTTTCTTTCTGAATGTACTATTCTTTCTGAGCATACTATACTATGACCATTTTGTTTATTATCTTCCTTTTCTTTTTGTACTATTCTCTCTCTCTCTCTCAACTTCTCCCGATTCATTGTTCATCCTCTTTTACTCATTTTTAATGTTCATTTTCAATATTGAATTTCAGACAGGTTTGATTTTGTTTTTGATTTAGCGTTTGTTGTTTCAGGTCTGGTGATGTTGGCTCATGCGGAAAAGGGGAAGATTCGCAGACAGTGCGATTTTTGATGGCTCCACGTGCGGCGCCTTTGTGACCTTAAAAATAAGTCGTAAACGGATCGTAATCTTTTAACACTACAACTTGAAGCTCGGAAAACAAAACCGGGTCGAATTACCTTTTAACACTACAACTTGAAGCTCGGAAAACAAAACCGGGTCGAATTTGCTTTGGTGAAAAAAAACTGTGTTTCTGTGGTGAGACCAGATTGAAACTGCTACTGATTGAAAGCTTTAAAAAATAGCCATAGCCTGAACCCAGAAGTCATGTTTGTTGTTTCAAGTTTTCTCTTTCATTTATCTTTTGTGATTCATCCACCGGATCGAAACTGCTACTGATTGAAAGCTTGAAAAAAATATTCATAGCTTGAATTCGGAAGTCATGTTTGTTGTTTCACGTTTTCTCTTTCATCTATCTTTTATGATTCATCCACCCGGTCGAAACTGCTACTGATTGAAAGCTTGAAAAAAATAGCCATAGCTTGAATCTGGAAGTCATGTTTGTTGTTTCATGTTTTCTCTTTCATCTATCTTTTATAATTCATTGAGTCTTCTTCATTTGTCAAATGTTGTGTTATTTTACTACTTCTTCATCTATTTACTAACATCGGAAGAATATTAAAACCCTCCCCATTTGATTTTTAACTTCGCTATATTTTTGTTTTCTAGGGTCTTCAAGTTTGATCTCTTGGTTCCTAACTTCTTTTTTCAACAACAACAAAGAATTTGTAGGTAAAATAGAAAGATTTAATTAAGTGAGAAAACAAACAAATTGGGAAAGTTAGGGTTTTGATTTCATTGGTGTTGATAACGAAAAGAGGATAATTTATACTAGATTCATTTGTTTTTGTTTTAAAAATTAAAATTTATTTGTATTTTTAAAAAAAAATCATAATATTTTTAAAATAATAAAAGTTTTATTAAAATATATTTATAAATTAAAGGATTAATTTTCAAATTTAATACAATAAATATATTATACTAAAGATTAAAACATAATTAAAATCATGTAATGTTTCAAAAAAAATATATTTCAAAAATAATTTTAATAAAAAGTTATTAAAATAGCTTCAAGTTTAAGTAATTTTATTTTGAAAATTTACTCATAAAAAATAATTATAATAAAATGATAAAATACATAAAATAACATTTTATAAAATTATTCAAACTAATTTTACGTTTGAAACTCTTTAACAAAATATTACACACTATAAAAATAATTTTAAAAAAATTGAAACAAATAAACCTTTTATCATGTTCTTTCAATTTCATCATCTTTTTATCGATTCAAAGTGTAAAGAATAACTTTGTTCCATTCCATTCATTCAAACATAACTATGTTTAAATATTATAAAACAAATTAGGTGGAATAAAATGGAGCAAAATAGAACAGAGCAGAATAGAATGAAAGAGAACAAATCAAAATAAAATAAAAATATCATTTATTGATTGAATATTTCATGATAGAATTGGATAATTTTGTCATTCCTCTAAAACCTTAGTCATAATTTCACAATTCTTATTAATCAAACTTCTCCCACTAGAAGAACATTGCTTATTCTCTTAAACATCCTTAACCACTCTCATAGAGTTCACACGAACTTCAACTTTTGAGAACTTCATTCGCCTAGCTAGATTGAGCCTTTCAAGCAACCCCAAAGCTCCGCTAAATAAGCATCTTCACTCCTAATGACTTTTGATAACCCACTAAGCCATTCTCCAACACTTCCTCTAATAACACCCCCACACCCAATGACTCCATTCTCGCAAGCTCCAATGCTCCATCAATATTTAAACAAACCCATTCAGCACTATGAGGCTTATAACCCACCTGAATTGTGTTTTGCTATCTGAGGTAAAAAAATATTCTCCTCTAGCTCCATTCCACTTCACATTTGTTTTCACACTTGTCACATAGTGCATAATAACCTTTATCATCACCTCTGGTAACCCTACCTCCATTAGCACTTGCCAAATGAAATTCCAGTTTAATTTATCATATGCTTTTGATAAGTTGACTTTGATGGCAAAGTAACTTTTAAGTAATTTATCAAATGGAATTCATTTTAAAGTTTTTGATAAATTGTATTCATATTTAAGTTGTATCTATATTTAAAAAGTATAGATGAATTGTTTTATTAAGAATTAATAATATAAAAAAGTTAGTGGGTCCATTTTTGGATGTAGATACTCTAAGATAAGATGATTTTTATTAATGTTTAACTACGAAGCACATATATCTTTAAAAGTTTAGGTGTTGCGGTGTTTGACATGTGTTAGCGTTCGACTCTTATATGACATTCATACGATATATGTTAAAAAGTCAGACAAAGATTAGAAAAATTATACGAATGTCTCCAAAAAAAATTATTTTCTTAAAAACTCTTTAAGTCGGTGTCCAATATAAGTATGCACTCATCCAACACGTATTAAACAATGTTTAAAAAAACTAATTTTTATTTGATTCAACATATATACTTTTTTTTTTTACAAATCTCACCCATATTTAAAATGGTTAAACATATTGAAACAATATTATTAACGAAAAATTAAAAATATTAATTTTGATTATAATATTTTTAAGTTTTCTTAATAGTAGATGGATAACTAAGGATAAATAATAGTATATATGTAATGATGTCGGTGCTTTTTATTTTAAAGTATCTTATTGTGTCGTGTCTTCGTGTCAATGTTGGAATCCATGGTGTTTGACAATTGTCAACTTATATGTAGGTTGTTGGACTAGGAGTTATAAGCATTGTTTGGTGGTTGGAATGAGAAATTTATATAGTTGAATGATAAGGAGAAAGAGAGTTCCATCCTCAAACCACAACATGATACTAGTTATACTAAAATTTCCAAAATTAAAAAGGTTTTCATTGTAAATAAAATCATACAGAGTTCTTGCTCAAATCAAATTACTTAATGAAATCACAGATACAATGCATAGAATATAAATCACACTAGCACAAGAGAATCTTTTGTCACACAACCATTAGCATGAGACTCTTAGCTTCCACTGCCACAATCACAATCAGATGCTTTGTTTGTCCAGGAACTCAATGATGAGCTTGTTCACTTTCTCTGGGAATTGTTCACCCAAAAAATGCCTTCCTTCTGGAACATATGTGATTTCCAAATCCGGCACAAAATGTTTCACCACCCCACTTCGGATGTACTCTTCCATGCCAGGAAACTTGAAGCAATAGTCTTCCTCACCCATTACCAGCAATGCAGGGACATTGACTTTAGGGTCAACTAGGCCACTTTCCACTGTCAGAGATCTGCGTTGATCGAAATTCAGTTCCATTAGACACGAATATAACGCAATCTAGAAGTTAATGGATATTGAGTTGAATTGTGAGATTTTGATTACCTGTATGGAACCTGCAAGGCAAATCTGAAGCCAGATTTTTCGTATAAAGATGCGTAAACGTTCAAGTCTTCCTCAGAGAACCACGGCGGGAGAGGAGTTGATGGGTTAAACAAGTCCATGATTTCTTGATCATCACCTGCTACTGGCACCTCACTTTTAGAGAACAGAATATAGATGTTCCTTATAACCGACTTAACATCGAATCGGCCAAAATCTGCCTCTGCCCTTCCAGGCTCCTGAATTATTTTATACTCAATAATTCATCATTGTCATAACTCATAAACTACTCCGAAGACAAATACAAACAAAAAAATACATGTATATCTGGTCTAATATAGATCAGATATACATGTATTTTGTTTTGATTATATGGTCAGGGAGGAATAACAAAGAAGATGAAAATATTATGGAAGAGAATTTACACCTGCCACCTAGTAATGTAAAAGCCTTTTGGGAGAAGATCGTTTTTGACAGCAGAAGCACCAGGATTGATGAAAGGAATGCCTAAAGTTATGACAGAAGCTACTTTTTCCGGATAGACAACTGCTACAAGATATGCTATGATGGCACCAAAGTCCTGACCAATAATGAAAGCCTGATAGAAGCAATTGAAATTGCACAAGCCAAGAAAACATGTTATTTGCCTCAATTGGAAAAGTCTTTGATCTTGTCTAAGAAGCATATACACCTCTAGAACTAGGCGTGTTGGAAAAGTCGGACAAGTGTCCACACAAAAAATGGTTTACATCTTTGATTCAACGTTCTTTGAATTGGTGTCCAACACTTATATTCAACAAAACACGAGATACTATACTAGGTAAAAATTGATTGTATAGAACATCTTGGTTGTTACCTTGTTGATTTCCAATGAATCTAAAAGATCCTTGACTTCATGAACAAGGTCCAATGAAGATGCTTTTTCTGGCTCTTGTGGATGATCAGAAAGTCCATAGCCTCTAAAATCAAAGGCAATAGCCCGATATCCAGCATTTGCAACAGCAATCATTTGGTTTCTCCATGTATACCATATTTCTGGAAATCCATGTAAGAAAACAACAACCTTTTCACCTGAACAAACAAAAACAGTGTTATAATAGTGTTGAAATGAATCAATGAAGAAAAATTTGTGATGTAAGAGTTTTGATATACCAGATCCAATTTCAGCTACATGAAGCTTTAGTCCCTTCACCTCCACATAACTGTGCTTGATGTTTTCCATGTTGGTTGCAGTGTGAAGTGTGTGAGTGTGTGTGAAGGAGTTATGATGGCAAAAGAAGAGAAAACAACAAAGGTTTAGGACAAATGAAGCACCTAGCTTGTTTACCACAGGTTCAGATGGAGACAAGTTAGAGCAGATTTTTAGATGCTGTTTTGTAAAATATAGTCAATGGTGAATGATTGAGGCTTGTGTGGTTAAGTGTATTTAATAGGGTTTAATAGTCATAGCCAATGCAAGCACTTCAAAACTATTTAAAGAGTTAGTTATGATAAAAATTAAATATTTTTAATAGTTTAACGGTTGCAATTACTAAAAATGTAAAATTCATTACTTAATATATAAGAATTAAATTCTATTTTTAGCATAGTCTTTTTTCAACGAAGCACGAACATGTTAATATTTCTGCCGAATTGTTAAGACATATCGATACATTGATATGCTTTGGTATTGCGCCTATACGAATTAAAGAAGTATAAGAATTTAGTTATTTTAAAAAATAAATATTTTTTTTTTGTCTTCTATACTTTATGTATACGTGACTTTTCAATTTCTATTTTAATATATTGTCTCCAATACTTCACATGTATGTGATTTTTCAATTTTCAGCATATTTTTTTCTTTTATTCTTTTATGACTTTCTATTTCTTTTTAATTTAGTTTAAATGTATTTTTGATCCTTGATGGATAATTTATTATTTAATATTTTTTAAATTAAAAAATTTATAATTCTAATTAAATTTTTTTTTCATAATGCGCAATCTCTTATTTTCCATGTGAATCTTATGAAGTTATTGGCCAATACTTAGAAGATTACATTTGATTCCTGGAATGTACAAAACATCTTTGATCAAGAAATATCCATCATCCCTCCTCATGATCAAAACATCACTGATCTCATCGGAAATTAGAGTTGTGTCATCCGCGAACTTTACTTTGTTCTTCATGGCATGATTGATTTTGACAAACCAATCATTCCTTCCTGTCATATGAGTTGAACAACCCGAGTCCAAATACCACTCCTCGATGCATTGAACTCCTTTCATACTCATCATGGCGTCTTCCTTTTCATGCAACCGATTAACTGTATCATTCAACCGGTCACAACTCAATTTTTCAGAATTCTTTGAGTTGTTGTTGTTATCCCGTAGCTTGTAGTTGCTACATTCTCCTTACATGATCATGATCAAGAGTGTATTCTCTTCATCAACCTCTTGCCTTGCAAACTTGGTTTCATCTCATTAAGATTCCTTCTTGTTCATAGTGCACTCTTTTGCAAAATGATCAAACCTTTGACACTTATAGCATGGTTCCTTGCTCTTGTCAAACCTCTTATTCTCACTTCTAAAGTTTACTTGACCATCATTTTTATTGCAACTGCTCTCACCCCTTTGACAAGTCGAATTCTTTGAATTTTGAGACTCTCTTCCACCAAAATTATGAAAAAATTCTTTTTGTTATTCATGGGTCATTTTTCTTTCGATCTCTTGTCTTTATCATTGAAGCAAGCTTGCAAAGTGATCTCCATCTTTGCCTTATCATTATTTTTCTCCTTCATCCTTTGCTCACGAGCCTCGAGAGAGCTTTGCAGCTCCTATTTACTCATTGTGTCAAGACTCCTCGATTCCTCAATCACCACAACTACATTGTCAAATCTTAGTGTTAAAGAATGCAAGATTTTCGTGACAACATACTGCTCCGTAACAGCTTGATCGCATGCCTTCACTTGATTTATCAACCGAGTGATTCTTGTTGCGAAATCGTTGATTGTCTCCTTTTCTCCCATTTGAATCAATTCGAAATGACGTTTATGAGTTTGTAACCTCACCACTTTCGCCTTGTCATCCCCTGCATAGGTCTTCTCTAAGATCTCTCACGCTTGCTTTGACGATTCATTGTCACCAACTTTCTCAAAATTGTCGCCATCAACATATTGATGGATAAAAAAACAACGCCTTAAAATCGTTCTTCTTCTCTTCCTTATGTGTTACTTGTTGTGCTTCTGTTGCGTCTTGAACAAGAGGAGTAACATCACTCTTGATCACTTCAAGAACATCTTGGTATCCAAACAATATCTTCATTTGCTTGCACCATTTGTCGTAATTCTTTGCATCAAGAATAGGTTAGTTTGCAGGGATTCTTTCATTGGAAACAGAATTCATGTTGCACATAAGGTGTTTGTGGATCAGAACCAAGATCTTGATGCCAAATGTTGGAACAATGAACCACAAGGTTGGTGAACAATGGTTGAGAAACTTTGAATGTGGATAGCGAAAGAGAATAATTGATAGAGAGAGAGAGAGAGAGAGATGATTGAGGGTGAGAAGTTATGATTGCATTAACCTAGGATCAGAATGCATCCATTACATTTATACAAAGGTTACAATGTAATTGGAAGTCAAAACAACCAATTAAAATAACAGAAAATTACAAAAATCGGGGTCGTAACCAATTACACCATTTGGTTAACTGGTTACACTTGGCAAATAATTAAGTTCAACTTAGTGGTAACCGGTTAAAGCCACAGGTTAACTGATTACAACAACGAAAAATTCATTTTTTTTGTTACTGGAATGAGTTATTGGCCCTGTTGTAGCCGGTTACCACCCCGTGTTACCAGTTACAACACTTGAATTACTTGAATACCCTTTAACAAATGCTGGAAGAAGAAAATGTTGGAAGTAACATGAAGAAGAATGGTATTTAACTTGTAAATGCGCCTAAGAGGGGGGTGAATTAGGTTCTCAAAAATTATTTGCAACCTTTTTCGGTTATGATGTTAGGACTTGAAAATAAAGTGCGGAAGATAAAAAGAGACACAAGAAATTTATAGTGGTTCCCCTCACACTCCGAGAGTACTCCACTCCCCTTTCGACTCGAAAGAGATTTCACTATAGTTTAGAATGATTGCACAACGTAATCACACCAATGGTGAAGCCTACTATCTAATCTATAGGTAATCCAAGTGTAGGAAGAACAATCCTCTTCACACACTCACTTGTTTCCAACAGTCCTGGATAACAAGGTAATACAAAGAAAGTAATCTTGAAATAAGTTGATGTCTTGAGAATATAGTGATGCTATCAATCTTGACGATCGATCTTCTCCTTGAAACAAATATTACTCAAAGAGATATACAAGTGTTCTTTTAAAAGGAAATGAAATGAAGTTGTGATAGTGTGAAAGTTTATTCAAAAAGCTTCTTTTCAAAAACTAGTTTTGAACACTTTATGAAAAATTGAGAGATAAAGAAAATGAGTAATTTTTATGATTTTGTTTCTTGGAGGTGAATTGGAATTTGAAATCTGATATCAATTTATACTGATCAAAAAACCTTTCCAAAAGGGTGTGCTTTTATGCAGTAAAAACAATCAGAAATCAAAATGAAATCAATGCATATTTTCATGAAAAGCTGCTATTTTTGCTTACTATTTCAGTGTTAATCGGTTAACCAAATAGGTTAATCGGTTAACACCCTTCAACGTTTAAAAGTATTCAAAATTTACACATGTTAATCGGTTAACCATATAGGTTAATCGGTTAACACTGTAATAAAATCACCAATAAATTAATTTTTAGATCCGTTAACTGGTTAACCAAAAGGGTTAATCGGTTAACATTGAAAGATTTTCAAAATAAAATTATTTTTAACATGAGTGAGTAACCAAAAAATGTTTTAAAAGTATTTGTGATATATGTGTAGTGAGATATGAATTTTTGAACACTTGTATAGGTATTTTCAAGTAATATTTGTTATACCTTTGAATTGATGTTCAAAACTCTATCTTCCACACTTGAAGCTTGTATGAGAAGCTTGGTCACAATTGTCACATGTTAGAGCATTATCTTGATCCTTAATGTTTACTTGAAACTCTTGATTTTTGTGTATGTATGTGTTACGTAGAAAGCTTGTTCTTGTTGACTTCACCAAAACTTTAATGAGCTTGAAGCTTGCTTCTACAATCTCCCCCTTTTTGATGATGACAACCAATCTTTGAAATTGAAAGCTTGATTGATCCTTGGTTTCTCTATACTAGTTTCTCCTTCTAAGTTAAGGTTCCCCTTAATACAAGAGGTATAACTTTTTCTGCACAAGGAAACTTTAGAGAGACCAATCCTTTTCCCCCTTTGTCATTAGCAAAAAGGAAGAGGAGCATATGATAATTAAATTAAACATACGATACACACATAAAATAAGCCCAACACATATACTTAACACAACAAACACAAATTTTTTTAACGATACGATAACACACGCGCATAGTACGGTACAGTTACGAAATAAGCACTTAACCACACATTAAAAACAGATTTGACTAATTTTTCGTTTTTGTTTTAAAAATTACGAACAGTGTTAATCGGTTAACCGTGTGGGTTAATCGATTAACGCATTTAAAATTTAATTTGGAAAACAAAAACTAACAGTGTTAATCGGTTAACCATATGGGTTAATCGGTTAACGCCTTCGAAAATGCAGGAAAAGCCAAAAAACAGTAAGTGAAAAACTTGGTATACATAGATGCTTATAAAGATTAACCTATGAATAATTAGATATCACCTTCATCGAGGATTCTGAGTTCTCGCCGAATCTTGAAAAATGGTTCTTTCGCGGGTGGTTTCGTGAATATGTCTGCAAGTTGGTTATGCGTATCTACAAAAGTGACTTCAACATCTCCTTTAAGCACGTGATCACGGAGAAAATGATGTCGAATGTCGATGTGTTTGGTTCTTGAGTGCATGACCGGATTTTTTGTGATGTTAATAGCACTTGTGTTGTCTCATCGGAGAGGAATGCATCCAATATCAATTCTGTAGTCGCTTAATTATTGCTTTAGCCAAAGGTTTTGTGCACAACAGCTTCACGCCGCTATGTATTCTGCTTCAGCCGTACTAAGAGCAACACATGCTTGTTTCTTACATGACCACGAAACTAATGCATTTCCAAGGATGTGACATGTTCCACTCGTGCTTTTTCGATCAGTTTTACAGCCTGCATAATCCGCGTCAGAACAACCAATTAAAGTATAAACACTACCTTTAGGATACCATAAGCCAACGTTTGTCGTTCCCTTGAGATATTTCATGATTATTTTGACTGACATGAGATGTGACTCCTTTGGATTTTATTAAACACGAGCACATAAACATACACTAAACATTATGTCAGGACGGCTTACCGTCAAATATAATAAAGAACCAATCATACCTCGATACTTTTTAATATCAACCGATGTTCCCGATTTGTCTTGATCAACGTAAGTTCCGAATCCCATTGGTGTTGACATAGCTTTACACTTGTCCATATCAAATCTCTTTAACAACTCTTTGCAATACTTCAATTGGTTGATAAAAATTAC
Organism: Lathyrus sativus; assembly: GCA_963859935.3. NCBI lineage: Eukaryota > Viridiplantae > Streptophyta > Magnoliopsida > Fabales > Fabaceae > Lathyrus > Lathyrus sativus. The sequence continues at coordinate 941,536,383 of OZ012735.1, forward strand.
GTCTTTTAGTTGCTTGATTTACAATCCAAGGAAGTAATTCATCTTTCCCATCATAGACATTTCAAACTCGCCTTGCATCATCAACGCAAATTCTTCACATAGTTCCTTGTTTGTTGAACCGAAGATGATATCGTCCATATAGACTTGAACAAGTAAGGTATTATCCTTTATCTTTTTAATGAATAAAGTCTTGTCTACCTTGCCTTTTTCAAAACCTTTTTCGCATACGAAATTACTTAGATGATCATACCATGCCCTTGGTGCTTGTTTTAGTCCATAGAGGACTTTCTTCAATTTGTATACATGTGAAGGATGCTTGAAGTCTTCAAAGCCCAGGGGTTGTTTGACATAGACTTCTTCGTTGATGTATCCGTTTAAGAAGGCGCTTTTGACGTCCATTTGAAAAAGTTGAAAGTTCATTGAACAAGCATAAGCAAGTAATAAACGAATAGCTTCTAACCTTATAACCGGAGCGAATGTTTCTTCAAAGTCAATTCCTTCCACTTGATTGTACCCTTGAGCCACCAATCTTGCTTTGTTTCGAACAATTATTCCATTCTCATCAAGCTTGTTCTTAAACACCCATCTTGTTTCGATGATATGTTTATCTTTTGGTCTAGAAATAAGATCCCAAACTTAATTTCTCTCGAATTGGTTTAATTCTTCTTGCATAGAAATAATCCATTGATCACCTTCAAGAGCTTCATCAACTTTGGAAGGTTCTATTTGAGAAACGAACGCCATGGTTAAGCATGCATCTTTGAGATTTAATCTTGTAGCAACACCTTGACTTATGTCTTCGATCACTTTGTCGATAGGATGATCTCTATGAATCCTCCATTCTTTTCGCCTTAGCTACTACAAAAACATTATTTTCCATGCTTCTAGGAAATTTTTATTCGCCTTGAGTTCGCAGTGCGAACTCTTGGCGAGTTCGCTCGCCTCTAGTTCGCACAACGAACATGACAGTAGACCATCGCTTATTTCGACCATAACTCCGTTTTATGCGCGATCAGAAGCATTGGAAAGATCATTCAATGCTCTATAAGATAATGAAAAATATCATTGCTTATATACCTACAAAAATGAGAAAAAACAATTAAACTCAATGATATTTACATGATACGCAATATATACATTATAATGTAAACTATACAAAAAGTACACAAAAACAGGGGATTATTGAAGAAAAACCAACTAATCAAGCCAATAAATGTCAATTATTCACACTCAAAATCAGTACAATTTAGCACTTATCAATGTCTTGCCGAGAAGCCTCTCTTCCCTTGGTGTACTACTTTAGGTGTCGTCCCTAATGAGGATTTCAATCACATCTTTGAGGTGGATGCACTCTTTAGTAACATGCATATGGCTCTTGTGTAAGCCGCAGTACATGGTTTTGTCCGTGATAAGCTTATGAGGTGTTTTCATGGGAAAACAGACTCCAGCCTGGCGGAATTTTGAGTTCATGCACTCGAATAGAATGCGATCGTGAGAGGTGGTCAGCAGCGTGTACTCAGTAAAATGGCAGCGGGTCCTTTGTACTCCTGAGACTCACAGGGCTTATCCTCTTTCCTCTTCTCTCTTCCTCGACGAGTTCCCATGGGGTCATCTTACCTCGAAACTCTGTTGTTTTCCTGATGCTGTGAGTCTCGAGCATTGTTGGAAACCTCTTTCTCCTAGTATTGAATATAGGCTTGATCCTTAATGAGTAGGCATCTAGCGATGAGGGTGATTCGATTCCGATGGCCTTGGTGAAGTCACTGCAGGGGCGCAACCCCCGCTCAAGCAAATAATTCTTCATGTCATTGGTCGTAGAGACCTGGACAGCTTCTCGATTGAACCTCTCAATGTAGGCTCAGAGGAATTTATCTTTCCCTGCATGATTGCTTTGAGCGTCACCTCTGAATTTAGATGGCGACAGGAAGTGGTGAACTGCCTTGAAAACTGCTTTCCTAGGTCTCTCCAGGAAGTGATGGATTCATCAACGAGCAGAGCATTTATATTTTCAATATGCTCATCGAGATCCTTCGTTCCATCGCATTTTCCCAGATTCGGTGGCTTTTCCAGCCCAATTGGAAGGGGAGCATCCATGATCTCTTAAGATAGTGAAATGTGGGGGTCGTCTTTGTTACTCTGGAGCAGTGAGTGTGGAAAGAGTAGTCGAACTTCTCTCGTCGAAGGCTTTCATCGCAGTATGGTGGCGAGTCCTTCAGTCGACCCTTTAATTTGCACGGGGAGAATGAAGGTTATCTGGCCATCCGCTGGTTTTTCTCTTCTTGGAAACCGAGGAGCTTCAATTCTTATGGGGAGGAGTATGGTTGCACTTTAGTGGTTGTGGCCTCTCCAACTGCGGGCAGCAGATTAATCATTGTGGCGACGGGCTTTGGGACTCATATCATCAGTATCTATGTGGGAGAGAGTGTGGGCGGTGGTCTTTCTCCAATGCTCAGATCCTCTCATTTTGTTGGTAGATCGGTACATTGGTTTATGTAAGGGCCACGACCAGGGTCACCATAGTTTGGTCGGCGTTGGCCGGCACCAGGATCGGTTGGATTTTCTTCGGCGTCTTCTCTGGAGCTTTTTGGACTTTGTAGGCCTTGACGTACTAGATTTCATTATCCACCGCATCGTCGAAGGAGAGGAAGGAGGTGCGTCAGTCTCTCCTCGTTGGAGTGTATTCTCCAGAATTGGCACACCGTTGTTGTTATCGGTGTCATGGACGAGAGAGAGGATGCTTTTGTGATCGTTGTTATCGTCTTGTTGAATGAGCATGATTTGTTCTTGGCTTCAAATAAATAAAAGATAGGGAAACAAGATTTCCACTGACGGCGCCACTGATCTAACTTGTCGATCAGAATAGGTAGGTGGTCGGCGTAACACCCTAAAATTATTATAATATTTATTTAATTGATTTATTATAATTATTCACGGCTTTCGGTGAATTTTTATGAAATGTTATGACGCATGGTGTATTTGTATGGTATTGTGGGATATTGATGGGTTAAGGGAATAATTAGGGTATTTAGAAAATAAGTGATAAAATGAAATTATTTTAGTGATAATAATAATAGATAATGTGAATAATATTATTTAGATTATTATTATTAATTATAATAAAAAGAGGTAAAACACTAAGGGAAAGGTAGTCTTTTGTGAGGGAATAAGTCAGGGTAAGTTGGGAAAACCATAATAAGGGTCCAAGGGGTAAGAGTGACAAAAGAAAAAGAGGGAGTGGAGAAGTTCACTTTGTACAATCGTGAAAGGTTGGAAAAACTATGAAGGGAGAGCTAGGGCATAGTGAACCAAGGAGACCATTCGTAGAACACAGAGAAATAAGTTAATTGCTGAGATTTCTAAGGTATGGGAAGTATCGCTTACCATTATAATTGATATAGAGTTAGGTATAGGTATGTAGTTGGGGTTTTAGGGTTTTTTTTGGGGAGAATATGATGAAAATTGGTGATTTAGGAATGTGTAAGATGAGAGGAATTGATGTAGATGTTTTATATAATGTTGTGTTGTTGTTGTAATATGTTTCTATGTGATTGATGTGCATTTTTGGACTGAAAGGTATTGGAATCGCAAAGTAATTTGGGTATGAACTGGTGCAGAATCATTACTGAGAAGTTGCAGGTTCGCATATTTCGCCGGACGAGTTTCCCGTGTCGGCGGGCGAAGCATTTTCGCCCCAACCTCGCCAGGCGAAAGGAGGGTGAAAAATAGGTGCTACTGGAATTTTTATGGGGGAGGGTTTTCGCCCCTGCTTCGCAAGCGAAGCCCAGGCGAGCGAACTGCTTTGTCGGGCGAGCATCAGGCGAGCAGGAGCAGATGTTTTTTTTTAATTTTGTTCTGCTTCCTTTTCTCGTGTGGTCTTGTTTATTTGTTGACCTTGTATTGTGGGGTAGTTGACGTATTGTGTTTTAATTATTTTAACATGATGAAATGTGAAGAATTATAGTGAACTGTGATGTAAGCAATTGATGTTATTCTATGATGTTTTGGATGAATTCTCATGAACGATGATGCAACTTTGAGAATTCTATGATGGTGAATACTATGACGTTTGCATCATGCATTCATAGCGTATTTAGGACTTCGATCCATTGTTGAGGTTAGGACTTTGGTCCAGTGTTGGTTTCAATCCTATTGTGTGGATTGAAGTGTTTATGATGTGCTCCGGTTCCAAAGGGGAATAGATCCCATGGTGGGGATCTCTGGAGGGAGATGGCCCAGTGTCCATCAAATGAATTGGTAACACATGCATGAGTCTATATTTTTTCATTTCATACCATGTGGCATTGCATAACTGTGATAAAGGATGTTATTGATGATGTGATTTTAAATGACGATGATGACTTATTGATGCTTATTTTTTTAATACTGTTGTGCCTGCCTATATTTTTCTTTATATATCATATAATGATTTATGATTACTCACCCTACCTGTTTGAAGGTTACCTCCATGTGGGTAACATGCAGGTGATCAGGATTAGTTCTCTTGGTGCATGAAGGTGTAGCATTTGGAGAGTTTAGTTTTATTTTTTCCGTTGAACTTAGAAGGTGTCTTGCTCTGATATGTAACATCGGATCGGGACGTCTACGAGTGGAACTTTTATGTTCTACTTTTATAGGCATGATGTCATTCTTTTGTTACTATTGTGCCATTTTGGATTTTAACTGCTTAAGATTATGATTTTCGCTGCATTGTAGTTTTGGTTGCATTTATTGGTGAAATAACCTGTGTTATAGAGCAGGATGTTGATTGATGTTTTATGATGAAATGTGGCACCCTTGTAGTGTTTTACTCTGATTTATTTATCTTTAATGAATTTAATTTATTTTCGAGTATATTGTGGGGTAAAAGAGTGTCACATTAGTGGTATCAGAGCCTGGTTGGTCCGTTCGGCCAGATTTTTGTATGATGTCAGTCCCTGTTAGTCGACAAGTGTGTGTACACTATAGATGAATTATTCCTTCTAACATTTTTGATAGTGTGCAGAATGGTCGGGAGAAATTATCCTGCTATTGCTGACACATTAGAGTCTCTTGCTTAAGCAATGACTCAGAATGCACAGAACAATCAAAATGAAGGGGCTCCTGATGAATTTCGTGCTTTGGGGAAGTTCTAGAGGAACAATCCGCCAACTTTCATGGGCACCCATGATCCAGAGAGTGCACATAAGTAGATAAAAGTGATTGGGAAGATCTTTTGAGTGATGTCATGCACTGACGCTCAACAAGTACAATTTGGTACTTATATGTTGATGGAAGAGGCCGAAGATTGGTGGGATAACACCCGTCAGAGATTGGAAGATGTTGGTACTGAGATAACTTGGGTTGTATTTAAGAAAGAGTTCCTAGAGAAGTATTTCCCTGAGGATGTTCGTGGTAAGAAGGAGATAGAATTCCTTGAATTGAAGCAAGGAAACATGACTGTGATGGAGTATGCTGTAAAACTTGAGGCGTTGGTGAAGTTTTGTCCACATTACAATCATGTTGATGCTGAGATTTCTGAATGCCTTAAATTTGAGAATGGGTTAAGACCCGAGATCAAACAGGGTATTGGATACCAACAAATTCGTAGGTATGCTGAACTGGTGGATAAAAGTAGGAACTATGATGAGGATAGCAGAGCTCGATTGGCTCACTGCAAACATCTTAGTAAGAAGAAAGAGAAACGACAGTTTCAAGGAAACCTTATGTGAATTCAAATGACAAAGGGAAGCAGAAGGATTCATATAGGAAGAATACAAGTGGGGTAGCAGCTCCCGCTTCTATTAAGTGTTACATGTGTGGCGATCAAGGCCACCGTGCTAAGGATTGCAATAATAATGTGCTGAGATGTTACAGATGTGGTAGGAGGGGTCACCGAGTTACTGAATGCAATAATGAGGGTCCGACTTGTTTCAATTATGGTGAACAGGGTCACATCAATACCCAATGCCAAAAGCCGAAGAAGACTGTTACTGCCTCTCAGACTAATGGCAGAGTGTTTTCCTTGAGTGGTGCAGAAGTCCACAAGAAGGATAACTTGATTCGAGGTACTTATTTATTAACATTACGAAGTTGGTTGCTATTATTGATACTAGTGCTACTCATTCGTTTATTTCGCTTGAATGTGCTAATAGGTTGGGTTTGAGATTGTCTAATATGAATGGTAGTATGGTGATAGAAACTCCTGCTAATGGTTCAGTTACTACTACTTTTGTGTGTTTGAGATGTCCTTTGACGATATTTGGAAAGAGTTTCGTGATGGATTTGGTGTGCTTACCCTTACACCAAATCGATGTAATCCTTGGAGTGAACTGATTAGAGTTCAACTATGTCTATATCAAATTTTATAATAAGACCGTAGAGTTTCCTGATTTTGGTGATAATGGAGAGTTGATGTTCTTGTCCGCTAAGCAAGTAGACAAACTTCTAGAAGATGAAGCTTCTATGTTTGCACTGTTTGTATCATTGCAATTTGATCGTGAAGCTGCGAGTGTCAAATTACCTGTCGTCCATGAGTTTCTAGATATACTTCCGAATGTCATAAATGATCTGCCTCCAGAACGTGAAGTAGAGTTTGCGGTGGACTTGATACCAAGCACGAGTCCAATGTCAATGGCTCCTTATCGGATGTCCGCTTCTGAGTTAGGAGAAATGAAGAAACATTTGGAAGAATTACTTGAAAAGAAGTTTGTTCGACCAAGTGTTTTTTCGTGGGGAGCTCTTGTATTGTTAGTTAAGAAGAAATATGGAAGTATGAGATTGCTTGTTGATTATAGGAAATTGAATAAAGTGACTATCAAGAATAAGTATCCACTTCTGAGGATCGACGATTTGATGGATCAACTAGTGGGAGCTTGTGTGTTTAGCAAGATTGATTTGAGGTCTGGCTATCATTAGATTCCGATTAAGCCTGGTGATATTCCGAAGACAGCTTTCAGGATGAAGTATGGTCACTATGGATACACTGGGATGTCGTTAGGTGTATCCAATGCACTTGGTGTGTTCATGGAGTATATGAATCAGATTTTTCATGAGTATTTGGATACGTTTGTTGTAGTTTTCATTGATGATATTTTGATATACTCGAAATCTAAAGAACATGTTGAACATTTGTGCCCGATGTTGCAAGTGTTGAGAGAGAAGAAGTTATATGAAAAATTGTCTAAATGTGAGTTCTGGTTGAAAGAAGTGAGTTTTCTTGGCCATGTGATATCTAGTGGTGGAATTGCTATGGATCCTTCTAAGATTGACACTGTGTTACAGTGGGAGACGCCGAAGTCTGCTAAAGAAATACGAATTTTTCTTCGGTTGGCAGGATATTATCGCAAGTTTATAGAAGGTTTTTCTAAGTTAGCATTACCTTTGACTCAGTTGACTCGAAAGGGGCAAGCTTTTGTGTGGGATGTTGCATGTGAAAAGAGTTTTGTGGAATTGAAGAAGAAATTGACGACCGCTCTGGTATTGATCTTACCTAATACGAGTGAGTCGTTTGTGGTATATTATGATGCGTCGAAGGCGGGTCTTGGTGGAGTATTGATGCAAATGGTTAAGTCGTTGCTTATGCTTCGAGACAATTGAGGGTTCATGAAAGGAATTATCTTACGCATGATTTAGAGTTGGCAACTGTGGTGTTTGTTTTAAAAATTTAGAGAGATTATCTTTTTGGCTTTAAATTTGAGGTGTTTAGTGATCATAAGAGTTTGAAGTACTTATTTGATTAGAAAGATTTGAATATGGGGTAGAGGAGGTGGATGGAATTGTTGAAAGATTATGATTTTGATTTGAGTTCCCACCCTGGCAAAGCAAACATGGTGGCTAATGCATTGAGTAGGAAGTCATTGCATATGTCGATGCTTATGGTGAGAGAATTAGAATTAATTGAACAATTCCAAGACCTGAGTTTAGTATGTGAGAGGATTCCTGACAATGTGAAGTTGGGAATATCGAAAATGACGAGTGGCATTCTCGAAGAAATCAGAGAAGGTCGGAAATATGATTTGAGATTAGTTGATCAATTGGCCTTGATTAACCAAGGTAACAGAGACGAATTTCAGATGGATGAGAATGGTGTGATGAGGTTCAGAAACCGAGTATGTGTTTCGGATGTTCCAGAATTTAAGAAGAATATTTTTAAAAAAGGACATCGAAGTAGGATGAGTATTCATCCCGATGCTACGAAGATGTATCAGGATTTTCTGAAGTTATTTTAGTGGCCATGTATGAAGAGGGATACTGTTGAATTTGTTTATGCCCGTTTGACTTGTAAAAAGTAGAAGATTGAACATCAGAAGCCTTTGGGTATGATGCAACCACTGAATATTCCTAAATGGAAATGGGATAGCATTTCCATGGATTTCGTGTCGGGGTTGCCGAAGACTACGAAGGGGAATGATTCGATTTGGGTGTTTATGGATAGATTAACTAAATCAGCTCATTTCTCACTGATGAAGATTATTCATTCTATGCAGAAGTTTGCTGAGTTGTACATTGAAGAAATTATGAAGTTGCATGGGATACCTTCAGTATTATGTCGGATAGAGACCCGAGATTTACATCGAGATTCTGGAAAAGTTTACAAGATGCTTTGGTACTAAGTTAAGGATGAGTTCTGCATATCATCCACAGACTGATGGACAGACAGAGACTACTATCCGATCTTTGGAGGATTTATTGAGGGCTTGTGTGTTGGACTAAAGAGGGTCTTCAGATAACCACTTGCCATTGATTGAGTTCACATACAACAACAGTTTCCATGCTCGTATTGAGATGACACCGTACGAAGCGTTGTATGTGTCATAGTCCTACCCTTTTCAAAAAATTTCACATTCAATTTTATTTTCATTTTTGCATCGCCTGCATAACATAACATACTTTTTCCATGAATAAACCCTAAAAATGATTAGCTAGGGTGAAGCCTCGGATATACAGATAGACTGGTCGAATTATTTCTCAAATATGTAGAAATTGGTGAATAGAAGGTTTCGAATATATATATATATATATATATATATATATATATATATATATATATATATATATATATATATATATATATATATATATATATATATATATATATATATATATATATATATATATATATATATATATATATTTCATCAAAATATTTAAAATAATTAATTAGAATTTTCCATGCTTGCATTTTATTTTTACTTTTATCATGTTTATTTAATAAGTTGTAAATTTTAGTGATTTTTAATTGATTTAATTCTATTAAATTAATTAAAACTTCTAAAAGGGGCAACTTTGACATTTTTAATTTAAGTGTGATTCTTTGGTTAAATATGGATCGTTAGATTTAAATTTAATCAAGGGTGCACATGCATTATTATCACTTTTGCTCATTAACCAATCATGATTTAGCATTTTTATTCTATTTGGCTTAATTAAAAAAGTTATTGTTTTATTCATCTCATTAAGACACTTGTCCATTTTTAATTGGTAAATTTTTAAAAATTTTGTCATCTCATCTAATAGTGTGTTGACACTTGTTTTGTATGTGGTGGCAATTTTTGTTTAATAATAATGTTATTAATAACAATAATATTAATAGAATTAAAAAATTAAAAAATTAAAAAGGAAAACAAATATATAAGGATTCTTTCCTATTCTCCTTTTGGTATCGTGACCTTTTTTCTTTCACCACCAAAACCTCACTCTCCTTCTCTCCCACCTTGCAATCCTTTCCGCCACTGTTTTCACCTTTATCCTCCATATCAACCTTCAAACCTCCGTCCCACTTTCCTCCTTGACAAACCCCATCACCACCATTTTGACTTCCGGCCTCCATAAATCCATCCACCATTACCAATGACCCTTTTTTTCGTCCTCTTCATTCCTTCTTCTTCTTTGAACCACAAATCTACCTTTGAACCACCTTCATTCATAACCCTCAGCCACCTATCATTTTCCTCCAGCACACTTCAGCATCCGAATTCCAAGCAACGCATCCTTGACGGCCATGGAAACAAACATTACGCATCCCCTAGTTTCAAATCAAACAACGTCAACCACAACTGTTTCAACTCTGACTACTTAACTTTCACAAGGACGAGTTTCATAATAGCAAATCAAATTGCATCTCCAAATCAATTCTCTTTTCGTGGATCTCTCTCTTACTGAGTCCACTTACCATCAAATGATCAAACTTGAAGCATCAATAGCATCTCCGTCTGCTGCAATCATGGTGTCTTCAAAGATCTGGTGTCGAAGAAATCAATTCATTCCACCACTCTAAGTTCGACCAGCATTGGCAACTACCAAAAGTCCACCATGATGGCACCTTCACAACCATATCCAATCACCTTTCTGCAATCAAACGCATCATACGCATCATACGTGTAAGAGCAAGATTTGTCTCTACAGGATAATCTCTATGTTTTGATGATAACAATTGAGTATTTGTGAAAGAACCATTTTATGGTTTAATGTTTGTTATGTGCAGGTCATATTAAATTAAATATATTAGATCAAACAAACAGAAGCAACGTGTGTAGCTAGTAACTTATGGAGTTACTTAGTGTGACGTCATGAAGCGCATGTGAGAAGCTAGTTTGCTTATGCATCTGATCACCATCAGTAAAGAACCAAGGGTGCTAGATATTGCAGTTGCAATGCTCCTGTGGTTTCTGCTCTGGAGAAGTGCATCTGATCTGAAAGCAAATGAAGCTCAGTGAAGAAGCAAGTTTGTTTCTACATCTGATCATGTTCAGTAAAGAATCAAGGATGCTGGATATTGCAGTTGCAATGCATCTATAGATTCTGCTCTGAGTTATGCATCTGATCTGGAAGCTAACGAGCAACTCTGAAGACTGGTTCTGAAGGTCAAGGCTCTGAAGATTCTGATGACTTGAAGTTCTGAAGGCTGAAGGCTCTGAAGACCAAGTGCGTCAAGACTCTGAAGACTGGTTCTGAAGGTCAAGACTCTGAAGACTCTGAAGACAGGCTCTGAAGGTCAAGACTTTGAAGACAGGTTCTGAAGGACAAGACTCTGAAGAAGTGTTCTGAAGGTCAAGACTCTGAAGAAGTGTTCTGAAGGTCAAGGCTCTGAAAATTCTGAAGACATGGTTTCTGAAGAATTAGTCATGAAGATTCTCAATATTGTTTCAGAGGAAACTTAGTTCTTGGAATGCTGAAGACTGGATTCTGAAGTGGAAGATTGTGTCAGAAGAAGATTCATTCAGATGCAAGACATGTTACATCAGATAAGTTGTTGTTGTTCAAATCTGATAAATCATGTGCTTATGGAAAAGGACAAGAAAGTGATGTCATCCAACACGTGCTCATTCTATCCGTTGGAATATGACCGTTGGAAATAGAAAGGACTTTTCTATCCTCAAAACGACATTCTTGGAAGCACTATAAAAGGAAGAATCATTTGTTTATTCAAATGTTGTTGAAGTGGCTGATTGCTAGAATTGTTGGCTCTTGCGCTGTTGCGCTACTGCTACTGCTGCAAAGAAAAGAAAAGCTTAATGGAAAAGAAGCCTTAGTTAGTGCTCACTTACAGAAAAGCTTTTAAGCAATATAGAAGCTATGTTTTAATAATCTCTTAGAGAGTTATTATTAGAATTAGTTTTTGTATTAGGAAGCAAGGAGTTGTTGCTCATTACTTGCTATGTGCTAAACTTAGAGTTATTAGCTTGCTAGGAAGCACCATTGTAATCTCCAGCAACACAAAAATTCTATTTTAGAATTAGTGGCTCCTCAAGTGATCTAGTGAAGATCAGTATACTTGAGATGACAAGTGACAGTAGTCATTTGTGAAAATCCTAATAGGAGATCTTTAGTGATCGGATTCTATTAAGGTGTAAATGAACATTATATCCTTGGGGATCCCTGAACGTATCATTGTCAAGTTGTTAGTCACTTGCAGTTAGCTTGTGCATCTGTAATCAGTTCGGTTATAGTGGATTAAGTCCTTAATTGATTAAGGCGAAATCACCTTGGAAGGGTGGACTGGATTAGCTTGAGAGTTGCTCAAGTGAACCAGGATATATGATGTGTTCTTTACTTATACTTTATTATTTATGCTTCCGCAATGTATTTAATATAAGCGCATAAAGCATCAAGTGAAGAAGAAGACAAGAAAAGGAAAAAGTTTTTATTTAGGCATAAACCCAATTCAATCCCCCCCCTTTCTTGTGTTTATTTCTCACCTTCAATATGCATCACATTCAATATCATGAGCATTATGTGCATCATATGCATAAAAAACCAAATCATACTTCCCCAACACTTGCATCTCTGCGTGTCAGCATTTTCATTTGTATTTCCATTCAATGTGGAACATCATTTTGAAATCAAGCATTCATACATGCATAAGTCAAGATCCAGGATCAATCTCGAGATTCCAAGATGATCTTCGGCTCGGGCAGAGGCATCTTCTTCAAGTTCATGGGCGTTCCTCATGGTGTTATCTCAACCTTTTGTTGATAGAACTGAAATTTCAAGGCGATCTTCAGCCCAGCCAGGGGCATCTTCTTTAAAATTCATGGGCGTTCCGCATGAATTACTTCAACCTTTTATTGATGAAGTTGTAATCTCCAAGCATGTCATTGGGTGTTCCTCATTGAATTGGTTATCTTCAAACTTTTTTTCATAGAGTTGTTGTTCTCAGACCAGTCATTGGTTTTTCTCTGGACAATTTTTTACCTTCCTTTTGGGCATTCCTCAGTTAGTTGGTTGCTTTCAACCTTTTATTGTTAAAGTTGGTGTCCTCAATGACTTATGTGCTTCAACCTTTTGTTGATATCTCCGAGTAAGCCTCACTCATCATATATCCAACAAACTTGACATTTTGTCAATAACCTTACTATCATCTTTTTGGTGGTAGCCAAAACCTGTCAATTCAACCTTACCTTCATCCTTTTGGTGTTGACAATTCTCAAAATCAGAAATTTACTATTATCCTTTTGGTGGGAGTCACTCATGTTGTTTCAATTTAACCTTCGTCCTTTAGGTGTTGTCCTTGAAATGAGGAAGTTTCTATCATCCTTTTGGTGGTAGCAACTTATGTTGTTTGATCTTACAGTCATCCTTTTGGTGTCGACGATCCATGAACCTTTGGTCTATGTATCATCCTTTTGGTGAATGGAAACTTTTGACATTGTTTTTCTTACTATTATCCTTTTGGTAGTAGTAACTTTTGACCTCACTTTCATCATTTTGGTGAAGGGTCATCGGGTTATGTGTGTGTACTGTCATCCTTTTAGTGATAGGTCTGTCATCCTTTCGGTGTCAGAGTTGTGTGTGTTCTATATCATCCTTTTGGTGATAGATCCGTTATTCTTTTGGTGTCATAAATCTATGTGTTTGCTTACTATTATCCTTTTAGTAATAGGGAGTTTTGACCTCATTTTCATCCTTTTAGTGAAGGGTCTCTGTGTGTGTACTTACTATTATCCTTTTGGTAATAACGAGTCTTGACCTCACTTTCATCCTTTTAGTGGGTCATCGTGTTTGTGTACTATCATCCTTTTGGTGATAGGTCTGTCATCCTTTTGGTGTCGGAGTTGTGTGTGTTCTATATCATCCTTTTGGTGATAGATCCGTTATCCTTTTGGTGTCATAAATCTATATGTTTGCTTATTATTATCCTTTTGGTAATAGCGAGTTTTGACCTCATTTTCATCCTTTTGGTGAAGGGTCTCTGTGTGTATACTTACTATTATACTTTTGGTAATAGTGAGTCTTGACCTTATTTTCATGCTTTTGATAAAGGGTTATCGTGTGTGTTCATTATCATCCTTTTGGTGATAGGTCCGTCATCCTTTCAGTGTCAGAGTTGTGTGTGTTCTCTACCATCCTTTTGGTGAAAGATCCATCATCCTTTTGGTGTCAGAAATTTATGTGTTTGCTTACTATTATCCTTTTGATAATAGCTAGTCTTGACCTCATTTTCATCCTTTTGGTGAAGGGTCTATGTGTGTGTACTTACTATTATCCTTTTGGTAATAGCGAGTTTTGACCTCATTTTCATTCTTTTGGTGAAGGGTCTGTGTGTGTGCGTGCTTACTGTTATCCTTTTGGTAATAGTGAGTTTTGACCTCATTTTCATCCTTTTGGTGAAGGGTCTGTGTGTGTGCATGCTTACTGTTATCCTTTTGGTAATAGTGAGTTTTGACCTTATTTTCATCCTTCTGGTGAAGGGTCTGTGTATGTGCGTGTGTGTGTGCTTACTGTTATCCTTTTGGTAATAGTGACTTTTGACCTCATTGTCATCCTTTTGGTAAAGGGTCTATGTGTGTGCGTGCTTACTGTTATGCTTTTGGTTATAGTGAGTTTTGACCTCACTTTCATCCTTTTGGTGAATGGTCTGTGTGTGTGCGTGCTTATTGTTATCTTTTTGGTAATAACGAGTTTTGACCTCATTTTCATCCTTTTGGCGAAAGGTCTGTGTGTGTGCGTGCTTACTGTTATCCTTTTGGTAATAGTGAGTTTTGACCTCATTTCCATCCTTTTGACGAAGGTTCTGTGTGTGTGCATGCTTACAGTTATCCTTTTGGTAATAACTAGTTTTGACCGTTTTTCATCCTTTTGGTGAAGGGTCTATATGTGTGTGCGTGCTTACTGTTATCCTTTTGGTAATAGCAAGTCAAGTCGTGTGAGTTCACTATCATCCTTTTGGAGATAGGTTTGTCATTCTTTCGGTGTCAGTTTTTTCTGTTATCATCCTTTTGGTGATAACGACTTTGCGAGATATTCAGTGTCCACTCGAGGGTCGACATTAATCTATTATTCCACCTCTCAATCATTCTTCTTTTCAGACAAATTCGGAGTCTTCTTCATATCTAATTAACTTCTATCTCGAAAGAATGAACAACGTAGCAGTTCATCTTGCTAGGTTTAAGTCAATTAGATAAGGGCATCTGTTATACCCCGAATTTGTCCTACCCTTTTCAAAAAAATTCGCATTCGATTTTATTTTCATTTTTACATCGCCTGCATAGCATAACATACTTTTTCCATGAATAAACCCTAAAAATGATTAGCTAGGATGAATCCTCAGCTATACAGACATACTGGTCGAATTATTTCTCAATAATGCAGAAATTAGTGAAAAAAAGGTTTCAAATTTAAGCTTGTAGACGTCAGTAATATTGACTTACTATTCACGAAGCTTGACCATACGCTGTATTTTTCTAAGTCATTTATTCCATGCTAATCATTTTGATGTGGTTGATTTAATCTTTCGGGCATTTTTGTTGCTCAAATTTATTCATTTTTCTCCCTATCTTTTTTTAAAATATATTTTCATCAAAACATTTAGAATAATTAATTAGAATTTTCCATGCTTGCATTTTATTTTTATTTTTATCATGTTTATTTATTAAGTTGTGAATTTTAGTGGCTTTTAATTGATTTAATTCTATTAAATTAATTTAAAACTTCTAGAAGGGGCAACTTTGGTATTTTTAATTTAAGTGTGATTCTTTGACTAAATATGGATCGTTAGATTTAAATTTAATTAAGAGTGTACATGCATTATTCTCACTTTTCCTCATTAGCCAATCATAATTTAGCATTTTTATTCTATTTGGTTTATAAAAAAGTCATTGTTTTATTCATCTCATTAAGACACTTGTCCATTTTTAATCGGTTAATTTTTAAAAGAATTGTCATCTCATCCAATAGTGTGTTGACACTTGTTTTATATGTGGTGGCAATTTTTGTTTAATAATAATGTTATTGATAACAATAATATTAATAGAATTAAAAAATAAGGAATATATATATATATATATATATATATATATATATATATATATATATATATATATATATATATATATATATATATATATATATATATATATATATATATATATATATATATATATATATATAAGGATTCTTTTCTCTTCTCTTTCGGGTATTGTAACCTTCTTTCTTTCACCACCAAAACCTCAATCTCCTTCTATTCCACCTTGCAATCTTTTCCGCCGTTGTTTTCACCTTCATTCTCCACACAACCCTTCAAACCTCCGTCACACTTTCCTCCTTGACAAACCCCATCACCACCATTTTCGACATCCGACCTCCATAAATCCCTCCATCATTACCACATACCCTTTTTTTCCGCCCTCTTCATTCCTTCTTTTTCTTCGAACCATAAACCTACCTTTGAACCACCTGCATTCATAAGCCTCAGCCACCTATCATTTTCCTCCAGCACACTTTAGCATCAAAATTCCAAGCAGCGCACCCTGACAGCCACGGAAACAAACATTACGCATCCCCCAGTTTTGAATCAAACAACGTCAACCACAACTATTGCAACTCCGACTACTCAACTTTCACAACAACAATTTTCATAACAACAAATCAAATTGCATATCTAAATCAATTCTATTTTCGTGGATCTCTCTCTTATTGAGTCCACTCTCTTTTCTGTTTGGGCTGTAATTAATTTCTGCGCAGGTTACGACATTGGCAAATTTCCATTTAAGCTCAAAGCAACGTGGCTCTGTTACTTTCAGTTCAGCACACATAATAACACTTCCAGCGACACAAGATTCGTCATCTCGGTAACATTTCGATTCGATGGATACACGCTTCCTTTACCATTTGTTTTGTGGTGTGGTTCCGATCATATGTTGTTGTTTGTGTTACATTTTTAAAGTAGTCAATTGATTATGGTAATCCGTACTTAACGATGAGTTAACATTAACTGATGTACTGGTGTAGTGTGAATATTCTTCAAGATTTGAAAATACACTTGAGCTGCTGCAATTCAGCATATATGTTGTCCTATTTCAATGTGCCATTTGAGTTTATCACGTTAGGGACGATTTTCGATCATGATCTATTAAAATATTGTAGTATACTTTGTTGTTGTTGCTTCATCTACCTACAGACTTAATGTTCAAAGTACATGTTGCGGTATTGTGAAATTTTCGTTCGGCCGATTGGTATAATAGTAAGCATAAGCCTGGTATAAGCTTCATGTTGTTTTTATTACACCAATTTCATACTGTTTCCTGTTGCTTACACCAGTCGGCATATATATAGATGGTGGTTTTTGTAAAATATAATTTGATGAAAACGTGATTGGGAATTGGGTGTCGCTTCTCTACATTACCATTGTTTTAAGGCTGTATAGAGTTTTTGTTTTGTTCATTTTAACTGATAATTGAATATCAATTTGGTGTGTTAAATTTGATTGTTTTTGAATGATGTGTATCTTATTAGAATATTAATAGTAATTCATATTTATTTAGTTGTACTATTTTCCTTAGCCCCTAAGTTTGTTAGAGGGTATTTTAGTATTTTATCTTATTCTAGTAACCCTAGTTTTAGCTTATAAATAGGGTGACAATCATTGTAACTTTTATCATGTTTTGTAGCCGTCATTCTTAATAGAATATTTCCTTTGATCATCATTTATTCACCTTTGCACCAACAATTGGTATCTAGAGCTCCGGTTCAAATTCATTGGGAAACACGGGAAACACGAGTGAACGTGAGGTCTTGTGTGTTTGATTTTGATTCTTAGATTCGTGTTGAATCTTGAACAAAATCTGATCAGAATTTTAATTCTGTGGGTTGGGAAAACACTGTGTGAGAAATCTGAGTGTATTGTGCAAGGTAGAAGATGAACGGAAACGGCAACATGAACACCAAACTTCCAGTATTTGATGGTAAAAACTGGAATCGTTGGATGATCCAAATGCGTGTACTATTTGGTGCTCAAGATGTTCTAGATCTTGTTGTAAGAGCACAGATTGTGTCTTAGTAATATCTCTAAGTTTTGATGATAACATTAATGATAATTTGTATACAAGAATTATACTCTCTAAATTTGTTCTAAACTGTTTTCTACAGGCACAAAAGATTTTAATCTTAAAGAGCAAATTTGATGTGAACAATAAATTCTGAATGGCTCAAGAGCATCTGAAGATTAGAAGAATCTGAAGTATAAGAGCTTAGTCATCAAGATTCTGAAGATACAACACGCTGCATATATTATCAAGAATCTGAATGAAAGAAGACTCTGAGTGAAGAGACTCTGAATGAGAGAAGACTCTGATCTGAGTGAAGACTCTGATCTAAGAGCATGTTACGCTTCAAGCACACAGCTGCACCAGACTCTGATTCAGCAACATCTGAAGAACATCTTAGGCTCTGAAGTTTCCAGAAGATTCTGAAGACTGAAGACTCTGATATTGATTGTTGATCTGAACTATCTGAAGAATTATTTGAAGAAGATTATTTTAATATATCCGTTGGAATATGCCAGCAAATCTTTCCTTAATTGGGATAGACATAAATCTCTGCAAGAAGATTATTCCTCTGATACATTCCATATATGGTAAATTCACAGCTCAACAGACAATTGCTACACCCACATTTTGTGCGCCGTCTCTCTGCTGCAATAGTACAAAGGACAGTACTATTTGATATTGGAAATATCTTCTCCAACGGTATTATATTCTCTCCAATATTCAAGTGGCTATATAAAGGATATCATAGCACTTTCTTCAGTAAGACGAATTTTGAAAAACTTACTCTCAAGCGAAGAAACTCTCAAGCTCTCATATTCTTTATAGTTCATACTTTGTTCTAAACTTAGAGAAATAACACAGTTGTGTTTATAGCTTTCATAGAAGCAATTTATTACTCTTACATTGTATTACATTAATTTGTAAAGGAAGTTTTCCTTAAGAGGATCTAGGTTAGATCAGTAGCTCTTGAGAAGACTAAGAACAGTTGTTCTTAGGTGTTGCTATTTGTAATCAGTTGATTTGAATAGTGGATTAAGTCCTTGTTGAGAAAGGCAAATCACTCTTGAAAAGGGTGGACTGGAGTAGTTGAGTTCAACGAACCAGGATAAAAATACTTGAGTTTTTATCTTTGATTATTTTCTGTCATACTTATTCAACCTCCCCTTCTAAGTATTTTCTCACCTTCAGTTGGCATCAGAGCTCCGGTTCTGCGTGTGCATTCACTTAACCGTGACAGATAAAGATCCAGTGAGAAGAATACTCTGTTATTTATTTGGTTGCTAATATGGGTGATATTCCTACATCAAGCAACAAATATGAAGGAGACAGAATCAGCACCAAACCTCCAATGTTTGATGGAGAAAAATTTGATTATTGGAAAGATAGACTTGAAAGTTTTTTCTTGGGGTATGATGTTGATCTCTGGGATTTAGTCATTGATGGATATGAACATCCTACTAAGGATGGCAAAAAGATTGATAGAAAATCAATGACTGAGGAGCAGAAGAAAGAATTCAAGAATCATCACAAAGCCAAAACCATACTTCTTAATGCAATCTCTCATACAGAGTATGAGAAGATTACCAACAGAGACACTGCTCATGATATGTTTGAGTCTCTCAAAATGACTCATGAGGGAAACTCTCAGGTGAAAGAAACAAAGGCTCTGGCGCTGATACAGAAGTATGAAGCGTTCAAGATGGAAGAATCTGAGAACATTGAGACTATGTTTTCCAGATTTCAGATTCTAACAGCTGGGTTGAAAGTTCTGGACAAGGGCTACTCAACATCTGATCATGTCAAGAAGATCATCAGAAGTCTTCCTACCAGATGGAGACCTATGGTGACTGCATTGAAGCTGGCCAAGGATCTGAACAAAATCTCATTAGAAGAACTCATCAGTTCTTTGAGAAGTCATGAGATTGAGCTGGAGGAAGATGAACCCCAGAAGAAAGATAAAGGTAAATCCTTAGCTTTTAAATCTAACAAATCTGTTAAAGCTTTGCAGGTAAATGAAGAAAGCTCCGAGGAATCTTCTTCTGAAGAAGAAGATGAACTATCCATGCTGTCCAGAAGGATCAACAAACTCTGGAAGCACAAAGGGAAGAAGTTCAACAACTTCAAAAGATCTGATCAAAAGAGAGAATCTTCTGGACACAGAAGATCTGGCAAGAAAGAGGTCACTTGCTATGAATGTAAAGAACCTGGACACTACAAGAGTGAATGTCCCAAACTTCAAAAGGAAAAACCCAAAAGGAAGTTTGATAAAAAGAAAAAGGTTCTGATGGCTACATGGGATGACTCAGATGAATCTGAATCATCTTCTGAATCTGAGGAAGAATGTGCAAATGTTGCGCTGATGGCCAACACAAATGATCAAGATGAAGGAACGTCATCATCTGAATCTGAGTCAGAATCAGACTCTGACTCTGAAGAGGTATTTTCTGAACTCTCCAGAGCTGGACTTGTTGAAAGTTTATCTGACATGTTGGAAAGCTACAGCAAGATTAAACTCAAATACAAGAAGCTGAAAAGCAATCTTGAATCTGAGATTGATCTTCTGAGAACAGAACTTGTTGAGCAGAAAGAAATAAATTTAAAACTCAAAAATGATTTAGAAACAACTCAACAAGAATCTGATACTGAAACAGAGTCAAGTGAAAATATTTTAGAAAAATATGACTCCAGTTTTAAAAGATTCCTCACTAAAAGCATAGACAGAAGCAAAATTGCTTCTATGATCTATGGTGTTAGTGGGAACAACAGAAGAGGCATTGGATGTGAATCTTCCTCTGGAAGCAATCCAAAATCTGTTGATAAACTCTTCATCAAGAAGACTCCTCTGTATTCTCATTTTAAGTTTGGTCATCTGAATGATATTAAACATACAAGCTCTGAAAAGAGTACTTATGTGTTTAAGCCAAGGGCTAGCCAGAATAAACACTATGTTGAAAAACAGAAGTTTAGGCAAAACCACAGAACATCTAACCCCAAAGGACCCAAGAAGATCTGGGTACCTAAAAGTAAAATAATACCTGTTGCAGATGTTCTTAGCAGCAAAATCCAGACACCAATCATGGTACCTGGACTCTGGATGCTCACGACATATGACGGGCGAAAGGTCTATGTTCCAAAGCCTGGAACTTAGATCTGGAGGGGACGTGAAATTTGGAGGGAACCAGAAGGGCAAGATCATTGGCTCTGGTACAATAGGTAATGGTAACCTACCCTCTATTTCTAATGTTCTGTTAGTTGAAGGATTGAAACATAATCTATTGTCCATAAGTCAATTAAGTGACAGTGGTTATGATATCATCTTTAATCAAAAATGTTGCAAAGCTGTATGTCAAAAGAATGGTTCAATCCTATTCAGTGGAAAGAGGAAAAACAACATTTACAAAATTAACCTTTCAGAACTTAAAGTTCAAAATGTAAAATGCCTTTTATCTGTGAATGATGAGCAATGGGTCTGGCATAGAAGATTGGGACATATTAATATGAGACGTATATCTCAGATTAATAAACTCAATCTGGTCAGAGGACTCCCTAATCTGAAGTTCAATTCAGATGCTCTGTGTGGCGCATGTCAAAAGGGTAAATTTTCAAAATCTCATTTTAAACCAAAAAATGTTGTTTCCACTTCTAGACTATTGGAATTACTTCATATTGATCTGTTTGGACCAGTGAAAACTGCATCCATCAGAGGCAAGAAGTATGGGTTAGTCATTGTAGATGACTACAGCAGATGGACATGGGTAAAGTTTCTAAAACACAAGGATGAGTCTCATTCTGTGTTCATTGACTTCTGCAATCAAGTCCAGACTGAAAAAGAATGCAAAATTATTAAAGTCAGAAGTGATCATGGTGGTGAATTTGAAAACAAATATTTTGAAAAATATTTTTCTGAAAAAGGAATTGCACATGATTTCTCCTGTCCTAGAACTCCACAACAAAATGGAGTTGTAGAGAGGAAAAATAGAACATTGCAAGAAATGGCCAGAACCATGATCAACGAGACAAATCTGGCAAAATACTTTTGGGCAGAAGCAATAAATACAGCATGTTATATTCAGAACAGAGTGTCTGTAAGACCTCTTCTGGAAAAGACTCCCTATGAATTGTGGAGAAACAGAAAGCCCAACATTGCTTATTTTCATCCATTTGGATGTATTTGTTATATGCTTAACACTAAAGATCATCTGAACAAGTTTGATTCCAAAGCACAGAAGTGTTTCATGCTTGGTTATTCTGAACGCTCTAAAGGCTACAGAGTATTCAATACTGAAACACAGATTGTGGAAGAATCTATTCATGTTAGATTTGATGATAAGCTTGGCTCTGAAAAGCCAAAGCAAGTTGAAAGTTCTGCAGATAGAGAAGTTATTCTCACAGACTCTGAAGGCTCAGAGGCAGACAAGACTGAAGACAAAGACTCTGAAGCAAACCCAGATGCTACGCCTCTAACTTCCCAACTTGACAATCTGCATATTTCTGAAAGACCAACAGTCAGAGGATCTTCTTCCAGAATGAAAGCTTCTCATCAAGAGGATGTGATAATTGGAAAGAAAGATGATCCAATAAGGACAAGAGCATTTCTCAGAACTTCTGAATCTTCCTTCTGTGGCTTAGTGTCAATTATAGAACCAACATCTGTTGATGAGGCTCTGGAAGATAATGAATGGATTTTAGCTATGCAAGAGGAGCTGAATCAATTCACAAGGAATGAAGTCTGGGATCTGGTTCCAAGACCTAAAGGTTTCAATGTCATTGGAACAAAATGGGTTTTCAGAAATAAACTTAATGAGAAAGGAGAAGTTGAAAGGAACAAAGCAAGACTGGTTGCTCAAGGCTACAGTCAACAAGAAGGCATAGACTACACAGAAACATATGCTCCTGTTGCAAGGTTAGAGTCTATACGCTTGCTTATTTCATTTGCTGCACAACATAACATCACTCTTTATCAGATGGATGTTAAAAGTGCTTTTCTTAATGGAATTATAGAAGAGGAAGTGTAT
The DNA here is from genome assembly GCA_963859935.3 of Lathyrus sativus. Lineage (NCBI taxonomy): Eukaryota > Viridiplantae > Streptophyta > Magnoliopsida > Fabales > Fabaceae > Lathyrus > Lathyrus sativus. The sequence goes on from OZ012735.1 coordinate 941,559,142, forward strand.
GTCCACCAACCTCCTGGTTTTGAAAATGAAAATTTTCCAGATCATGTTTACAAACTGAAAAAATCTCTTTACGGACTAAAACAAGCTCCCAGAGCTTGGTATGAGAGGTTGAGTAATTTTCTTCTGAAGAAAAATTTCATCAGAGGAAAAGTGGATACCACACTATTTTGTAAAACCATTAAGAAAGATTTGTTGATTTGTCAAATTTATGTAGATGATATTATTTTTGGATCAACAAATATTATGCTTGGAAAGGAGTTTGCTAAATGTATGCAGGCAGAATTTGAGATGAGCATGATGGGAGAACTGAGATTCTTTCTGGGAATCCAAGTAAATCAGACTCTAGAGTGCACCTACATACATCAGACCAAGTATGTTAAAGAGCTTCTGAAGAAGTTTAACATGCTGGATAGCAAAATGGCAAAGACTCCAATGCATCCTACAAGCACTCTAGGTAAGGAAGAGGTAAGTAAGAAGGTAGATCAGAAACTCTACAGAGGTATGATAGGATCTCTTCTTTATTTGACTGCTTCTAGACCAGACATTCTGTTTAGTGTTTGTTTATGTGCTAGATTCCAATCAGATCCTAGAGAATCACACTTAACTACTGTTAAGAGGATTCTAAGGTATCTGAAAGGTACTGCTAATGTTGGTTTGTGTTACAGAAGATCTGACGAATATTCACTAGTTGGATTCTGTGATGCTGACTATGCTGGAGATAGAGTTGAGCGCAAAAGTACTTCTGGAAGCTGTCAGTTTCTTGGAAGTCATCTGATCTCGTGGTACAGCAAGAAGCAACCAACAATTGCACTATCAACCACAGAGGCAGAATACATTGCTGCTGCTGGATGTTCCACTCAGATGCTCTGGATGAAGAGTCAACTAGAAGATTATCAAATCTATGAGAGTAATCTTTCTATCTTCTGTGATAATACTTCTGCTATATGTTTATCCAAAAATCCAATTTTACACTCTAAGGCCAAACATATAGAGATTAAACATCATTTCATCAGAGACTATGTTCAGAAGGGTGTAATAAATTTAGCCTTTGTTGATACAGATCATCAATGGGCAGATATTTTCACAAAACCCCTTGCTGAAGATAGGTTTAAGTTTATTCTGAAAAATATTTGTATGGATTTTTGTCCAGAGTAATATTTCTCAGAGTCAACTTCTCAGATGCTAAGTGTTTAACACTCTGAAGTATTTCATCTGTCTTGCTTGTTTAATTTATCTGTGAATTATTTTTTTGTGTGAAACTCTGAACTGACCATCTCAGAGGATCTGAAAGTTGAAAACGTTTCATTTCTTAAGAGTTATAGAATCACATGCAAGCAAACACGTGTCACTCAGAATCTGAAAAGATGGAGTACACCTACTGATTATGACGTTTAAGGTATTGCTTTGAAAATCTCAATCTGTCTTGATTTTCCCCCAAATGTCATATCATAATTAAAAATGATTACTTTTCATTTAATGCAAACGTGCGTATGTGTCCTATGTGTGTCTGTTGTGTTTCCCATGCTTGCTTTATTTGTCTATATAAACCATTCTCATAACACATTCACACTTTTCACATTCTCAAACACATATGCGCTTTTGTTTGTTGTTCTCTCTCTTTGCAAACCCTAAAAGAACTCAGAAACCTTCATCTTCTTCATCATCGTCAACAATGGCATCTACTTCAAACGCTGTTACTACCAAAAATGCTACCACTGTCAAAGAACCAGTACGCACTCTCCTAACTGCTGTTGATTCACTAGAAGTACTGTGTGAAAGTTTCGTGGACTTATAAGATCTTGCTGAAAATGGGTTTGATCTGATTTCTTCAATCAAAGCACAAGGCTGGGACGGTTACTTTGACAGGCTTATGGGTCATGTGTATCCAACGTTAGTGAAGGAGTTCTGGATCCATGCATATGCTACTCCAAAGTTCATTCACTCCTCTGTGCTGGGAAAAAAGATAGTTATCACTGAAAACCTGATAAGGAAACTCATAGGTTTTAAGGCAACTGATGGAGTAACCTCTCTGTCTTCTGCGCGTGAAGACCTGAAAGATGTATGTCAAGAAATCTGTACTACTGGTGAACCTTGTAAGAAGGTTAAGTTCTTGAAACCCACTTACAAGATATGGGCTAAGATTTTCATGAGCACCATCTTTCACAGACCCTCTTCAAACTCTTCTGATTATGTTAATGCTGAACAACTTTACTTCATGTATTGTTTACACCAAAACATTCAGATTGATCTTCCATATTTGTTGTTTAATCATCTGGTGTCTCACGTCAAGGAAACAAGGGAAACAGCCAGAGATAAATCTGGAAAAGTCAGAACATGGATCCCTATGGGAAGGCTGATTTCAGATATTCTGATAGAAAACCAACTTGTGGCGCATCTGCAAGAGGCTGGGTTGACAGAAGATCTGACTTATATCATTGGCTCTGAAATAAACGGTTTAACTCTGAGAAGGATGAAACTGGTTGATGATTTATCTGAGAAACCAAGGAAAACTAACTCTGAAGAAGTTAGGGGAAGAAGGATTCCTGTTAAGGATTTTCCTTTATTCACCTCAGATGAATCTAGAGAAGTTATTGCTGAGTATGTTGCTCGCTGCCTAAGAGATGGTGATGAGATTCCTGCCAATCTTTTGCAGAAGGAAGGCCAAGTTCTTCCTGATTTGACAAGGGAAAGAAGACGTAAGAGAAAAGTTGATAGTGAAGGTCATCAGAAGAAAAGGAAGCATTCAAATGCTGAAAAGAAGAAGAAAAGGAAGAAGCTGAAGAAGGTTCAACCAAATCCTCCTGCAGCAACTTTTGAAGAAATTAGAGATACTCTGAAACAGGTATTTAACACTGATTCTAATCCTGTTCATCATTCTGATACCCCCACACCCTCTGACTCCCCACTTAGATTTAGAAGATCCAGACCTTCTAAAACTTTTATCTCTAAACCATCTTCTGTCCCCCCTCATACACCACAATCCAAGCAACCAACAAACATACATACAGAAATTCCACAACAAACTCAACAAACAACACCACAACCACAAAACACTATCCCAGAATATACCATTCCAGAGGATGTTCACCCTGAACACTCTGACCAACCTGAATATCTCATTGATCCTGATGAGATATTAGATGTCACACCTTTAAACCAATCTGTCAATTTATCTTCAACTTCTGAAAAATCTAACCACTCTGATGCATCATCTGATGATGAATCATCTGGCTACATTAATGAATGCTTGAATGATCTCAAACAACCTCGTTCTGAGAGTGTTTGGAAACAACTGTTTAAATCTCCAACTTCTGAACATCCACCTTCTCCACAAAATTCCCCAACTCAAACTCTCACTCCACAACCTCTTGAAATCCAAAACACTCCACAACCAACAGAAACCCAACCAATTCCCTCAATACCTCAACCACAACATTCTGACCAACAAACATCTGAACCACAAACCAACCAACCAACATCTGAACCACAAATCAATCCTCAACCTTCTGAACCACAAACATCTGAACATCCATCTTCACAACCTCAACCTTCTGAACAAACACCACAAACACAACTAACCCAACCAAGAAAACCCAGAATCCCTGATGAAGCAGAATTGGGATCACGTGTTTATACTCTGTTAAGAGATTTTGATAAGGATAATGTCTCAGACTTTGCTGACATTATGGATGTTTGCATGACTACTATGGACAAAGAGGCTGCTGACGCTGTTTGGAAGAAATATCTTTACAGACTGAATAGGGAGGCTTTGAAAATCAGGACTCAATGTCTTAGATTGTCAAAAGTAAGGTTTGCTGCTTATCAAAAACGGATTAAGAGAAACACTCCTCCTATTCTTCTTCTAGAAGCTCCTCCACCTCCAGAAATTCCTGCACCTGATGTTACTCAGCCTGTTTCAGAATCTACTGTTTCAGAATCTACAGATCTTCAGAAGGATGTCAAAGAACTTAAGGATTTTATGGTTGATCAAAAGAAAACAAATGAAGAAATGAAAACTTGGATGGCTAAGCAAGATGAAAATTCAGAAAGGATTACAGCACTGCTGCAACTCATTGCTTCTCAACAAGCCTCATCTGCTAAACCTACTTGATGTTTTGCACAAGTTTTTCATGTTTTGCTTTGTTTTGATTTTCTTCTGATATGTTTTGTATGCTTTTATCTGAATCTGGATGTTCTCTTGACTTAATGACAATGATCTTTTTGCTTATCTGGATATGTGTTTCTTCTGCATCTTTACTGTCTTTTAAAATTCTTTTTGATTATGACAAAAAGGGGGAGAAACAAAATAGAATCTGATTGTTCAAATCTATAAGCAATTATCTGAACTAAGTCAGACATGTTACTAACATTCTTTGAATTTAAGTGTCCCAGATATTATTAAAAAAAAAATCTGACAAATTTCATTGAAGTTTTTCCTGAGATCTATCTTTTCAGAACCTGATCAAAAATAGCTAAATCTGAGTAGACCAGACTCTGATATCTAACCTTGAGTACTATGATCTAAAAGATAACTCAAGACAGGAAATGGCAAGATAAACAACCAGGTGTTCTGAAGTTGTTCATCTGGCATCAAGCTTTAATATGGCATCAAGCTTTGACTCTAGAAGTCAAACATATGTCAACCAGGCTTCAATCAGGCTCTGAATCTGAAATGTACTCAACCAGAAAGGGAAGTATCTAATTCCATTAGAGTATTCATTTCAGGGGGAGATTGTTAATCTCAGGGGGAGTAATTTTAATTCATATTTTTATTGAACAAATTTCTCATGTTTTGTCATCATCAAAAAGGGGGAGATTGTAAGAGCACAGATTGTGTCTTAGTAATATCTCTAAGTTTTGATGATAACATTAATGATAATTTGTATACAAGAATTATACTCTCTAAATTTGTTCTAAACTGTTTTCTACAGGCACAAAAGATTTTAATCTTAAAGAGCAAATTTGATGTGAACAATAAATTCTGAATGGCTCAAGAGCATCTGAAGATTAGAAGAATCTGAAGTATAAGAGCTTAGTCATCAAGATTCTGAAGATACAACACGCTGCATATATTATCAAGAATCTGAATGAAAGAAGACTCTGAGTGAAGAGACTCTGAATGAGAGAAGACTCTGATCTGAGTGAAGACTCTGATCTAAGAGCATGTTACGCTTCAAGCACACAGCTGCACCAGACTCTGATTCAGCAACATCTGAAGAACATCTTAGGCTTTGAAGTTTCCAGAAGATTCTGAAGACTGAAGACTCTGATATTGATTGTTGATCTGAACTATCTGAAGAATTATTTGAAGAAGATTATTTTAATATATCCGTTGGAATATGCCAGCAAATCTTTCCTTAATTGGGATAGACATAAATCTCTGCAAGAAGATTATTCCTCTGATACATTCCATATATGGTAAATTCACAGCTCAACAGACAATTGCTACACCCACATTTTGTGCGCCGTCTCTCTGCTGCAATAGTACAAAGGACAGTACTATTTGATATTGGAAATATCTTCTCCAACGGTATTATATTCTCTCCAATATTCAAGTGGCTATATAAAGGATATCATAGCACTTTCTTCAGTAAGACGAATTTTGAAAAACTTACTCTCAAGCGAAGAAACTCTCAAGCTCTCATATTCTTTATAGTTCATACTTTGTTCTAAACTTAGAGAAATAACACAGTTGTGTTTATAGCTTTCATAGAAGCAATTTATTACTCTTACATTGTATTACATTAATTTGTAAAGGAAGTTTTCCTTAAGAGGATCTAGGTTAGATCAGTAGCTCTTGAGAAGACTAAGAACAGTTGTTCTTAGGTGTCGCTATTTGTAATCAGTTGATTTGAATAGTGGATTAAGTCCTTGTTGAGAAAGGCAAATCACTCTTGAAAAGGGTGGACTGGAGTAGTTGAGTTCAACGAACCAGGATAAAAATACTTGAGTTTTTATCTTTGATTATTTTCTGTCATACTTATTCAACCCCCCCTTCTAAGTATTTTCTCACCTTCACTTGTCACTGATGGTTATGTTCCAGTAGCAGCAAATGCAACAGATGAACAGAAAAACGCGCAGAAGGAAGTAAGGAAGAAGGATCAGAAAGCATTGTTCTTCATTCATCAATGTGTGGATGTAAATGTGTTTGAGAAGATTGCAGATTCAACAACAGCAAAGGCTGCGTGGGACACACTGGTGAGATGTTATGGTGGTGACGCATCAGTGAAGAAGGTGAAGCTTCAGTCCTTGAGAAAGCAATATGAGAATCTCAACATGAAGAATAATGAGAAAGTTTCTGAAAACATCTCCAGAGTGATTCTGATCACTAATGAGATGAAGGCGTGTGGAGAAACTCTTTCTGAAGAAACAATCATGGAGAAGGTATTGAGATCCCTTACCTCTCAATTTGATTACATTGTGGTAGCAATAGAACATTCCAAAGATCTGAGTACCATGAGAATTGAAGAGCTGCAGAGCAGTTTAGAAGCGCAAGAGTTGCGTTCGACTGAGAGAACTTCTGAAAGGGAAGTAGAGCAACAGGCTCTGAAAGCAACTTCTGATAGGAGGTATCAGAAGAATTCAGAAGCCAGGAGAAGATCTGATGGTGGTCAGAAGTCAGAAAGCTCAACCTCTGATAGACAAAAGAATGCTCAGAAGGGAAAAGAGAAGTATGACAAGAAGAAGATCCAATGTTACTGTTGTAAGAAGTTTGGTCACTTTGCTAGAGATTGTTGGTCAAACAAGGAGAGAAAATCAGAAGAAGCAAATATAGCCAGAAGTTCTGATGACGAATCTGTGCTATTGATGGCTTCTGAATCTGATAATATGGATCTGATAGACTGGTGGTATATGGACACTGGCTGTTCAAATCATCTTACTGGAAACAAGAAATGGCTGGTTGACTTTGACTCTGAAAAGAGAGTAAAGATTAGATGTGCTGATGACAAATATCTTAATGCAGAAGGTATGGGAAATGTCAGAGTAATTCTGAACAATGGGAAAATAACATTGATTCAGAACGTGTGGTATGTACCTGGCATCAGAAGCAATCTGATGAGTGTGGGACAATTAATTGAGAAAGGTTTTTCAGTTACCATGAAGGACAATCTTCTGAAGCTGTATGACTACAATCAGAAGTTGATTATGGAGTCAGAACAGGGAAGGAATAGAACATTCAAGGTGAATGTCAGAACTGCAGACTCAGAATGTCTTAGTGCAACATGTGCTGAGAAGGAGAATGAGTTGTGGCACAGAAGATTTGGTCATTTGAATTTCAGAAGCCTAAAACATCTGAATTCAAAGAAGTTGGTACATGGAATTCCTGCAATTAAGAAGCCTGAGAAGTCATGCAAAGTTTGCATGGAAGGAAAATAACCACGTTTGCCATTTGCGTCAGAAGTTGCTCCAAGAGAAAAACATGCCTTGGAAGTTGTACATTCTGATGTGTGTGGTCCATTTCCAGTAGCATCAATTGGAGGGAATAAATACTTTGTGTTGTTTGTTGATGAATTCACAAGAATGACATGGGTATCCCTTATTAAATTTAAACATGAGGTGTTTGATGAATTCAAGAAGTTCAGAATGAAGGCTGAGAATCAGAGTGGTCAGAAGTTGAAGATTCTTAGAACTGATGGTGGAGGTGAGTATAACTCCAAAGAGTTCCAGAAGTTCTGTGAGGAGAATGGAATTGAGCATGAGGTTAATGCTCCTTATACCCCTCAACACAATGGTCTTGCTGAAAGAAGAAACCGTACTTTGCTTGATATTGTGAGAAGCATGCTAAAGGAGAAGAAGCTTCCTCAGAAGCTCTGGGGAGAAGCTGTTGCCACTGTAACGTATGTACTCAACAGATGTCCTACGAAGAAGTTGAAGGAAATAGTTCCTATGCATAAGTGGACTGGAGACAAGCAAAGTGTTAGTCATCTGAAGGTGTTTGGTTCTGTTTGCTATAAACATGTTCCAGAAGCCAGAAGACAGAAGCTGGATGATAGAAGTAAAGTGATGATTCTGATAAGGTACCACAGTACAGGTGCATACAAGCTCTATTGTCCAGAAACCAATAAAATTGAATTCAGCAGAGATGTGATTGTGAAGGAATCAGAAGTTTGGAATTGGGATAAGTCTCAATTTGATTCTGATGTTAGAACTTCTGAAGAAAGGTCAGAGTTAAGAATTTCTGAAGTTGAAGTAAACTCTGACGTTGATTCTGACTCTGATAGTGATTCTGACTCTGGAGAGGACTCAGAAGATGAAGGTGACTCTGATGATCCAGACTCTGATGGTAATTCAGATTCTGGTGGAAATTCAGACTCTAAAGATGGCCAAGACTCTGAAAATATGCCAAATCTTGAAGATGGTCAAAGCTCTAGAGGAAGTCAACCATCTGAAGCTGGAAACTCTGAAGCTCAATACTCTGAACAAGTTCAGAGACCACAAAGAATCAGAAGCGTTCCCAGAAGATTTGCAGAATTTGACATGCTGCAAGACACTGAAGTAGACTCTGAAGGAGAAGTTATTCAGTGTGCCATGATGGTAGACTCTGAACCCATAAGTACAGAAGAGGCTCTTAAGCAGAAGCTCTGGCTGAAGGCCATGAAAGAAGAACTTGATGCTATAGAGAGAAACAAGACTTGGAAGCTGACAGAACTTCCAAAAGACAAGAAAGCCATCAGCGTCAGATGGGTTTTCAAGCAGAAGTTAAAGCCAGATGGCTCAATTGGCAAACATAAAGCAAGGTTGGTAGCCAGAGGATTTCTACAAAAACCTGGACTGGATTACTCTGAAGTGTTTGCACCTGTAGCAAGACATGAAACAATCAGAATGGTGATTGCAATAGCTGCTAACAGGAATTGGCCTCTGATGCATTTAGATGTAAAATCTGCATTTCTGAACGGTCCATTAGAAGAAGAAGTTTACGTGTCACAACCTCCTGGATTTGTGAAAAAGAATCAGGAAGGGATGGTGTACAGATTATACAAAGCTCTATATGGATTGAAACAAGCGCCCAGAGCTTGGAATCAGAAGATTGATTCATTTTTCAAGAAGCAAGGCTTTCAGAAATGTGAGATGGAGTACGGTGTCTATGTTCAATATACTTTTGAAGGCAATATGACTCTGGTATGTTTATATGTTGATGATATACTATTGACTGGAAGTCCTAAACAGGAGATAGCCAAGTTCAAGAAAGTTCTGATGAATGAATTTGAAATGACTGACCTAGGCAAAATGACATACTTTCTAGGGATGGAGTTCAGATATTCTGAGAAAGGTATCATTTTGCATCAGCTCAAGTATGAATTAGAACTTCTGAAGAGATTTGATCTGAAGAATTGTAAGATGGCTGTCACACCTTCTGATACAAATCAGAAACTGGATTCAGACTCTGAAGGAAAGGATGTGGACGCTACAACCTTCAAACAGTTGGTTGGTTCTCTGAGGTATCTGTGCAATACCAGACCTGATATTTGCTACTCAGTTGGGATGGTTAGTAGGTTCATGAGTAAACCTAAGTGGTCCCATTACCAAGCTGCTGTCAGGATTCTGAGGTATATCAAAGGAACTCTGAAGTATGGAGTGTTATTTCCCTCTGGAGGAAATAATGAGTCAGAACTTCTGAGTTATTCAGACTCTGATTGGTGTGGAGACAGAGTTGACAGAAGAAGTACATCTGGGTACTTGTTCAAATTTCTGGGAGGTACCATTTCTTGGTGTTCCAAGAAGCAACCTGTTGTGGCGTTATCAACATGTGAAGCTGAATACATTGCAGGTGCTGTTACTGCATGCCAAGCTGTGTGGATTCTGAATCTGTTGCAGGATCTGAAGATTAAAATAAACAAACCTCTGAAGTTGATGATTGACAACAAGTCTGCAATCAATCTTGCCAGAAACCCAATGTTGCATGGGAGAAGTAAGCATATTGAGACCAAGTATCATTTTCTGAGACATCAAGTTCAGAGTGGAGTGTTAGAAGTTGTACACTGCAGCACTCAGAAGCAGTTGGCAGATGTTCTGACGAAAGCTATCAAGACTGATCAATTTCTCAGACTAAGGGATGGAATTGGTGTTACAAGTTTTGATGGAATATGAATTAAGGGATGGTATTAGAATATTAATAGTAATTCATATTTATTTAGTTGTACTATTTTCCTTAGCCCCTAAGTTTGTTAGAGGGTATTTTAGTATTTTATCTTATTCTAGTAACCCTATTTTTAGCTTATAAATAGGGTGACAATCATTGTAACTTTTATCATGTTTTGTAGCAGTCATTCTTAATAGAATATTTCATTTGATCATCATTTATTCACCTTTGCACCAACATATCTGAAGTCAATTTATGATTCACGAGATATTTCGCTCATGTACATTGATTTTAGAATTGGGATCAGCTTGTTCTTTTTGCATTTCAGTTATATAAGAAAATGAACAGGGCTTATTTCATATTGGATCATGATTTGATTATCTCATAGAACTCTTTATCACTATTTGCTAGTTGTTATGTTATTCCCTTTTAGTTAATTAGTAAATTTTGTTTTACTATTTGTGTGCTATTATTATTAATAAATTTTATTTATTTGGGCTTTTAGGCCCATTGACCTCCTTTTGTACCATACATTATAAGGAATCTTCAAAAGTTATGGACTTTGATCCTTGGATTCGACAATTTCATGTCATCAAAAATTCACATACCAATTGGTATTTTCCCCACGTTTTGATCATTGCGTATAACATCCCCTTCACATTGTTATCACACATAAATCGATTTCGTACATATTTGGTTTTATTTCAAGTTTATTTTCATTTTTAATTTCAAATTTTGATAACCATTAAAATCACTTTTCCAATTAAGCCTTAATTTATTAATTAGTTGTTTTTTTTTAGAAAATGAGAAACAATCGAAAATAATTTTCTAAACAAAAATCTTGGACCATTTCAAAATACATTTTCAAAACTTGATTAAATATTCTTCAAAACATGATTAATCAATTTTTTTTCTTAATTAATCACGAAAGTAGTGGGTCCTTTAGGTCTAACACTTCTTGGATCCTTGAATGGTCGCTCTTAGGGCGCACGCCTTGAGTTGTGATCGTTTTGTCTTTCGTCTTAAAAAAACAATTAATTTTTGCTTAATCTAATCAAAGCGCCTAAGCACTTAATCCGATTGAAATACTTAACGCACCTATTCAAATCGTTTTCTCTTAATTAATTTACGAAGGAATTGAATTCTTGAGGTCTAGCACTTCTTGGGTTCTAGAATAACCGCTATTGGGGCGTACGCCTTGGGTAGTATGTCATTCGACTTTTCGTTTCTAAAATACGCTCCTTAATTATTTGGACAAAGAAATGCCATTGGAGTCTAGCATTCCATGTGGTACTTTCGTCATTCATCAAACAATATTTCATAATTAATCAAATGAAAAAGGTGTCGTTGGGATCTAACATCTCAATAATGCCCCTATTAATTGGTTGTGAGGCCGACGCCTCTTTTATCGAATAATCGTCATTTCTCCTAAAATACTTAACAAATCAAACCTCATAATCGTGCCTCCGTACAAACGAACTATTCGCGTACCCTATTTCGATTCAAATACCTAACCAAACACTTTCTCGATTAAACTTCGAAAGAAGAAAATTATTGAAGTCTATCATTCCTTGGATCTTCAAATGAATCGCTCTCGAGGCACGCCCTTGGGTTGTTATTCATTCAACCTTCTGATTTTTATAAATTAAACCATTCTCAAACCAATCCTTGATTCTTAGTTAAGTCACTTTTCAAACATTCTCGTAAGTCGAGTGCCTTTTGTCTTGCCATCCACCTAACGCACACACTCGCACCTTTTTGTGGTTTCGTTACTAGGAGCACCCCTAGGGACTAGTATCGATCCTCACCTCTTTTCGCAGCCCATTTGATTCAATCTTTTTCAAACATTTTCTTAATCAACTTACAAAAAATAAGATTCTTGGAATCTAGCATTCCTTGGATCTTCGAATGAATGACTCTTGAGGCGTACACCTTGGGTTGTTGTTCATTCAACCTTTTGTCTTAAAATACTTAATCTTTTTTCAAATGGTTTCGCAATCAATCATGAAAGAACTGAGTTCTTGGAGTCTCTCATTCCTTGAATTCTTGAGTGACTTCTCTCGTGGCACGCCCCTTAGGTTGTTTGTCATTCAATCTTTTGTTACCTAAAGCATAATCTTAAACCCCAATGTTGTAGTTCCACAAACTACAAACACTCTGATTCTTCATTCATTTGAATGTAAGATACGTAGGTATAAGATTGCGATGATCTTGGTGAGCTACCTTTCTCTTTTTTTGTCATTCCGCGTCTACCCTCTAACCTTTCCCGTAGTAGAATTACGAGTGCTCTGATTCCTCATTCTCTTCCTAATGAGCATATGTAGGCACAAGGGCCCCAATATTTGGCGAGCATCCTAACCTAAAACCACCCATTTCCCCCTTAACATCGATCTTTGTTTCTCGTACCTTTTCGCATTAATTGTTTAGAAGAAAACAAATAAGCTTAGATAACGTTCATCACAAATTGAACTAAGAGGTTCTCGTTGAGTACAACAGACGTAGGGGTTGCTAATACCTTCCTCTTACGTAACTGACTCCCTGTCGCTACGCGAAAAATGACACAGAGTCGCCACCGAATTTTATTTATCCCAAAGAGGGAAAGGGAAATAACGATAAAACCTTTAGGGAAAGAACATGGTCATCGCAACTAAGTTTCAGGTTCGAAAGTCGAGTATGCGAGGGGAATGTATTAACACCCTCTCACATCCATCATACTCGATGGGAACCTTCTAGTTTGTTTATCTTGAATGGGTGTTTTAATCTAAAAGTTTGCTTGCTTAAAAGAAAATAGGGGTTGGTTTTTTGTTAGAGTGCTCGCCAAGGATTGGGGCCCTTGTGCCTACGTATATTCACTTGTAAGAAGTGAATAATCAGAGCATTCGTAGTTCACAGGACTACGGTGAAAGATGGGAAGTTTGGGTGGACGATGCTATCATACACATTCTAGCAGTTAGGTGTTTTGTGGCTCGTTCGTGGAGTCTTATGCGTTACCTGTTTACGGTAGAACGGACGTAACATGTTCTTTTTGGGTGATGAGGAATGGATGAGTAAAGGTGGGAAAGAAAGAAAAGTGCTTTCTAGGATCATCGTAATCCTATGCCTACATATTCTCAATGGGTGTGAGAAATCAGAGCAGCCGTAGTTCGGCCACTTGAGAAATGATTGTGTGTTGGTTGATTTTATACCTTAAAAAAGAGTATTCGGATTGATGCCCTAAGGCGAAAAGAAGTTTGATGAATTGATGTTATTTTTAGGTTTTTGAGAAAAGATTGTTTTTTATTAGGATCACACTAAAGACTTTGGATAGAGATGAATGTTTCGAATAACCAAGTAGAGCACCTTGTGTTCAAAACATTCAGAACGAGTGTAGGAGGGTTCCATTCTCATTCCTTCTCCACCACTTTAAAGTTTATGGTGTATGATCCCAATTGTATCTTTATTGTTTTTTTTTGGATTTTTATGAGAAAAATACCACTTGATGTTGGATCAAGGGTTTTATTGTTTGTAAAAATATTTGAAGTGATGCGAACAAGGTCGATGGCGAACGCACAAGACGGTCGACTTACAAGGGTGAAAATGGATCGATAAAATCGAGAGTTTATTTTTGAAAATAGTTTTGGAACCAAAAGTCAAAAATGACTGTAACAACATCCGCATACAAAGGTTGTGCAACCACATTGGGTTAGTCGACACAAAACATGAAAAAAAAAACAGCAAGAAGGCTGTAGCGAAGCTGTCCAGAAACAACAAGAAGTTCGTTAGGCGAACCTGAAAGCGAAGCTGCCCAAAAAAACAACAAGAAGTTCGATGTGCGAACCACCCAGCGAACGAAAACAAGGGAGAAAGGGGGCAAAGTTCGCTAGGCAAAGGTGCCAGCGAACATGACAGGAAAAAAAACATCAAGAAGTTCGCTAGGCGAACTTCATGCTGTTTTGCCCAAAATATGCTTTTTTTATGGAAACAGAGGGAAAACCGGGCAAAGTTCGCTAGGCGAACTTGCCAGCGAACATGACAGTAAAGATGAGTATATTTCAACTCATCTTACCATGTCAACTACACTATGTTCTTCCTCTTTCCTTTGTTCTTTTACAACAATTTTTTGGTCATATCAAGACCTTATTACAGGTATACAACACAAGAAATAAACACATAAAAATATGCAAAAATGTAAACAAGATAAGGGTTTGAAGGGAAGGATACCCAAGAGATACTATCTTCCTTCACCAATGGCCTTTGTTAGATGTGCTTCTATGGTCCACCTCCTCCTTCTAGTTCTTTTGTTCCTCTCTTGTTCTCTCAAGGTTTTCTTCTCAAACTCTTTTTTTTGCTTTTCTCTCTTACTCTCTTTTTTCTGATTTTTTCTCAATGCCTTTTTTCTCTCCATGTCAATGTGTAGTGAGTGCCCCCTTTGTTTTCAGCCCCCTCTCCTCTTTTATCTCAGCACATTAGGGTTTTCCCTTCTTTCAAAACATCATACTTTTTCATGGAGAAATGTCTCTTACCACTTTCCTCATGTCACTCTCATTCTTTCCATTTCCATGTATGTTGCTATGCTGCATTTTTGCTGGACTACTTGCATATGCTGTCTTTTTTTCTGCTGCACTTTGTATCTTGTACCCATTTGTTGGTTTGTGCTTGGATATCCCCTTTTGGTCAATGTTAACCTTTGGACAGAATTTTAAAATTATGATATTTGATGTGTAAATGCATCACCATGAGTTTATTTCCTTGGTCTTGTGACATGTAATGGTTTTGTGATATAATGCAAATTGTCACTTCTTGCATGGGGTTGTTTTGGTCCACATTAAAAATTACCCATGGCTAAGCATGCATAGTCTTGATCTTGACATGTTCCAATGTTAAGTTGTATCTTAATTATTTTCCTTGGATGTTTGTAGGCATAATGTGAAACATGTAAACTTGATGGGGCATGAAGGGCACTATAGCATGAAGTTGATTAGAAACTTGAATTAAGATTAGAAATAGCTTAATTACCTAGAGTTGGAAACTTTATAACAAATGTGACATTCTTGCAATGTCATGAAATTTCCATTTGTAATATTCTTGAGTCTAATTTTGAATTCATGAATCTTAAATTTGGAATGATGGATTTCCCTTATGCCATTGAATTTGAAATGAATGAAACCTTGAATTATGAACTTGTGATCTTGACTCATGCTTTGCAAATTTGAGGTCCACTTGAACAAGAATTTGAGACAAAGTTGGATGAAAAAATCTTGAATTATGCATTGCATTTCATGTATATTAGGAATATTGATCTTGAATATCCTAATTTTTTTCCAGTAACTTCTCCTTGAAGGAATCTACACGAATATACTTTCCAACTTGAACCAAACCTTAGATGATGAACCTTTTCTTCCATGTAGCCCAAGATAGGAAATTTATCTTATTTGAAATAGAAAACAAATGAACCGACCCAATCCTTACTTTATGAACCCACAAGCTCGATATGCAATGGAACGATGTATGATATGAAAGGCTAAAGGTGAAAATGAAGGTGTGACACTCCCGAATCCAGAATGTGGTTACGATGACCATGTTTTTATCTCCTTAAAGGTTTTCTCAATATTTTCCTTTCCCTCTTTTAGGATAAATAAAGTTCGATGGTGATTCTGTCTAACCATTTTCCGCGCCTTTTGCGTGAGGGTCGTATTTTCAATTTCTTGAAGTGCGACAGTATGATAGGAGGTGTAGGATTCCATTGTGTTAGTATGAGTTTGGCGAGAGCGTTGTACTCGGACTTGAGATTATACAACAGACGACCAAGAAGATTAAAATGATCCAAGAGAGGATGAGAGCTTCGCAGAGTCGTCAGAAGAGCTACCATGATAAGAGGAGAAAGGCACTTGAATCCCAAGAGGGAGATAATGTGTTTTTAGAGTAACGACAGTAGTTAGTGTGGGTCGAGCTTTCAACTCTAAGAACCTCACTCCATGTTTGGTTGTTCCGTATCAGATTATGCAGAGGATAGGAGAAGTGGCCTATCGAGTTGCTTTATCACCGTCGCTTACGAATCTTCATGATGTGTTTCATGTATCCTAGTTAAGAAAATACATTATGGATCTGTCTCACGTGATACAGATGGATGACATGCAAGTGAGGGATAACCTGGCGGTTGAAGCGTCACCTATATGGATAGATGGCCGAGAAATAAAAAAGATACGAGGTAAAGAGATTGCCTAAGTGAAGGTATTGTGGGGTTGACCAGCTGGCGAAAGTTGGACTTGAGAGCGTGAAGATCAAATGAAAGAGTCGTATCCGACTCTGTTCCCTTCAATTAATTTTCGAGGACGAGAATTCTTTAAGTGGGGGAGAGTTGTAACACCCTAAACTAATTATAATATTTATTTAATTGATTTATTATAATTGTTCATGGTTTTTGGTGAATTTTGATGAAATGTTATGAAACATGGTGTATTTGTATGGTATTGTGGGATATTGATGGGCTAAGGGAATAATTAGAGTATTTAGAGAATAAGTGATGAAATGGAATTATTTTAGTGATAATAATAATAGATAATGTGAATAATATTATTTAGATTATTATTATTAATTAAAATAAAAAGAGGTAGAACACTAAGGGCAAGGTAGTATTTTATGAGGGTAAGATAGGAAAATCATAATAAAGGTTCAAGGGGTAAGAGTGACAAAAGAAAAAGAGGGAGTGGAGAAGTTCACTTTGTACAATCGTGAAAGGTTGGAGAAACTGTGAAGGGAGAGCTAGGGCACAGAGAACCAAGGAGAGCATCAGTAGAACACAGATAAAGAAGTCAATTGCTGAGATTTCTAAGGTATGGGGAGTATCGCTTACCATTATAATTGATATAGAGTTATATGTAGGTAGGTAGTTGGGGGTTTTTGGGGTTTTTGGGAGAATATGAAGAAATATGATGAAAATTGGTGATTTGGGAATGTGTAAGATGAGAGAAATTGATGTAGATATTATATATAATATTGTGTTACTGTTGTTGTATGTTGTTATGTGATTGATGTGAATTTTCAAACTGAAAGGTATTGGAATCGCAAGGTAATTTGGGTCTGAACGGGTGCAGAATTGCAACTAAGAAGTTGCAGGTTTGAATATTTCGCAGGGCGAGCTTCCCGTTTCGTCGGGCGAAGAATTTTCACCCCAACCTCGCGAGGCAAAAGGAGGGGGGAAAATAGGTCCTACTTGAATTTGTATGGGGGAGGGTTTTTGCCCCTGCTTCATCGGGCAAAGCCCAGGCGAGCGAACTGCTTCGTCGGGCGAGCACCAGGCGAGTAAAAGTAGATGTTTTTTTTATTTTGTTCTGCTTCCTTTTCTCATGTGGTATTGTTTCTTTGTTGACCTTGTGTTGTGGGGTAGTTGACATATTGTGTATTAATGATTTTAACATGATGAAATCTGGAGAATTATGGTGAACTGTGATGTAGGCAATTACTGTTATTCTATGATGTTTTGGATGAATTCTCACGAATGATGATGCAACTTTGACAATTCTATGATGGTGAATACTATGATGTTTACATTATGCATTCATAGCATATGTAGGACTTTGGTCCAATGTTGAGGTTAGGACTTTGGTCCAATGTGGAGTAAAAGGGTGTTACAGTCGGCAACGCATCAGTGGACTTGAACGGTTAGTAAAGAGAGAGAGGTGTACCTGCAGACACTCTGATGCTTAAGTTAGTTCGGGTGAAGATGTGAGTTAGAAAGGGTAAGAACAGAATACCTGACCCTCATACAGAGGAGGGTTTTTATAGTGAGCCCATAACTCTTGGGCAACGGTCTATGTTGTGGGCTAAATGTTTAGACCCACAATGAATGACTGACAAGACTTCCACATGAGAGTATATATGAATATCTTGTGCTCATCATCCTGGGTCAACCGCTCCATATTCTCCGGTTGATGGACAGACTTGCCCGTTACAAAGGGCATAATGGTTCCACGAGGCATGCAGGTCAATTGGTGACGTGTCCTCGGGTAAGTGACACGTAAGGAACGTGCTCTTCACTAACCTTAACGGGTTAGGCAAGCACTCTAAGTCATCCTTGACATAGACATGGATTGGATTATGCTCGACGTTGGGTTAGCCACATGCCTGAAGGTGAGAAAATTACTTAGAAGGGGGGGTTGAATAAGTAAGACTAAAAATCAAAGATTTGAACACAGATATTTTTATCCTGGTTCGTTGAATACAACTACTCCAGTCCACCCTCTCAAGAGTGATTTTCCTTTCTCTGTCAAGGACTTAATCCACTATTTAATCAAACAGATTACAATAGCAACACCTAAGAACAACTGTTCTTAGTCTTCTCAAGAGCAACTGATCCCAACTGGATCCTCTTAAGGAAAACCTTTTACAAACAATGTAAAACTTATACAAGAGTATGAATGCTTCTAATAAGCTGTTATCACAACTGTGATATTTCTCTTAAGTTAAGAACAATGTTATAGCAAAATAAAATAATAAGAGCTTTGAGAGTTTTGCTATGGTGAGAGATTTTGCTAGAAGTTCGATACTGAAGAAGATGGAGTGGACTTCTTTAAATAGGCACTTAGATCCATGAAGTCTTGTTAACGTTGAAGGCTGTGCAGAAAAGCCTGAAGCCTTTTGTCTTTACATTGGAGACTGTGCTGAAACAAGCCTGATGCCTTTTGTCTTCACTTTGCAGAAACTTTCCTTAGAATGGAATGCACAGATAAAACCTTTTTGTCTGTGTCCTTGTGTCTAGCACAAAAGAGGAAAGAGCTGTTGAGATAAGCCAACGTACATATTTAAATCTTCTTCACAAAGTAAGTTCAGCTTTCAACATTAGAATCTGAATCATCAGAGTCTCCAGAGTAGAGATCTTCTGGATCTTCAGAGTCTTGGATGTTCTTCAGATTGAGCTGAATCAGAGTATGTGCAGCTTGTGTGCTTGAGCGTGTAAGTCTATCAGAGCAGAGTCTTCTATGCTTTAGAGCCTCCTGCTTCAGAATCTTCAAGAGACAGTAATCAGATTCTTTTGGGAGCAGCGTTCAGATCTCCACTTAAGATGCTCTTGAACCTATGAAGCCTTTCATAATAACATTGTTCAGATCCAAATTTGCTTTCTTAAGAGTATTTTCTTTAGTACCTGTAGCAAACAGTCTAGAACACGTTTAGAGTATATAATTCTTGAATACAAAATTCATAAGTGTTATCATCAAAACATAGAGATATAACTAAGACACAATCTGTGTTCTTACATCTCCCCCTTTTTGATGATGACAAAACATGAGAAATTTTGTTCAATAAAGAGTATGAATTAAAAACTCCCCCTGAGATTAACAATCTCCCCCTGAAATAAATACTTCAATAGAATAGAATACTTTCCTTTCTGATTAAGTATATTTCAGATTCAGAGCCTGATGAAAGAGTTCAGAATCAAATCTTAATGCCAGATAAATATGACTTCCTTTAGTCAGAGCGCCTGGTTATCATCTTGCTTGAATTCTCTTTCAGAATAAATGTATCAGAGTAAGATATCAGAGTTATCAGAGTTGATTGAATACTCAGATTTCCTTTAGAAGATCAGGTTCTGGTTGACACAGTCTCAGGGTAACTTCAATGAATTATGTCAGATATATCAATGTAATCTGAAAGACTTAAATTCAAGGTAAGTTAATAAAATGTCTGAATTTCAGTTTTAGTAATTGCTTATAGGTCGAACACTCAGTTTCTCTTTTTCTCCCCCTTTTTGTCATAATCAAAAAGATTTTCAAAGACAGAAAGATATAGAAGAAAAGAGGCATATAGGAGCAAACATATTATCATGCAATTAAAACAAACCAAAGTTCACAGTCAAACAGGCAGAAGCCAAAACACATAACACAACAAAAACAAACAGACAGCAAAATCAGTTCATGTGCAAAACAACAAATAAAACTAAGTCTGGCGAGAGGCAATAAGGGTCAGAAGCTCTGTCATCTTGGCCGCTGACTCTTCTTGCTTAGACATCCAGGTCTTGATTTCATCAGTTGTCTTCTCTTGCTTGATCATCCAGTCCTTTATATCCTTCACATCATTCACAAGTTCTGCAACCACAGATGAAGATGGAGCAGATGCAGTAGCAGCAGGGTTCCCTTCAGATTGGTTTTCATCAGAAGCTTGTTCAACCATTTCAGATTCAGAAACTACTGGAGGAGCAGCTTCCAAAAGTAACACAGGAGGAGGAGGAGACATGTTCATCAGAGTTACCTTGATTAATTCTGCAAATTTAGTCTTAGCAAGCTTAGAGCATTTAGCTCTAACTTTTAAGGCAGCTTTGTTGAACATCCAGATGAAGCGCTTCCAAGCAGTATTTGAAACAGTTGGATCCAAACTAGACATGCATACATCCTTAACACGATTATATTCAGAATCTAACTCCTTTTTGAAAATTTCAAACATAGTATTAACACATGATCCTAGATCTGACTGTTCAGACTGTTCAGAGGAAAAAGGATTAGGGGTGTTAACAGGAGTAGGTTCAGATGGTTGTGGTTGAGGTGATGGTGGTTGAGATGTGTGGATGTCAGATTGAGGGAGTTCAGATGGTTGAGGAAAAGTCTAATTTTCAGATGGATTGGTTTCAGGTGGTTGAGGAATGGTTTGGTTTCCAGATGATTGAGTTTCAGATGGTTGAATTTCAGATGGTTGTTGATGAGATGGAGAGTTTGGTGGGGTATGAAACAAGGAAATGTTAAGATGTTTCTTCATAACACTCTCAAAACGAGCTTGTTTGAGTGACTCTGAATCACAATCAGATGAATCAGATGAATCAGAGGATTCATCTGAGTGAACAGATGTTGAAGAAATTATAATTGAGTGATTGAGGGGTTGAATATCAAGAATATTGTTAGAAAGATTTGGATCTTCTGAGGGAATTGTTTGTTCAGAGTGTTCAGTTTGAACAGTCTCTGGTTGGTTTTGTTCTGAAATAATTGTTTCTGGTTGGAGAGTCTCTAATTGGGGATTCTCTGGTTGTGACAAAGTTGGTTGTGGAATTTCTGTTTGAATTGTTTGAGGTTGTGGTTCAGATGGAATTGGTACAGGAGATGGTTGTAAATATACTGGTTCAGAGGAGAGTGGTTCAGATGAAAGATTGACAGACTGTTTGGATTTAGAAGTTCTTTGTCTAAGGTTTGGAGAGAGTTGTGGTGATGAAAGGGGTGAATGAACAGTAGGTGTAGGATCAGATGCTAATACCTCATGAATGGTGTCTCTGGTCTCTTCCAGAGTGGCTTCTCTAGAACTGATTCTGGCTTTCTTTCCTTCTTTCTTCTTCTTTCTTGAAACTTCAGATGCTTTTCTCTTCTTCTGAACTGATCCTTCTTCAGCTTTCCTCTTACTACGCCTTTCCTTCATCAGATTGGGCAATTCTTCTCCTGGTTTCTGAACAAGATTAGCAGGTAGAGGAATTCCTTCCTTTAGAGATTCAGTAATGTACATCCAGACAAATTCCTTTGGTTCATCTGCACTGAATAGTGGAAAGTCTTCCACAGGAATTCTTCTGCCTTGAACCTCTTCAGAGTTTATCTTCCTTAGTTGTCCTTTCAATTCTGAAATGATTTTCATCCTTTTCAGATTGAGTCCATTTATTTCAGATCCAATGATGTAAGTCAGATCTTCTGTAATCTTCGCATCTGTCAGATGCTATACCAGCTTGTTCTCAATAAGGATGTCTGAAATCAATCTTCCCAGGGGTATCCAAGTTCTAACTTTACCAGCTTTAGCTCTTACCTCCTCTCTGGTTTCTTTGACATGAGTTAGTAGATGACTGAAGATTAGATACGGTAGATCCACTTTTACATTCTGGCTAATGCAGTACATGAAATACAGATGTTCCGAACTCACATAGTCTGGTGAGTTGGATGGTTTTCTGTGAAAAAATGTACTCATAAATATTTTTGCCCAGATCCTATAAATGGGTTTCAGATCTTTAACCTTACTTGATGGCATTCCAGCTATAGTAATTTCTTCATAAACCCTAGCCATATCAATGCGAGAAGAAGCAAGGTTCGAAACTCCATCAGATTCAGTATAACTGAACAGTTGCCTGATCAGTTTCTCAGTAATAACTATCTCCATTCCAAGAACCGATGAATGAATAAACTTAGGACCAGCGCTTGCATGAATCTAGAATTCCTTTACCAGTGACGGAAATACAGGACCCATTAATCTTTCAAAATATTTCTCCCAACCTTGAGCTTTAATGGCAGGAGTTAGGTCAAACCCATTTTCCTTTAATGAATCAAGGTCAATGAAGCTTTCACAGAGAACCTCAAGATCTGCCACTGGAGTGAATAAGGTTCGTTCTGGTTCTTTGTACATTATAGTCATGTTGGATTTTACAGCAGTGTTGGAAGTAGACGCCATTGAAGAAGAAGAAGATCTTGGTTTAGGTTTAGGGTTTTGGTAGAGATTGAAAAGAGAACAGAAACGCATGAATGTAGTGAATGTGGAAAGTGTGAAAATAGTGTGATAGGTGATATTTATAGAGAACCAATAATCAAGCATAGGGCACAACAAAAGACACTTACGCACGTTTGGACAGCATTTAATAAAAATAATCATTTCACTTTAAATTTATGACAGCTGGGGGGAAAACCAAGAAAAAATGAGATTTTCAAAGCAATACCTCAAACGTCAATTCAGTTGAGCACTCCATCGTTTCAGATACTGAGTGACACGTGTTTGCTTTATATGTGCATCTGATGTCTCTCAAGAAATGAAACGTTTCCAACTTTCAGATCTTCTGAGCTTGTTAGTTCAGAGTTTCAAAAAATAATTGAAGAAATATAAATGAACGAATAGTCAGATGAAATACTTCAGATCATTAAACATTTTGCATCTGAGAGGTTGCCTCTGATAAATATTACTCTAGACAAAAATCCATACAAATATTTTTCAGAATGAACTTAAATCTATCTTCAGCAAGGGGTTTTGTGAAAATATCAGCCCATTGATGATCTGTATCAACAAAAGCTAAATTAATTACACCCTTCTAAACATAGTCTCTGATGAAGTGATGTTTAATTTCTATATGTTTTGCCTTAGAATGCAAGATTGGATTTTTTGACAAACATATAGCAGAAGTATTATCACAGAAGATAGAAAGATTACTCTCATAGATTTGATAATCTTCTAATTGACTCTTTATCCAGAGCATCTGAGTACAACATCCAGCAGCAGCAATGTATTCTGCCTCTGTAGTTGATAGTGCAATGGTAGGTTGCTTCTTGCTGTACCATGAGATCAGATGATTTCCAAGAAACTGACAGCTTCCAGAAGTGCTTTTACGTTCAACTCTGTCTCCAGCATAGTCAGCATCACAGAATCCAACTAATGAAAATTCATCAGATCTTCTGTAACACAAACCCATGTTAGCAGTACCTTTCAGATACCTTAGAATCCTCTTAACAGCTGTTAAGTGTGATTCTCTAGGATCTGATTGGAATCTTGCACATAAGCAGACACTAAACATAATATCTGGTCTAGAAGCAGTCAAGTATTAAAGAGATCCTATCATACCTCTGTAGAGTTTTTGATCTACCTTCTTACTTACCTCTTCCTTACCTAGAGTGCTTGTAGGGTGCATTGGAGTCTTTGCCATTTTGCTATCAACCATGTTGAACTTCTTCAGAAGCTCTTTAACATATTTGGTTTGATGTATGTAGGTGCACTCTGGAGTCTGGTTGACTTGGATTCCCAAGAAGAATCTCAATTCTCCCATCATGCTCATTTCAAATTCTTCCTGCATACATTTAGCAAACTCTTTTCCAAGCGTAATATTTGTTGATCCAAAAATAATGTCATCTACATAAATTTGACAAATCAACAAATCTTTCTTAACAGTTTTACAGAATAAAGTTGTATCCACTTTTCCTCTGATAAAATTTTTCTTCAGAAGGAAGTTGCTCAACCTCTCATACCAAGCTCTGGGAGCTTGTTTTAATCCATAAAGAGATTTCTTTAATTTGAAAACATGATCTGGAAAGTTTTCACTTTCAAAACCAGGAGGTTGGTGGACATATACTTCTTCTTCTATAATACCATTAAGAAAAGCACTTTTAACATCCATCTGATACAGAGTGATGTTATTCTGTGCAGCAAATGAAATAAGAAGACGAATAGATTCTAACCTTGCCACTGGAGCATATGTTTCAGTGTAATCAATACCTTCTTGTTGACTGTATCCTTGAGCAACCAGACTTGCCTTATTCCTTTCTACTTCTCCCTTTTCATTCAGCTTATTCCTGAAGACCCATTTTGTTCCAATAACATTGAATCCTTTAGGTCTAGGAACCAGATCCCAAACTTCATTTCTGGTGAATTGATTCAGCTCTTCTTGCATAGCTATAATCCATTCATTATCTTCCAGAGCCTCATCTACAGATGTTGGTTCTATCATTGACACTAAGCCAAATAAAGAAGATTCAGAAGTTCTGAGAAATGATCTTGTCCTTATTGGATCATCTTTCTTTCCAATTATCATATCTTCTGGATGAGAAGCTTTGATTCTGGAAGAAGATCCTCTGACAGTTGGTATTTCAGAAATATGCAAGTTGTTTAGTTGGGAGGTCAAAGGTGTAGCATCTGGGGTTGCTTCAGATTCTTTGTTTTTTGCCTTTTCTGCCTCTGACCCTTCAGAGTCTGTGAGAATCACTTCTCTATCTGCAGAACTTTCAAACTGCTTTGGCTTTTCAGAGCCAAGCTTATCATCAAATCTAACATGAATAGATTCTTCCACAATCTGTGTTTCAGTATTGAATACTCTGTAGCCTTTAGAGCGTTCAGAATAACCAAGCATGAAACACTTCTGTGCTTTGGAATCAAACTTGTTCAGATTGTCTTTAGTATTAAGCATAAAACAAATACATCCAAAAGGATGAAAATAAGCAATGTTAGGCTTTCTGTTTCTCCACAATTCATAGGGAGTCTTTTCCAGAAGAGGTCTTACAGACACTCTGTTCTGAATATAACAAGCTGTGTTAATTGCTTCTGCCCAGAAATATTTTGCCAGATTTGTCTCATTGATCATGGTTCTGGCCATTTCTTGCAATGTTCTATTTTTCCTCTCTACAACTCCATTTTATTGTGGAGTTCTAGGGCAGGAGAAATCATGTGCAATGCCTTTTTCAGAAAAATATTTTTCAAAATGTTTATTTTCAAATTCTCCACCATGATCACTTCTGACTTTAATAATTTTGCAATCTTTTTCAGTCTAGACTTGATTGCAGAAGTCAAAGAACACAGAATGAGACTCATCCTTGTGTTTTAGAAACTTTACCCATGTCCATCTGCTGTAGTCATCTACAATGACTAACCCATACTTCTTGCCTCTGATGGATGCAGTTTTCACTGGTCCAAACAGATCAATGTGAAGTAATTCCAATGGTCTGGAGGTAGAAACAACATTTTTTGATTTAAAATGTGATTTTGAAAATTTACCTCTTTGACATGCTTCACACAGAGCATCTGAGTTGAACTTCAACTTAGGAAGTCCTCTGACCAGATTGAGTTTATTAATCTGAGATATACGTCTCATATTAATATGCCCCAATCTTCTATGCCAGACCCATTGCTCATCATTCACAGATAAGAGACATTTTACATTTTGAACTTTAAGTTATGAAAGGTTAATTTTATAAATGTTGTGTTTCCTCTTTCCATTGAATATGATAGAACCATCCTTTTGACATACAGCTTTGCAACATTTTTGATTAAAGATTATATCATAACCATTGTCACTTAATTGACTTATGGACAATAGATTATGTTTCAATCCTTCAACTAACAGAACATTAGAAATAGAGGGTAGGTTGCCATTACCTATTGTTCCAGAGCCAATGATCTTGCCCTTCTGGTTCCCTCCAAATTTCACGTCCCCTCCAGATCTAAGTTCCAGGCTTTGGAACATAGACCTTTCTCATGTCATGTGTCGTGAGCATCCAGAGTCCAGGTACCATGATTGGTGTCCTGACCTTGCTGCTAAGGACATCTGCAACAGGGATTATTTTGTCTTTAGGTACCCAGATCTTCTTGGGTCCTTTAGGGTTAGTTGGTTTGTAGGTTTGTCTAAACTTATGTTTTGCAACATAATGTTTATTCTAACTTGCCTTAGGTTTAAACACATAAGTACTCTTCTCAGAGCTTGTGTGTTTAATGTCATTTAAGTGACCAAATTTGAATTGAGAATACAGAGGTGTCTTCCTGATGAAAAGTTTGTCAACAGGTTTTGGATTGCTTCCAGATGAAGACTCATATCCAATGCCTCTTCTGTTGTTTCCACTAACACCATAGATCATGGAAGCCATCTTGCTTTTGTCTATGCTCTTAGTGAGAAATTTCTGAAAACTAGAGTCATATTTTTCTAAAATATTTTCACATGACTTAGTCTCAGATTCAGATTCTTGTTGAGTTCTATCAAAGTCATTTTTGATTTTTAAATTTATTTCTTTCTGCTCAACAAGTTCTGTTTTCAGAAGATCAATCTCAGATTCAAGATTGCTTTTCAGCTTCTTGTATTTGAGTTTGATGTTGTTATAACTTTTAAGAACTTCTGTTAAAACTTTAATGAGTCCTTCTTTGGTAAGTTTAGCCATTACCTCTTCTGCATCATCATCAGATTCAGATTCTGATTCATATCCTGAGGTACCTTCCTCTTGATCCTCTGTCCTGGCCATCAGTGCAACGTTTGCACATTCTTCTTCTGATTCAGAAGATGATTCACACTCATCTGAGTCATCCCATGTTGCCATCAGAACCTTCTTCTTTTTGTTGAACTTCTTCTTAGGTTTTTCTTTCAGAAGTTTGGGGCAGTCATTTTTGTAGTGCCCAGGTTCTTTGCACTCATAGCACACCACTTCTTTCTTGGCAGATCTTCTGTGACTAGAAGATTCCTTTCTGTTGTTAGATCTTCTGAAGTTGTTGAACTTCTTTCCCTTGTGCTTCCAGAGTTTGTTAATCCTTCTGGACAGCATGGATAACTCATCTTCTTCTTCAGAAGAAGATTCTTCAGAGCTTTCTTCTTTTACCTGCAAAGCTTTAACAGATTTGTTAGATTTTAAAGCTATGGATTTACCTTTATCTTTCTTCTGGGGTTCATCTTCCTCCAGCTCAATTTCATGGCTTCTCAAAGAACTGATAAGTTCTTCTAAAGAGATCTTGTTCAGATCTTTTGCCATCTTCAATGCGGTCACCATTGGTCTCCATCTGGTGGGAAGACTTCTGATGATCTTCTTGACATGATCTGACGTTGAGTAGCCCTTGTCCAGAACTTTCAGACCAGCTGTAAGAATCTGAAATCTAGAAAACATAGTTTCTACATTTTCAGACTCTTCCATTTTAAATGCCTCATACTTCTGTATGAGCGCTAGAGCCTTGGTCTCTTTAACCTGAGAGTTTCCCTCATGAGTCATTTTGAGTGACTCAAACATGTCATGAGCAGTATCTCTGTTAGTAATCTTCTCATACTCAGTATGAGAGATTGCATTAAGCAATATAGTTCTGGCTTTGTGGTGATTCTTGAAATCTCTTTTCTGTACTTCAGTCATTGATTTTCTATCAATCTTTTTGCCATCCTCACCAGTAGGATGTTCATATCCATCAATGACCATATCCCAAAGATCAGTATCATACCCAAGGAAAAAACTTTCTATTCTATCTTTTCAATAGTCAAATTTTTCCCCATCAAACATGGGTGGCTTAGTACTGATCCTATCTCCTTCATATTTGGTGTTGTAAGTTGATGTAGAAGTATTATCCATATTGACAACCAAATAAATATCAAAGTATCTTTCTCACTGGATCTTTAACTGTCACGGTTAAGTGGAGCACACGCAGAACCGGAGCTCTGATGCCAACTGAAGGTGAGAAAATTACTTAGAAGGGGGGGTTGAATAAGTAAGACTAAAAATCAAAGATTTGAACACAGATATTTTTATCCTGGTTCGTTGAATACAACTACTCCAGTCCACCCTCTCAAGAGTGATTTGCCTTTCTCTGTCAAGGACTTAATCCACTATTTAATCAAACAGATTACAATAGCAACACCTAAGAACAACTGTTCTTAGTCTTCTCAAGAGCAACTGATCCCAACTGGATCCTCTTAAGGAAAACCTTTTACAAACAATGTAAAACTTATACAAGAGTATGAATGCTTCTAATAAGATGTTATCACAACTGTGATATTTCTCTTAAGTTAAGAACAATGTTATAGCAAAATAAAATAATAAGAGCTTTGAGAGTTTTGCTATGGTGAGAGATTTTGCTAGAAGTTCGATACTGAAGAAGATGGAGTGGACTTCTTTAAATAGGCACTTAGATCCATGAAGTATTGTTAACGTTGAAGGCTGTGCAGAAATGCCTGAAGCCTTTTGTCTTTACATTGGAGACTGTGCTGAAACAAGCCTGATGCCTTTTGTCTTCACTTTGCAGAAACTTTCCTTAGAATGGAATGCACAGATAAAACCTTTTTGTCTGTGTCCTTGTGTCTAGCACAAAAGAGGAAAGAGCTGTTGAGATAAGCCAACGTACATATTTAAATCTTCTTCACAAAGTAAGTTCAGCTTTCAACATTAGAATCTGAATCATCAGAGTCTCCAGAGTAGAGATCTTCTGGATCTTTAGAGTCTTGGATGTTCTTCAGATTGAGCTGAATCAGAGTATGTGCAACTTGTGTGCTTGAGCGTGTAAGTCTATCAGAGCAGAGTCTTCTATGCTTTAGAGGCTCCTGCTTCAGAATCTTCAAGAGACAGTAATCAGATTCTTCTGGGAGCAGCGTTCAGATCTCCACTTAAGATGCTCTTGAACCTATGAAGCCTTTCATAATAACATTGTTCAGATCCAAATTTGCTTTCTTAAGAGTATTTTCTTTAGTACCTGTAGCAAACAGTCTAGAACACGTTTAGAGTATATAATTCTTGAATACAAAATTCATAAGTGTTATCATCAAAACATAGAGATATAACTAAGACACAATCTGTGTTCTTACAATGCCCAGTCCAAAACACATGTCAAAATAAAAACATACCATAATTATTTTGTTTTTATCAATTTAAAATTATAATATAAATTTTTGGTCTTAAATAAAAGTTAGATATAATATCATTATACTTGACACACAAATATATTACTGATATAGTTGTTGCCATGCAATAGTTGAAAGGTAAAGTGCAATAATAAAATGTATAGTGGGTACCATGTTTAGGATTTAATATCAAGTAGATAACTAGCACTGTCTTTTATCTACATTTCAAAGTTCCCATTTTTTTCACTTTCCAGCTACCCCAACCCACAATTTTAGATTTTTAAGAATGGTATTTAAGATTTAAAAAAAATAAAAATAAAACCACTTAATCCATGAGAATACGATGAAAATAATCTTCAACAGTTCAATTTAATGTGCTACAAAGTCTACCCTACTCTCCAATCGTTTAATTCATGAAAAAACCGGGAGAAGAAAAATTGAAAGGGCAAACACTCATTAAAAATAAAAATCTGCCATTAATTCATTTTTGGGTAAATATGAAATTATTTAAAAGTATTTTAGTAATGACATAAAAGTGAATAGACTTACACATAAATGCTTCTATGTTTGATAAGTTATACGAGTATCAGTACCCAACTTATTTAGATGGGTGGATAAGAATTTATCCTGCACATGTGAAAGTAGGTTTTACCAACACTCTGATATTCACGTCGCTCGTGACTCGTTCTCTACCCCTGCCACTTACTCTGCAGAGTTTGCGGATGAGTAATCGTTCGAGCAAAAATTGTCTATGGCAACTCCATCCATTGTTATTCGCTTAGTTTTAAAGCATTCAAAACTCTCATGCTACTTCTCTTATATAGATGAAAGCACCCTAGCTGAATCAGTTTCCACGATGACATCGCTAGTGAAAGAAACACTGTCTCCAAATTGTTAGAAGTTTTAAATCAATCTTATATTGAAAACTATCATTTGACTATGTTGAAGTAGCTGGTCGAGGTGTAAGAGTCGGCTATATTTGACTGAGTCGAATAAAACATATAGTTGTTGTGTCGAAATGTAACTTGTAGTTTTCTACTTTGCATTTTGTATGTTTTGGACTTGGGTTGATTTGTATAGTTTTGGATCTGGGCTTTAGTTGCCTATATAAAGGCATTGTATAATGTAAGTCATAACAAATTCACTCAATATAAATCCTAATTTTCATAATTCAGTTTATAGTTTTTCTCTTTCTTTCTCTCTTCTTCTTCTTTCAGCCTTTCTTGAAAACCTTTTATTCCAACAAATTGGCATTAAAGCCTTGTTGTGATTCAGAGAGAATCTATAATGGGAAATAAAAACACAACATCAATGTAATTTTCATCGAATCTACCAGTTTTCAAATGGGAAAGTTACAAACGGTGGGTGTCACACCTCGAAAAATGAGCACGACCTTGCGAAGCGCAATCTCACGCTCAGAATTTGCTCAGAGTTCACAACTGAAACTCAGAGCTAACCGGAGCTAAACCCCAAGAAGCTTACCTAAGAATCGTCCTCCAAAAGCTTGTTTGGAAAAAGCTATTCAAGAGGTATTTTTTTCTTCTCTCAAATTTTCCCTCTCTTTGGTTTGTTGTTGTTGATTTTACACTTGTTTCTTGTGTTGCGCCTCTACTTGTAACATTTCCTTGCTTGAATTTTCGTTTGTTGTTGAGTTTAGAGATTAGGGTTTATATGGGAATGAGTTCTATTTAGGGATTTGAGTGGGTTTTAGGTTGATCTGCGGTTAGATTTGGAAAGAGGGTGAAATTTGAGGTGGGGTCTATGTAGAGTGTTTAGGGTTAGGTGGTAGTCTCGCCGGAG
Source organism: Lathyrus sativus (assembly GCA_963859935.3). Lineage (NCBI taxonomy): Eukaryota > Viridiplantae > Streptophyta > Magnoliopsida > Fabales > Fabaceae > Lathyrus > Lathyrus sativus. The sequence goes on from OZ012735.1 coordinate 941,590,062, forward strand.
AAGACGGCGGTAGCCGCCGTCAGCCACCATCTTCTCTGGCCAATTTAGGTTTTTGGTGACCTTACTTTTTCAGAAAGAACGAGTTGAGAGAGAGATTGTGTGTTGACAGAGCTCAGAGGGAAAGAGAGAGAAAAATATGTGAAAATAAGCTCCCTCTCTCTCCTTTGAATTTTAATACTCCCCCCTCTCTTGGCCTGATCATGCCAAGTGGCATCTTGGCAGCCCCCTGATCTAGGATTGACCGAGTTGAACTAGGGGATTCCATGATGGAATCCCCACTCTAAGCTACAAAAGCGTGTGTCCCACACCCTTTGATCATGTTTGACTTGAAAAGTAAGCTGATCCAACGACCCAGATCCATCATAGAGTCAACACATGTTGACTAGGGTTCTCGGTGAACCCTTGGGCGTTCTGGGCTGGCTATTCATTTGGGCCCTGGGTTGTTTGCTTTTTGCACCCCACTCCTTTTAGCCCATCAACGTGATATAACAAGGATTTAACTATCCTTGTTTCTGCTAATACACCCCCATCTCATTTCTTCTTTTTATTTATTTCTTTTCCTTCCATGTTTTTTTTATAAAATTTTATTAATTCCAAATATCACAAAAATTTCTAAAAATATTTTTTAGTCATTTAATGTCTCTAATTTTTTATCACTTTTTTATTTTATTTTTCACATTATTTTACTATTTTATTTTGGTTGTTGTTTAAAGGGTGTTTCCATTTTTGCCCTTAGATTATGATTTATGTTTTTGATGCCTTGCATACCTTTCCTTGAGCCAATTTTTTGCTATGTTTTAACACATAGTGTGATCATGTATGGATGCTTTTGATGAGCCTTGATGATACTGTTTGGTATGTTTTTTTTAATCGTTTGTGACCCTCGATTTATGCTCGACTTGTGAGATATCATAACTTGTTGGTTGATTTTGTGTATGTTCTTGTGCTATTATGTTAGCAATCTTTTTCACACACACACTAGAGTGTATAAAATTGTGTTTGAGCTTTTGATTTTATTTTCTTTGATCATTTTCCTATTTTTAAATGCTATGTCAAATTGATGATGCTTTGACCATGATATTGTGCATACTTTGACCTACTTTTTTTAGCATTGTTCTTGTAGGAATCTATTTGATGATTGTTGATCTTGGGTGACTTGAATATTCATGTTTATTCTTATAATTTCATTAGTTTCAATTGCATTTGTTCTTTCCTTTGTCCCAATTCACTTGCCCTTTTGTGTTTGTCTCCATCCATGGGTGATTTTTGAGAACACATGCTTGATTCTTGATTGAATTTTATTTTACATCATGATGTTGCTTATGAATTGAAATACTTAGTTTTTCTACTTCCCTATCTTGGTTGTATACTTTGACTTCAATGTTTGAACCATTTTGACTTTGTTTTGTGTTCACAAGTTTTTGAAAAATGTGACCAATGCTTTGATGTTTGTGTGATGCTCTTATGTTTATTTTTATATCTTTGAAAGATGTTGAATGTATGATGACGTAGCTACTGACCTTCTTTGTTCTCATCTCATATTTTTCCATTTTATTTGGATACTTTGAATCTTGATGTCTGTTTAGGGTTCTTTACCCTTATATGCTTGTGCATTCTTGGTTTTCACTTGTACTTGACATGATGCATACTTGATCCATGATGTTATGCCTTGCTTTACAAGTTGATTGGATGTTATATTGCATTCCTCATATGTTGATATCCTATCATGATCTTTAGCTTTGACATTTGATGCCCATTATTCACATTCCTCTGATTTTGTGGTTGCCTCTATTGTGAGTCCAATGGAAGGACTTTTGGTTGACTTTATAGTCATATGCTTTTCATTTTTATTCATCTACATCTTCTACTTATTTACTTGATCCCTATTTCCCCTTTAGGTTGATTACTTTAGGATGTATACTTAGATCATTCTCTTTAAACTAACACACTTAGTTTGTATCCTTAGGCTAGTTCCTCTTAGGTTTGTTTTCAACTTTAGATAACTTAAAGTTAAGTTCACTTTTCTCCCATGATGAAAATTAGACATGAGTCGTCCCTAGTTGAGATGTAATGCTCCTACCCCATGACATAGTTGAGAGATATGTTAATTATTTTCCACTTGAGGGAAGTATATGGCATACTCATTGATTATATATCCAAAATGGAGTCCTTCTCTTAATGTGAAGAAAAGGTCCATCTTCCATATGATTGTGGTGGTTTAAGTTGATTATTCTCCTTAAGATGACAACTTGTCTCTTCTCCTAAAATCAATCAACAAACTTTATTTTCATCCGTAGTAAGGTGAACTACGAACTCTCTGATTCCACCCTACTCAAGATACATAGGCACGAGATGCGATGTCTTGGCGAGTATACTTAGGAATAGCACCTTAGGTCTCCCTTTCCCTTTTCACCTTTAGCAAACAACTTAACAAATAACACAATAAGACAAGAGGTTACTGTAGAGTACTACAGATACTTAGGATGCTAGCACCTTCCCTATGTATAACCAACCCCTGAACCTTAGATTCTCTTTTTCTTTGTATACTTATGGGTTTATTCATTCTTTTTCCCTTCCCTTGGATAAATTAAAGATCAGTGGTGAATTATGATTTGTGAAGCCTAGTTAACTCAATAGCTATGGTCTTTGATTATCACCGCAACACCAAGTCCTTTTTGATCTTAAAAGGTTGATTTTAATATTTTGTTGATTTTAGCTTAATGTATTAATTCCTATCCTAACATGAATAATATGAACAAGATTACACATAAGGGTGGGAAATAAATCAAGGTATACAAGGGATATGTACAAGACTACAAAATTAACCCTAGTCTTTTTATTTGAAATTAAATACAAGTGACTTAATGGTAGCAATCAAAGGTCACAAATATAGATTAAACAAGGCATGCATCATAAAAGTAATGAACTTGAACATAAAGCAAGCATCAATATATTTAATCAACACATGACAAAGGCTATCAACCAAGAAATCAACTCAAGTAACTAGGGTTTTAAAATCATATAAACATTCATTTTTAAACCAAACCTAACATCCTCATAACATGGCAAGGAAATCCACATCAAGACAAACACAAAAACACTAAGGTCAAGTATCAAGTCATAAGATTATGTTCATCAAGAAAATCCCTAAAACCTAACCAAAGTTAAACATTCATCCTCATGATCCACACCATTATAAATGGTTTAAAAACCATCTTATAATATTTATCAAGACAATGACATTAATATAACATCAACATAATGAATAACTAGCAAAAATAAATCATAAATAAAACATAAATGTCAAATGAACATGATGAAATAACTATAACACACAACTAAAATAATTTTTTAGGTTTTTGATATTTAAGAAAAATAATATGATTTTTAATGATGATAAAAAATGATTAAAAAAAAGTAAATATACAAAATAAATACATTTTTTTAAGTTTTAAATATGAAATAAAAAATGGCAAGTAAAAGAAATAAATAAAATAAACTATTTTTTAATATTTAAAGAGAGTGAAAAAAAGAAAATAAGAAAAAGGGAAAGAAAAGAAAATAATAAGATAAAGAAAATAAAAAAATAAAAAAAGGAGAGAAAGAAAAGAAAAAAGAAAAAAGTAGTAAAAAGATAAAGGGGGTCGTTGGGTGTTAAACCCACAACCCCTAGGTCACAACCTAAAATACACTGCCAATTGAGTTAGGCCTCATTACCCATATGTTTTTCGCTTTAAATAAATAATATAATAAAATAAAATTTTAAAAATGAAAAAACAAACTTCAACTTCTTCCTCGTGCTGTTATTGTAACTTTTTTATTTAAAAAAAAAACAACTTTCTCATTTTTGTACCAAATGGGACAAGTAGATACACTATTCTGCTTAGAATTTCACAAAGAAACCAAATATGCCCTTAGTTTTTATTTATTTTATCTCAAACTCACGAATTTAGGACAAAAGCATATGAACCCTAAAATTTCAAACAAAAATTAAATGACATACATCACAAATCAATGGACTATAACTTAGGGGTTTCATTCCTCATGTCAAAACTAACATAATGGTAACAAGAATGAATTGAAATAATGCTCTTAAGTGTGAGAGTAAAAAAAAATCAAGAATGTACCTCAAATGATGAATTTGTGGACCTCTCAAATGTGCTTCCAGCAATGATGTAGTGTTCCTATTAACTTCCTCTTGTTCCCATGAGTGTGGGGATGTGCTTAGAATATCTTGAAACCTCTTAGGTTGTTCTACCTGAATCCACTTGCATATGGAAAAAGTGTGTTATAGTTATGGGGTTTGATGTGCTACAACATGTTCTATTGCATACATAAGGTTTCATGAGGTGTTTGGAGTGTTTTTGTGAAGGAAAATGGAAGAAATGTGGGGGAATTGTGAAATTGGAAATTTCACTTTAATGGAGATATTGAGTTTTTGATGAAAAACTCTCTCTTTGCTTTTGCTTATGTCTTGATATTCCAAGGTTAGTAATGTATTTGTAGAGGCTTTGCAACTAGGTTTGGATGGAGGTTAGGTTTAATCTTGGTTTGGAGTTTGTCTTGTAATGCTTTTGTTTCACAAAAGTGGCAACTTTGGCTCTATGTATCAAGACATTGGTTCTTGGCCTCATGATCATTTTTGGCTCTCCATTTAGGCTTGGACAAGTTAGTTTTGCCTTATAAGTCAGTTTGCATCATAGCTCACCATTGTTCAACAAGTTTTGACCAAGTTTGAAACTTCACTACATGCCAAAATACTAATCCTCAAGTGCTCAGTCGTGCAGCAAATTTGTCCTTATTGTAGGGTCCTATCTTGCACAAATTTGACATCAATGTGAAGTTATCATGAAAAGGAATAATGTTCATGTTGATTGGAAGGTGAGGAAACACTTGGAAGATTCTCCAAAATGGCTCCAAATTCGTGTGGTTATAACTGAATTTTGACACTTAGAAAAATCTGGTTCAATATGTATCTCATTTCATGGTGAAACCCTAACTTTGATCCCCCGTATCTCTCAATTGGTAAAAGCTTTTTGAACTAAATTTTCCATAATGATGAAGTAGGATGTACGATCTTCAGATTCAGCCCTCAAGTGTTTCAATTGGATTCTTAGATTGATCACAATGTCCATAAAGTCATGCACTTGGAAAGGTAAAAAACTTAGAAAACTTTCTAAGTGTTTTGAATTTTGTAACAACTTGAAACCTCAACTTTGGATATCAACTTATTCCACTTCAAGAAAGCTTTTGGCTTCAAATTACTACCAATTTGTAGTATAAAATGCCCTCTTTAAATCTAGCCCTCAAATGTTTCAAGTGGATCCTTGAGGAAGAAGTTACAACATTGAAAAGTCACCTTCTCGTGAAATTTTGTACTTAGAAAAATTCTAAGTTTCTCAATTTTGACAACTTTGATATTTTTCTTGATTTTATTGATTTAGCTTAATCAAGCTCAATTGTTTTCCATATTTTCATGATTCTTGACTTGAGAATTCCATGGTTGACCAAATATGTCAAAAGTCAAACTTTGACTGTGAGCATCTGTTGACTTTTCCTCAATTGAATCAAAATTCTTCAATTATCTATATATCCAACTTCTTGAGCCAATTTAATCACATGAATGGACCATAATGATGCATTTGAATCCTTTGAATCACATTCCAAGGCATGGGATCATGTTTTGGTCAAAAAGTCAACATCAAGCTGACTTTGACCAAAACCCGAATTTGAAGCATATGATGGATTGAAACTTGATGAACTTGAATTGATACCAATTTAAAATTGACCTTTGAGGAATGGAATCTCTTGATCACTAAGCATGAGTTGAGGAGCTTGAGATGTTGAAGATCATATTAAACCCTGATTGATCAAACACTTAAACTCTCTGATGTAAAACCCTAGCTTGTGGACAAAGCAAACAAGACACACACAAGGAATGATTGGTGATACGCAAATGATGCAAATGAAGGAATTAATATGGGGAAAATTTTGGGGTATGGCAGTGGGTTGCGTAGATGAAGGTCATCTTCAAATTTCAAGATATGACTAAGATCGTGAATGGTGAAGTACCTGCATCGGGAGAGAATGCGAATGATGTTCAGCAAGCTACACACAAGGAACAAAGAAATAAAGATGGAAAATATTTGTTCTTGATTCACCAGTGTATGGATTCTAATGTGTTTCAGAGAATAATTTGTTAGATGATGGCACGAATCTAGAAGGGGGGTTGAATAGATCCCTAATTAAAAATCAGTCGGCGCTACCAATAAAATTGGTTCTAAAAATGTTTAATATGCAGAAGCGGCCGTGGAAAAATTACCGTCTATAACGAATCGTTACTAGAGGACCGAATATGCGTCTGGCCTATGGATATTGATAATGAGCAAAGAGAATCACCATGCTAGTCACTCTATCAATTGATTTATATCACTACTTGGTATGACTAGTTCCAATGCCTTAATATGCCAACAAAATAATTGGACAGCACACGAGAATTTTGGTTCAGACAATTTATCAAACACTTGGCGTGCGGAGCACTCCAAGTGATTTCGACTTTGAGTAAGTAGCACTAGTTTCCTTGTACAATAAACTATTGTACTATAGTCAAAATTACTTCAGCACTTACTCAAAACAGTCCTTAATTCGATTTTATTGTTTGAACAAAATTCACGCAAATATTAAGCAAAATGAAAATGCGAAAAGTAAAAGGCACAAAGATTTATTGAGGCAATTCCCCCGCCGTCCTCACTTTGGGGTATGTCTGCCCTCAATTCTAACAATAGAATTGAGCTCGTATAATATAAATGTAACTTGTTGTTGAACCGTTTATATAAGAATAGACAAGCAAATGCACAAACAAACTCCCTTGTTGTTGAAGATGCTTTCTCTTCTTGTCCCTTGATTCAAATCGAATCAAGTCCTTCGATTGCTTGTGTATGAACCTATGATTACAGCTCCTTGGTTGAACAACCTTGCGTTTTCAAACCCCAGCCCGGCTGATATCAAATACTTGCCAATCGAACCCGAACCTCTCCTTCACAATTCACCGATTACCGCTACTAGATCGACTGAACCCACCGCTCCTCGATCACCTTCGCTCAGCTGAATATATGTTGAGAAGATTCGTACCAAAACCCCCCAAATTCAACGAATCTTGGAGAACAAAACCTTCAAGGTTTTATTCAAGAAAAACCTGCCAAAATCTCAACCCGAACCGGATTCCCAATCAACGGCTTCGAACGTTATCACTTTAAACAATACATAATGCACAACAAAGATTATTGTGTGTGATTGTTATGGTATGAAATGTAGAAGATGAAGATGACGAGAACTAATGGCACCTCTTTCACTTTTCGAAATATATGGACAGACCAAAATTATGCAGTAAAACAGCGAACAGTCGACCGTACAAAAGGAGGGGTCGACCTGAGCTACCCCAAGCAAGAAAGATTATGCAAAATATTAAGCTATGCGTCGACCAAAACAGGACCATGCATCGATGCAAAGTCTACATTTTTAGACAAATAGAAATAACAACAGTATGTGTCGACCAGTAGGTCGACATGCGCCAACCCGTGGAAAATGCACTTTAGAGACACCTTCTATGAGTCGACCGAAGCAGATGAGTGGTCGACTCAAAGACCTGTATTTTACAAAAATATCAATTTTGCTATTTTTGACTCTTCTAGATGCGACTTTTAACATACCAAAGAGGTTTAACTCATATGACGACATTCAATGGACTACACAAGATGTTTGATGTAAGCAAATGAAATATGTGGGATAAGGTAGTCACTTCTTCCATGCAGTTGCGTCTTGACATCATCGAAACACACATGTATAGTATATGACGCTTTGCCCTCACATACTCCCCCTTTTTTATGATGGCAAAACATGTGAAACCAGTTTGTGTTATGTGCGGTATTAACCTCCCCCTTGCTTAATGCCTCTATTTGCGACTCTTCACAGTTTTACTATTATCTTGGCACACCTTATCCCCCTTTAACAACATAAAAAAAAAGAGAGATTGGTTAAGAAAAATAATGCTCAAATCAAAATAGGTACAACAGGCACATACAACATGAACAATTATCCACACATGATAATGTCAATGATCAAGAGACAAATAGATAAACAAACCATATAACAATAAAACATAGAACAATTATTGCTAAGGAAGGTCATAAAGCATTCAAAAATGCAAGGCATTGTCACAATTAGAAATTATTCAATACAATGCAAAATAACAAGACAACATGAAAAGATGAAATGCAAGTATGCTAAATGCAGAGGCTTCAATATCTCCCCCCTGAAGTGTTGGCCTCTTCCACAATACGGATCCGCCATGTCGGTAAATTCCAAAAGAACACTATTCAAGGTATTGAGGCTATTTGAGATGACCCGGTGATGACTTTCAGATGATTCAACTAGAGCATCTAACCGTTCATTGACATCCGAGGAGAAAGTGTTGAATCTTTCAGTTTGTGTCTCGAATTGACTTTGAAGTTGGGCGAGACGCTCATCCTGAGCAGTCATGAAGGCACGTTGCTCTAATTGCATGTCCCTCATCATGTCTAGAATTTCTGAAGAATGTTGTTGCGGAGGGTTTGTGAAGTGTTGTTGCGCTTCATAACCCTACTGGGAAGGTTCCTCATAACCCCAATTTTGAGATTGCTCATGACCCCACTGCGAATTGTCTTGATACTCCGAGTATTGTGGGGGCTGATAATAGTCACGCAACATTGTCCACCCGGTATGTTGCCATTGGTCCCAACCTTGATCATTACTAGAATTTATGGGAGGTGTGTGTAACCCAATCCTCATTTATTTGATCGGAAGTTTCCATTGGTTGTCGATCATCTTGCTCCTCGTGTTCGTCTTCTTCTTCATCCTCTTCACTTTCCTCGTCACTCTCATCGAAATCCTCTAATCGAGAAGTAGTGGCTTTAACAACAAAGTTGTACCGCTGTTCATCATGAAGCTAAATATAACCCATCATGGAAAGAGTTTTCTGACAAAACTCTTGAGCATGCGTGAGAGATGTATAGGACAGTCCCGGAAGCGTAACTTTTGCATTATTTAAAATTTCTTGAATAAAGGACCCATAAGAGAGAGTTGTACCATGACCTAAGTCCCTGAGAGCATAAATTCGGCTTGCAATGTAATAAGGCCAATCAATCTTAATCTTATTTCTCAAAATGTACATTAAGTGAACTTCTGCCTGATCAACTCTAGAGAAATAATCTTTCTTAGGCCACAGAGTGCGCACCACAATCCTCTGCAGAATCCTATCCTGTGGCTTCAATTTTCCTGTGGTGACGGTCTTTGGAAATAAGTCGCTTGCCACAATATTAGCAACATACGACTTTTTCAACATAGAGTTTAAAGTTGTCTTAAACTCATAGCCTTCAACCGTGTGGGTGTCGATGACCTTAAAGAGAGGCTTGTATGAATCAAGAGACATATCAAAGAATGTTTTCCAAACAGCAGTAGTGAGACTAACCTTTATGTTGCCAACCTTAGTGTAAATTAGAGAACCCGGAAACTTACCATGCAGACATGTATAGAAAATCCGTACAAGGTCCTCATTATACTTTGTATTACACTCCAGAAAGTTGTTAATCCCTTGAAAATCAAGTAGACTAATTATGTGAGGGATGTGCATGCGATCAGCAGTGAGACGATAATAAGCATGTTGCTTGACCATAGATCTTTTGCTTAAATTTTTGGTGAAACTTTCGGTAAATTCCGGAGGAACTAAAGAGACAGCAGAAACCGGAAGAGATGCAGATGATGAGGCCCTTGTAGACCTTTTACCTGTAACTCTTATTGTAGCCATGGTTGTTGAGTTCAAAGAGATGAAAAGAAAAATATGGATTGATGATGATATGCAAAGTTGGAGAAGATTCTTGGAATGTGTTGATAGGTTTAAGAGTTTTACCCTTTTTGTAGGAGCTATTTAGGTTTTGGGAAGATGAGAGTGATAGGGTATAGGTATGATATAGTGTCAAGTTACAATGCATATGTAATGATGCACAATTAATGAGTCATCAAAAATTGAAATAATGGGAATTTTGAATGGTTCTGAAAAAAATTGTCAGTTTTCGCGCGATGTGTCGACCTCTCCTTTGCATGCGTCGACGCATTATGTGTTAAAATTGCCACGTTTAAAACTCAACAGGTGTGCATCGACCGGTAGGTCGACCTGAGCATACCCGAACAAAATTTCAATTTTGGAGACACTTTTGTGAGTCGACCGCACCCTATTTGGGTCGACTCATGCAGACAAAACACGCATATTTCCACACTTATGAACATATAAGCAACAAAGATACATAAATGACCAGCCACAACAAATATCAAGCATTCAAATAGACAAGATACATATATTATGACATATGTGACACATATAACACACAATTTAAAGTATTTTATGTGAACATAAAAATCGAGAGAGAGAGAGAGAGAGAGTTAAGGAAAGATATCACCTTCATGCCGAGAGTAGCTTGATGAATATACGCTTATACTTACAACATCTTCAATTGGTTAGATATCCGATGACCAAAGTAGGTATAAACATAAATGAATAAAATATGTGCAAGAAATATTACTAAATACGATCCAAAATATCGAGAATACCAAGTTCTCGTCGGATATGGAAGAAAGGTTCAGTAGCAAGCGGTTTTGTGAATATATCCGCTAGTTGATTTGTAGTGTCAACGTGTTCAAAAACAACATCTCCTTTCTCCGCATGATCCCTATGAAAATGGTGTCGAATTTCGATATGTTTAGTGCGTGAATGCAGCACGGGATTCTTGGTAAGATTAATTGCACTAGTATTGTCACAAAAGATCGGAATACGCTCAAGTTTAAGGTTAAAATCTAACAATTATTGCTTAAGCCATAAGACTTGAGCGCAACAACTGCCGGCGGCAACGTATTTCGCTTTGGCGGTTGACAAGGCAACAGAAACCCGTTTCTTGCTATGCCAACTAACCGAAGAGTTTGAAAATAAGTGACAAGTACCACTAGTACTTTTTCTATCCGATTTGCACCTGGCAAAATCGGAATCGGAGAATCCAACCAAGGAACAATTGTTTCCTTTGGAATACCATAACCCATACTTTGGAGTACCTGAAAGGTATCGAAGTATGCGCTTAACAACTTTTAAATGGGATTCCTTAGGAGAAGATTGATATCTAGCGCACATGCAAACACTAAACATAATATCGGTACTAGAGGAGGTAAGATAAAGAAGAGAGTCGATCATACCTCGATATCTCTTTTACCTCTACGTCCTTACCACTTTCATCTCTATTCATATTTGCACATGTTGGCATTGGTGTGTCAATGGCTTTGGAATTTGCCATGTCGAACCTCTTGAGAAGCTCAAGACAATACTTTGTTTGACTTACAAACGTTCCTTCCTCAAGCTGTTTGATTTGTAATCTGAGAAAGTATGTGAGCTCCCCCATCATACTCATCTCGAATTCACCCTGCATTAGGTTAGAAAACTCTCTTACGAGATTCATGTTAGTTGATCCGAATATAATATCATCAACACAAATTTGTACCAAGATTAAGTGTTTTCCTTGACGCTTAATAAAGAGGGTTGTGTCGACCTTGCCTCTTGAATACCCTTGATCAAGTAGAAACTTGCTTAGGCGCTCATACCAAGCCCTAGGGACTTGCTTGAGTCCATACAAGGCACGTTTTAACTTGTATACATGATTAGGATATTCATGAGACTCAAAAACCAGAAGTTGTGCAACATAAACTTCTTCATTAATATAACCGTTAAGAAATGCACTTTTTACATCCATTTGAAATAGCTTAAAATTTTTCACACAAGCGAAGGCAAGTAAAAGGCCTATAGCCTCGATTCGGGAAACCGACGCATAATTTTGCTCATAGTCGATGCCTTCCTCTTGGTTATTGTCATACCCTAAATTTGTCCTACCCATTTTCAAATATTTTCGTTTTTATTATTCTTTCATATTTTACATTGCCCGCTTATTTTCTTGTTATTTAGACACGTGTCCGCTCGCAATTGGTTGATTTTTCAGAACTTTATCTTTTTGACCAAAGTGTGACATGTGACTTAATACATTTTTGTGAGTATTAATTTTTTTCTTAGTTTCTTAAACTTTTTCTTTTTTCTCAAATGTTACTAATAATATTTTTTAGTAATTAATACTGTTTTTATTTTTTAGTTTGTTGATATTTATTTAGTTAATATTTGTTAATATTTGTTAATTAATTAGTAATGTTGATATTACTTACATTAATTTTTTTGGTTTTTAATTAATATGTAAAAGAAAAATAGAAAAAAGAAAGTGAATGAGAAGGACACAGTGGGAATAATGGAAAATTGAGAAAATTAGGGTTACAATTGGTATAAATAAGGATCCATTTACTGTTCATCAGGAGGAATTTTTGGGGAAACCTAGCCGCATGAACCCAAACGCAAAACCCTAAAATACTGTTCATTATCCTAAAAACCAAATCTGCCGCCCAAATCCCCAAACCCTAACGATCGATTACTCACCGTCCTCTTCCTCCTTTAAGTCGCTCCTCTTCACGAAAACCTTCCACCATCATCTTTCTCCCCTCAAAAATCTATTTGCGGCGCAACAAAACCCTCAACCTCGAAACACCGCCCACCAAGTGTTTGGGAAAAGACCTGATGTGTTAAAAGGCAAATAAACGCCCAAAGGCTCCAAACGGGTTGATATTTGACATTTGAACATGACGACTTTGCAACAACGCCGGTGAACAAGTGACAACGGTGACGGCAGCGGTTTACAGCTCCAATAAGTCGTCGTGATTTCAATGAAGTCAGCTTATCTTCTCTACAAAAGTGATTCAGTTGCGATGGCTTGATTCAAATAAAAAGATGATTTCCAATCTTAAGCTTCAGCTGTGATAACATCTCGTATCTCATCTGCACAAACAACGAACCTGCGAGTCATTAGAACAACAACGACCTGGGCTCAGCTGCAGTAAGCGCGTATTCGGTATTGGTTTCGATTTTTTTCTTGACTATCAATTATTGTGTTGTTGTTCAGTATTCACTTTAACTTTGATTGAATTAAGATGCATATTCATGTCTCATGTGCATATTAGGAGTTGTTATGGTTACTGTCAGTTTATGTTATTCATTAACTTTGATTCTGTTTGGATGTGATTTGTGAATCTTCATACAGGATTAGTTGTTCTACCGATCCTCGCTTGTTTTGGTTATTTGTTATGTATTGACTAGAGTGATTCTGACACTGCCTGGAGGTTTGCTGTGATTGTTTGATTAGCATTAATAAAAATGGCTTATACTGAGAGAATAAGTTGTTGGTAATCTGGGTGTAAGTTCATGAGAACTCTTTGTATTGAGTTGTTCTACCGGCAACAGTTCCATTATCACAGGTCCTAGGTCTCTCCATTTTCATAGGAATTATGTGATTGTCTGTAATTGGTTTGTGTGCAGGTTACAATATCACCAAGTTTCAAATTGTGCAATGGTAAAATCGAACGGTGTAGCAGCGGCGAGATGGTGATATCATTCATGTTTTCGATCCAACTCTGTCTTCATATGTTATTATTTTTCTGAAAGATTGTGTTATTTTCTATGGCTGGTTCTGTATGCAGGTGTGAGCTTTAACACAAGATTCGGACTCAAGTTAGTTTCCGTCGAACATAACTCACCATGAAACCAACAAACGGTCGATAGCAAGGGATTGATTCGAAGATGACAACTCAGTTGGATTCGACTTTGAGCATCAGCATCAATGCAGCGACATATTTCGAAGAAATCAATAGCATCTGGTATCACTCAAGCTGAAGAGATCTCCACAACAACAGCTTTAACTTTGTGTTTATGATGTCGCAACTCAACGGCAGCTATGGCTACTGCAAATTGCCGCCGTTTTGAAGGTGTTAAGTTTCATTTCCGACCACACCACAACAAGCGCAACAATGAAACTTTCGCATCAACAAGTTCCATCATAGCAGCTCAAAAACTTGCATTCAATTCTGTTTCCATAAGGATTGTTTTGTTTTCTGTTGTTAATTTCATGTGCAGGTTTCAAATCAGATGTGGCTCGGCAGTTGCTCTTATGAACCACGATTTGAAGCCAGTACCAAAGAAGGGTAGTTGATGTTGAAGCTCTTGCAGAGCTGACTTTAGTTCTTCAGTCTGCAGTAATAAGATCTGAATGATTGCGCATCAAGTCCAAGAATGACAGGACACAGCTCAGCGGCAGCAAGTTTCATGAACTCAACAACTCTGCAACGAACTTGCAGTTCTATTTAAAACCGGCGAAAAAGAATCTTTGATGTTGGTCTGTGTTCTACAAATTCTGAATCAATGTTGATGCTAACCATGACAACTTGTTTTGGTTTTGACTCGCAACAAACTCAAATTTCCTTCAAGGAATCTCATAATAGCAGTTGCATCGTCAGCTTAATGTCGTTTTCAAAGATTGCGTTTCACTGATTTTTGCTTTCTTTTTCTATTTGGCTGGCTGTTGATTTTATGCAGGTGACGGCGCTGCCGAATTATTGGCCGTGCGAAAAGATATTGAAGCATTGTGTGGTTTAGAAATATCAACAACAACACAGCGCCGCGATACTTTCATCTCTACCACCACAGATCCTCTGATCTACAAGATCCAAACTCATTTTCGTGATCTGTTTTAGAACTTGTTGTTTTCATTGGTTTGTTTTCATTAGAATGATTGATTTGTTTGGATTTGTTGACAGGTACCGTCGGTGAAAACCTGAGCTCGGTTAAAGCACGAATTTGAATTGGTTTTCAGCAGGCACGACAACAATAAGATTCTTACATTCATAAGAAATCTCGACACTCTTTCGCTGACAGCAACCACAACACAACTTTGGCAGCACTTGAACGCGTAACATGTTCGTAATCTCAAATCGGTTTTGCATCAACACCAGTCTGGCTTTCGAGTTGATATGACAAGAACCACGAAGACAGCAGTTGGAACTTGCGCTTGACTGTTCTCGTCGCAGCTCAATACTCCCGTAGCAGCTCGCCCGCAATGCATCATTTCGTTTCTGTTTCGGTTGCGTGCAAGATTGGGTTTTGAATGTGGTGGAAAACAACCGTATTTTTCATACAGAATGTTCATCTGCGGTTTGAAATTGTGGAGAATGTGACTTGTTTGATTAGTAGTTTTTGTAGAACTGCGGCTAGATTGTGAGCTTGTTAAATATTGCAGCCCTGATGGTTATAACGAAAACTTTCACAATACAATGGCACATCCTAGCAATAAGGAATCGACGCATAGACAGCGGTTCTATTCCTGGAAGAACTATAGGAACAATTGGCTAAAACACATTTTTTTCAACGCTGCACCCCTTGGTTTCTTTTGATGTTTTTTTACTAATTATTTGTGTTGGCTGCACTTATTTTCTCAATTAGACAAGTTTTTATTTTTATTTTAATACTAACAATTTGTATACCTCATTTAATTTGTTATTTGATCTTAGTAGTTAGTCACTGATTGACATTAATCGAAGTCTTTTTCGAATTAAAATCTCTAGTCAAGATATTTCTTAATTAAATCACGAAAATTAAACTCTTAAGGTCTAGCACCTCTTGGGTTTTTGAGTAATTATTATTGGGGCGTACGCCTTGGATAATATTGTTCGTTTTTCGTTATGCTCTTAATTATTTGAACAAAAATATATCATAGGAGTCTAGCACTCCGTGTGATATTTTCATTGTTTATTCAAACAATATTTACTAAATTAAATCAAAACCATCCTCAAAACCAATAATTTTTCTAATCTTTATCCAAATTATTTTTATCAAATCACGAAACAAATTAAATCTTTGAAGTCTAGCACTTTTTGGATTTTCTGATGATCATTAGCAAGGTGTATACCTTAAATAATGTATTATCCAACCTTTCCGTTTTTTAAAACACACTCTTTTTGAACAAAGAAATATCATAGGAATCAAGCATTCTGTGTGATATTTCTGTCGTTCATTCAAACATTTTCCAAATGAAAAAGGCGTTGTCAAGATCTAGCATTTCGATAACACCCCAGTTAATTGGTTGTGAGACCGACGTCTCATTTACTAAATAATTGTCATTTCCAAATTCAAATTCATATCCTTATCTCGCACATTCACAAATTATTTTCATACCCCATTTCATTTTAAATTATTTTCAAAACGTCTTATTTCTCGATTAAAGCTCCGAAAGAAGGAGATTCTTGGAATCTAGCATTCCTTGAATTTTCGAGTGAATAATTCTCGAGGCACGCCTTTGAGTTGTTATTCACTCAACCTTTCGACTCTTTCAAGCTCAATCATTTTCAAACATTCTCCTAAGTCGAATGCTCGTATGCATTCGCAACCCACATTTCGTACATTTCGTTCACAACTCCTCATGGTTTCGATATTAAGGGCACCCTCAGGGACTAATATCGTTTCTCACAATCCTAACCCTTGACACGTCGTCAAGTCGGTTTCATTTTCAATCAAATCCTCGACACGTCGTCGAACTACTTCCAAACCAACTTCCTTTGGCCTCGCATGCCATTCTTCGATTCGATCCTTTCACAAACATTTTTAAAACTTACGAAAGAGGGATATTCTCAGAATCCAACATTCTTTGAGTATTCGAATGAGTAACTCTAGAGGTGCGCCCCTGAGTTATTATTAGTTCATTCTTTCGATTTCAAAACATCCAACTCTTTATCTTCAACTTATTCAGTCAATTCTCGAAAGAACCGAGTTCTTGGAATCTCGCATTCTTTGAATTCTTGAGTGACAAGCTCTTGAGGCGCGCTCTTGGGTTGCTTGTCAATCACTCTTTCGTCTCTTTCTCAAACTTCCAAACTATTCAACCTCACCTTTTCGTGGTTGTTACCACGAACTACGACTGCTCTGATTCTTCATTCTCATCCGAATGTAAGATACGTAGGCACAAGATTGCGATGATCTTGGCGAGCTACCTCCCCTCCATTTTCCCGTATCCTTTTCGTGGTTCTTACCACGAACTATGACTGCTCTGATTCTCTATTCATTCTTGAATATAAGATACGTAGGCACAAGATTGTGATGATCTTGGCGAGCACACTTCTATCTTCCTCCATTATTCCACCCACACATTTCCAACCTTTCCCATAGTCGAACTACGACGCTCTGATTTCTCATTCTCGTCCGAATGAGCATACGTAGGCACAAGGGCCCCAATCCTTGGCGAGCACCCTATCTTCTAACCACCCATTTTTCCTTTAGCGTCTTTAACCTTTTACCCTACCAATTCTACCTTTATCAACGAGAAGAAAACAAGTAAACCTAGACAACACTCCCCACAATTACCTTAAGAGGTTCCCGTCGAGTACGACGGACGTGAGGGGTGCTAATACCTTCCCCTCACGTAACCGACTCCCGAACCCGGAACATGGTTGCGACAACCCTGTTCCTATCCTTTCGCTTTAAGAGGTTTTCTCGATATTTTCCTCTCCTGTTCATTCGGGAAAAATAAAGTTCGGCGGCGTTTCTCCGAAATGTCTCCATGATTTTTCGAGGTGCGACAGCTGGCGACTCTGCTGGGGAATTTTGCTCCATGCAAAGAGAGAGTCAAGCCTATCTTTTGGTTTGTGAGGAGTGTTTGTTTTTTATTTGTTTTCTTTTTGTATTTGCTCTCTTGTGGATTTTATTTATGCTTGTTATCTTAGCCTGTCGGTTCTTGGGATAACATCATGAGTAAGACTCTACACCCGAGCTTTGGTAAAAGCAGAGAGAACACATAGTTTAGAATTAGTAGTCGAGTAGTGTTAGTCACCAAGGATTCGCTCCTTGTGTGCCTAGCATGAAAGCTCCTCCAGAGGAGACCTATTCGTGGATCTTGTTGTAACACAGCTAGCCTGTTGCACGACTTGATTAATGAAGGGTCCAGGATTCTGGGAACCTTTTGTTAGCACCAGTTCCGATATTGGTGGTCGTGTAATGTTAGTCTCCAAGGACTCGCTCCTTGTGCGCCTAGCACGAGGACCCCGCTCAGGAGAGACCTTATCGTCATTATCGTCGTAATACAGCCAGCCTGTTGCGTGACGCTAATACGACTAGTGTCCGTGATCCTGGGAACCAAACGTAGGAACCATCCCGTAAGTGGGTTTATGGGTAGAATGTTTAGATCTTCCCGCATAGGTCGTACCTGTCAATGTTCTTTTAGCAGGAATTATGGTTACTTATCTATTACAGTTACTAGCTTCAGGAGCTGTTTGAACTATGATCCTGCGATCCTGGATCTTGTATCTTGCACTGCATCTTGCATATCATTTGCATTGCATTTCATATGTTGTGCATTTTGCATTTCCAGTCCTTCAACAGAATCTTATGTCTTCGTTCCTTCCTCTCCAGTAAATCAAGCTGAGTCCTCGACACCAATACGCAACTAGAGCCAATACAAGATGAATGATGGAGCAGATTCAACAGGAGCAAGCTGCCTTCAGGGAAGAGTTGGATTTCATGAAAGGAAAGATCGACCAGATCCTCGAAGCCATCCTCGCAGCCAGGAGAGAGGAAGAACAGCGTGAAGCCGCTGCTGTCGTCAACAACGGTCAAGGACAAGGGTCTACTGCCATCCCTTTGGTTCCAATTCCGAATTCTCATGGGATGCTGTTGAACTTCAACAACGCAGTCGAAGGAAAAACTTCTCAGCCAATCCCAGCGCCTGGAGTTACTGTTGGAGTTATCCCGCAGGCCCAGCCTACTGCTGTGCAAATCCCGGTTCCTCATATCGAAGATACTTTGATGGATCAATATGACAATGTTCAGAACTATCATGTTGCTATCCCCATTGCCAGTCCTGTTGCTGCTCAGGATTCTGAAGCCATGAAGATGTGTCGAGATCTAGCCGAGAAACTCCGAGCCATGGAGGGGCATAACTCAAACTCTTTCAGTGCTTTGGAATTGTGCTTGGTGCCTGATGTTGTCATTCCTCCCAAGTTTAAGGTACCTGAATTCTCGAAGTACAAGGGTCTCAGTTGCCCAAACATTCATCTGAAGATGTACTGTCGCAAGATGGCTGCCTATGCCAGAGACGAGAAGCTAATGATCCATTGCTTCCAAGACAGCTTGTCTGGGGCATCACTTGAATGGTATATGCAGCTGGAACGTAACAGTGTGCGCACTTGGGCTGAGCTAGCCGATGCATTTGTTAAACAGTACAAGTACAACACTGACCTTGCTCCTAACCGTACTCAGCTTCAGAGTATGACTCAGAAGGATGGCGAATCCTTCAAGGAGTACGCGCAACGATGGAGAGAGCTAGCCGCAAGGGTGCATCCACCTCTTGTTGACCGTGAACTTATTGACATCTTCATGGGTACCTTGCAAGGCCAGTACTACGAAAAGCTGATCGGTAGTGTCTCCGCTGGATTCTCTGACTTGGTGATCGTCGGTGAGAGAATTGAAGAAGGGCTGAAGAGTGGAAAGATCCCAGGAGGTCCTAATAGCTAGGCCAATGCCAAGAAGCCTTTCAATGGATACAAAAAGAAGGAGGGTGAAACAAATGCCATCTTTTTTCAGAAGGGGCAAGCTTCTCAACAAGCTCTCTCTCCTATGCCTTATCAAGTCCCCTATTATCAGTATCCATATGCTACTGCTGCGCAATATGCTCCAATGCCTTATCAGCCAGCTGTTCAAGCAGTTCAAGCTCAGATGCCACAACAACGGGCTCCTCAGCAACAAGCCTACAATCAGCAAGGATATCAGTATCCTCCTCAGCAACAGCAGATGCAAGCTACTCAGCAACGACAAGGTGCTCGCCCACAACGTCCGCAGAGAACATGGAGGCCAGATAGAGTTTTTGATCGCCTGCCAATGAAATATGCTAGTATCTTTGCTCAGTTGATGGAGAAGAAAGCTGTTGTTCCGAGAGATTTGGCTCCTCCAACTGTCATTCCTGCCGATTACGATGCAAACGCTCATTGTGAGTTTCATAAGGGCGCTCCAGGTCATACCATTGAGGACTGCAGAGCTTTCAAGCACATAATTCAAGACATTATTGACAGGGATGCTATCAACTTCAATGGAAAGTCTCCGAATATCATCAACGATCCGTTGCCATCGACCAGCTAGTGCCAACATCGAATCCAGTCAAGTCAAGTTTATCCCAAAGAAGGCAGTCATGATGCCATTTTATATTTCATTTTCCTTATGTTTTGTCTTTGTTTGTTTAAGTATTGTATGTTTTAAACAATTGTCATTCGTATTTGGTTTTCATTAATGTATCGTTTATGCATGTTTTGAATTAGATATGTTGTATTCACTCATTTTTCACTCATCACCGACACGTTTGTTCACTCCACTCTATTCACTGTTGTTTAACATGATTTGAGGGAGGATGATGAAAACGAGATACCCATAATTGCAAACTGTATGCTTTCAGACCGAATCTCGTCAATGATGTACAGGCATTGTTTCAATTCCCCATACACCGGAGATATAAGGAGTTAATCCCTAGTAAACCACTTCGAGCCTAGAAGTAGTAGTTCCTTCGGATATTCAAACCTTTTTACGCTCAACCTGGGGTAGGGTAATGTTCATGTCAATTCAACCCCGCACTTGAATCAACAAGCAAAGACCCATGTTATGGCAGTCACAACAAAATCCAAAAAAATCAAAAGCCTGCTAAGTCAAACACCTTAAGAGGGGACTTAGACAAAATCAAGGCAATCCTGATGGATCTGACAAACAAAGTCAATCCATGCAAAAGTTAGGGATCAAAACAAAAGCAAAAGAGGACCCCAAAATCCTCAACAAAAACAAAAAGATTCAGTGGCCACCCAGATCAAAGGGGCACTGGCATCCATCAAAATAAGGTGACTGCCACATCGAGCAAACCTTGAATCATAAAGTTTACATCGTCAAGACAAGTGCAGAATTAACTGAGCGTAGGACTGGAGATCATTAAGAAGAAGGGGTGGGTACAAATCATACTTTGAGCCTAATATCCTTTGTTTCATAACCGTGGACCATACCACGTTACAACCCTCGAAAGACCTAATTGAGGCGAGGTTTATTCTGAAAGCATACTATTGCGAGGTTGCGTAACCTGACTCCTCACATGATTGCTAATCATCAGCATTGGTGTCATTATTCTTGATATATCTTTCACACCAATCAAAATCAGCACAACGTTTGAGATAATTCGCCTCACTACCACGACACTCTCAATAAATGACACACTTTTTCAAAACTGACATTGAACTTTGCATTAGTTATTACCATTTGTGAATGTACAATTTTATTTGCAAATCAGTGCTAGATATTCAAGGACATTTCAATGAGGGGCAACCGAGGAGGAACTTGACTTTCAGTGGCGTACACGAGGCAAGATTATTTCAAAGCCCACAGGCTAGGGAAAATCATTCAACAGCTCGAGCAGGGACAGACCATTGCCATGATCAAACTGGGGCAAGACCAGGTCATCCTGACCATCAAGCAGAGTTGCAACCTTCTCTGAGGGAAATTCACAACAAATCACCAAGTACTCATACTTGGGGCATCTAGAGCATCATCGTCTGCTTCAATCAAGATGTCTTCAACCAACTGCGTGTCGAGGAAGTCAATCCCTCCCATCCCCCAAAGTCCAATTTGCTTTGGCAGCTACCAGAATCCATCATGCTGACGTCTCCACCTGCATTTCCAACTACCTGTCTGCATCATGTGCATCATACGCATTGCATTCGATGTCATAAACATCTTGCATCATATGCATACTCAAATCATATCATACTTCCCCGACTCTTGCATCTCTGCGTGTCAGTATTTGCACTTCCATTCGTTATAGAACATCATTATCATCAAGCATCCACATATGCAAGTCAAGGACCAGGATCAATCTTGAAGATTTCCAATACCATCATCAGCCCGGTCAGGGGCATCTTCCACAAAGGTCGTGGATTTCTCCCACGAATATCAGGAGCTTCAAAGCAATCATCAGCCCAATCAGGGGCAATCTTCTGCAATTGTGGGTATCTCTCATCAAAATTCGAAGTTATTCAAAGCAAGATTCAGCCCGAGCAGGGGCATCTTCAGCAAAGCCGTGAGCATTCCTCATGAAGTTGTTCAGCCTTTTGTTGAGCAAGACAAGACATCAAGACAAACTCAACCCAGTTAGGGGCATCCTTTTCAGTGTTCATGGGCGTAACCATGAAATCATTTCAACAATTACGAACTCCAAGCAAGTCAGTGGTCGTCCCCATTGATTCATTTCAACCCAATCTTCCTCTTAGGTATTCCCCAATGAGTTGTATTCAGCAAGCGTGACCGTTGTCAATTGCCTTACTATCATCCGTTTGGTGATAGTCGAACCTCATCAGTTCAACCCAGCCTGCATCCTTTTGGTGTTGGTAAACTTCAAATCTGTGTTGTCCTATCATCCTTTTGGTGATAGCGACCTGTGTGTGTGAGTTTCGCTCCGTCACCCTTTTGGTGGTGGGTCTGACATTTCGTCGATGTCAGATTGTGCGATTGTGTTTGTCCTATCATCCTTTTGGTGGTAGTGACTGGTGTGTGTTTCGCTCCGTCACCCTTTTGGTGGTGGGTCTGGCATTTCGTCGATGTCAGATTGTGCGATTGTGTTTGTCCTATCATCCTTTTGGTGGTAGTGACTAGTGTGTGTTTCGCTCCGTCATCCTTTTGGTGGTGGGTCTGGCATTTCGTCGATGTCAGATTGTGCGATTGTGTTTGTCCTATCATCCTTTTGGTGGTAGTGACTGGTGTGTGTTTCGCTCCGTCATCCTTTTGGTGGTGGGTCTGGCATTTCGTCGATGTCAGATTGTGCGATATGTGTTTGTTTTCCCTATCACCCTTTTGGTGGTAGTGGCCGGTGTGTGTTTCGCTCCGTCATCCTTTTAGTGGTGGGTCTGGCATTTCGCCGATGTCAGATTGTGCGATGTGTGTTTGTGTGCCCTATCATCCTTTTGGTGGTAGTGGCCGGTGTGAGTTTCGCTCCGTCATCCTTTTGGTGGTGGGTCTGGCATTTCGTCGATGTCAGATTGTGCGATTGTGTTTTCCCTATCATCCTTTTGGTGGTAGTGGCTGGTGTGTGTTTCGCTCCGTCATCCTTTTGGTGGGGGGTCTATCATGGTCATTAATGATAGATTGTGCGATGTGTTTTGTGTTTTGCTCCATCATCCTTTTGGTGAGGGGTCTATCATGGTCATTAATGATAGATTGTGCGATATGTGTTTTGTGTTTCGCTCCGTCATCCTTTTGGTGGGGGGTCTATCATGGTCATTAATGATAGATTGTGCGATGTGTTTTGTGTTTCGCTCCGTCATCCTTTTGGTGGGGGGTCTATCATGGTCATTAATGATAGATTGTGTGATGTGTTTTGTGTTTCGCTCCGTCATCCTTTTGGTGGGGGGTCTATCATGGTCATTAATGATAGATTATGCGATATGTGTTTTGTGTTTCGCTCTGTCATCCTTTTGGTGGGGGGTCTATCATGGTCATTAATGATAGATTGTGCGATGTGTTTTGTGTTTCGCTCCGTCATCCTTTTGGTGGGGGGTCTATCATGGTCATTAATGATAGATTGTGCGATGTGTTTTGTGTTTCGCTCCGTCATCCTTTTGGTGAGGGGTCTATCATGGTCATTAATGATAGATTGTGCGTTAGTTTGTGTTTGCCCTATCATCCTTTTGGTGGTATTGGCCGGTGTGTGTTTCGCTCTGTCATCCTTTTGGTGGTGGGTCTGGCATTTCGTCGATGTCAGATTGTGTGATTGTGTTTGCCCTATCATCCTTTTGGTGGTATTGGCCGGTGTGTGTTTCGCTCCGTCATCCTTTTGGTGGTGGATCTGGCATTTCGTCGATGTCAGATTGCGCGATAGTGTTTACCCTATCATCCTTTTGGTGGTAGTGGCCAGTGTGAGTTCCGCTCCGTCATCCTTTTGGGGGCGGGTCTGTCATAGTCATTAATGTCAGATTGTGCGATGGTGTTTGCTCTACCATCCTTTTGGTGGTAGTAGCTGTGTTCATTTCATTCCATCATCCTTTTGGTGATGACGACCTTTTTGTCTATTACTTACAATTTACTCAGAGGTTTACCTCATCCAGCATTTTCAACTCTCAAGCATCTCTCTTTCTTTCGGACAAATTCAGGGTCTTTTTATATCTAATTGACTTCTACCTTAGGAAAACGAACGCCGTAGCAGTTTATTTCCCTAGGTTTAAGCCGATTAGATAGGGGCATCTGTCATACCCTAAATTTGTCCTACCCATTTTCAAATATTTTCGTTTTTATTATTCTTTCATGTTTTACATTGCCCGCTTATTTTCTTGTTATTTAGACACGTGTCCGCTCGCAATTGGTTGATTTTTCAGAACTTTATCTTTTTGACCAAAGTGTGACATGTGGCTTAATACATTTTTGTGAGTATTAATTTTTTTCTTAGTTTCTTAAACTTTTTCTTTTTTCTCAAATGTTACTAATAATATTTTTTAGTAATTAATACTGTTTTTATTTTAGTTTGTTGATATTTATTTAGTTAATATTTGTTAATATTTGTTAATTAATTAGTAATGTTGATATTACTTACATTAATTTTTTTTGGTTTTTAATTAATATGTAAAAGAAAAATAGAAAAAAGAAAGTGAATGAGAAGGACACGGTGGGAATAATGGAAAATTGAGAAAATTAGGGTTACAATTGGTATAAATAAGGATCCATTTACTTTTCATCAGGAGGAATTTTTGGGGAAACCTAGCCGCATGAACCCAAACGCAAAACCCTAAAATACTGTTCATTATCCTAAAAACCAAATCCGCCGCCCAAATCCCCAAACCCTAACGATCGATTACTCACCGTCCTCTTCCTCCTTTAAGTCGCTCCTCTTCACGAAAACCTTCCACCATCATCTTTCTCCCCTCAAAAATCTATTTGCAGCGCAACAAAACCCTCAACCTCGAAACACCGCCCACCAAGTGTTTGGGAAAAGACCTGATGTGTTAAAAGGCAAATAAACGCCCAAAGGCTCCAAACGGGTTGATATTTGACATTTGAACATGACGACTTTGCAACAACGCCGGTGAACAAGTGACAACGGTGACGGCAGCGGTTTACAGCTCCAATAAGTCGTCGTGATTTCAATGAAGTCAGCTTATCTTATCTACAAAAGTGATTCAGTTGCGATGGCTTGATTCAAATAAAAAGATGATTTCCAATCTTAAGCTTCGGCTGTGATAACATCTCGTATCTCATCTGCACAAACAACGAACCTGCGAGTCATTAGAACAACAGCGACCTGGGCTCAGCTGCAGTAAGCGCGTATTCGGTATTGGTTTCAATTTTTTTCTTGACTATCAATTATTGTGTTGTTGTTCAGTATTCACTTTAACTTTGATTGAATTAAGATGGATATTCATGTCTCATGTGCATATTATGAGTTGTTATGGTTACTGTCAGTTTATGTTATTCATTAACTTTGATTCTGTTTGGATGTGATTTGTGAATCTTCTCACAGGATTAGTTGTTCTACCGATCCTCGCTTGTTTTGGTTATTTGTTATGTATTGACTAGAGTGATTCTGACACTGCCTGGAGGTTTGCTGTGATTGTTTGATTAGCATTAATAAAAATGGCTTATACTGAGAGAATAAGTTGTTGGTAATCTGGGTGTAAGTTCATGAGAACTCTTTGTATTGAGTTGTTCTACCGGCAACAGTTCCATTATCACAGGTCCTAGGTTTCTCCATTTTCATATGAATTATGTGATTGTCTGTAATTGGTTTGTGTGCAGGTTACAATATCACCAAGTTTCAAATTGTGCGATGGTAAAATTGAACAGCGTAGCAGCGGCGAGATGGTGATATCATTCATGTCTTCGATCCAACTCTGTCTTCATATGTTATTATTTTTCTGAAAGATTGTGTTATTTTCTATGGTTGGTTCTGTATGCAGGTGTGAGCTTTAACACAAGATTCAGACTCAAGTTAGTTTCCGTCAAACATAACTCACCATGAAACCAACAAACGGTCGATAGCAAGGGATTGATTCGAAGATGACAACTCAGTTGGATTCGATTTTGAGCATCAGCATCAATGCAGCGGCATATTTCGAAGAAATCAATAGCGTCTAGTATCACTCAAGCTGAAGAGATCTCCACAACAACAGCTTTAACTTTGTGTTTATGATGTCGCAACTCAACGGCAGTTATGGCTACTGCAAATTGCCTCCGTTTTGAAGGTGTTAAGTTTCATTTCCGACCACAGCACAACAAGCGCAACAATGAAACTTTCGCATCAACAAGTTCCATCATAGCAGCTCAGAAACTTGCATTCAATTCTGTTTCCATAAGGATTGTTTTGTTGTCTGTTGTTAATTTCATGTGCAGGTTTCAAATCAGATGTGGCTCGGCAGTTGCTCTTATCAACCACGACTTGAAGCCAGTACCAAAGAAGGGTAGTTGATGTTGAAGCTCTTGCAGAGTTGACTTTAGTTCTTCAGTCCGCAGTAATAAGATCTGAATGATTGCGCATCAAGTCCAAGAATGACAGGACACAGCTCAGCGGCAGCAAGTTTCATGAACTCAACAACTCTGCAACAAACTTGCAGTTCTATTTAAAACCGGCTAAAAAGAATCTTTGATGTTGGTCTGTGTTCTACAAATTCTGAATCAATGTTGATGCTAACCATGACAACTTGTTTTGGTTTTGACTCGCAACAAACTCAAATTTCCTTCAAGGAATCTCATAATAGCAGTTGCATCGTCAGCTTAATGTCGTTTTCAAAGATTGCGTTTCACTGATTTTTGCTTTCTTTTTCTATTTGGCTGGCTGTTGATTTTATGCAGGTGACGGCGCTGCCGAATTATTGGCCGTGCGAAAAGATATTGAAGCATTGTGTGGTTTAGAAATATCAACAACAACACAGCGCCGCGATACTTTCATCTCTACCACCACAGATCCTCTAATCTACAAGATCCAAACTCATTTTCGTGATCTGTTTTAGAACTTGTTGTTTTCATTGGTTTGTTTTCATTAGAATGATTGATTTGTTTGGATTTGTTGACAGGTACCATCGGTGAAAACCTGAGCTCGGTTAAAGCACGAATTTGAATTCGTTTTCAGCAGGCACGACAAAAACAAGATTCTTATATTCATAAGAAATCTCGACACTCTTTCGCTGACAGCAACCGCAACACAACTTTGGCAGCACTTGAACGCGTAACATGTTTGTAATCTCAAATCGGTTTTGCATCAACACCAGTCTGGCTTTCGAGTTGATATGACAAGAACCACGAAGTCAGCAGTTGGAACTTGCGCTAGACTGTTCTCGCCGCAGCTCAATACTCCCGTAGCAATTCGCCCGCAATGCATCATTTCGTTTCTATTTCGGTTGCGTGCAAGATTGGGTTTTGAATGTGGTGGAAAACAACCGTATTTTTCATACATAATGTTCATCTGCGGTTTGAAATTGTGGAGAATGTGACTTGTTTGATTAGTAGTTTTTGTAGAACTGCGGCTAGATTGTGAGCTTGTTAAATATTGCAGCCCTGATGGTTATAACGAAAACTTTCACAATACAATGGCACATCCTAGCAATAAGGAATCGACGCATAGACAGCGGTTCTATTCCTGGAAGAACTATAGGAACAATTGGCTAAAACACATTTTTTTCAACGCTGCACCCCTTGGTTTCTTTTGATGTTTTTTTACTAATTATTTGTGTTGGCTGCACTTATTTTCTCAATTAGACAAGTTTTTATTTTTATTTTAATACTAACAATTTTTATACCTCATTTAATTTGTTATTTGATCTTAGTAGTTAGTCACTGATTGACATTAATCGAAGTCTTTTTCGAATTAAAATCTCTAGTCAAGATATTTCTTAGTTAAATCACGAAAATTAAACTCTTAAGGTCTAGCACCTCTTGGGTTTTTGAGTAATTATTATTGGGGCGTACACCTTGGATAATATTGTTCGTTTTTCGTTATGCTCTTAATTATTTGAACAAAAATATATCATAGGAGTCTAGCACTCCGTGTGATATTTTCATTGTTTATTCAAACAATATTTACTAAATTAAATCAAAACCATCCTCAAAACCAATAATTTTTCTAATCTTTATCCAAATTATTTTTATCAAATCACGAAACAAATTAAATCTTTGAAGTCTAGCACTTTTTGGATTTTCTGATGATCATTAGCAAGGTGTACACCTTAAATAATGTATTATCCAACCTTTCCGTTTTTTAAAACACACTCTTTTTGAACAAAGAAATATCATAGGAATCAAGCATTCTGTGTGATATTTCTGTCGTTCATTCAAACCTTTTCCAAATGAAAAAGGCGTTGTCAAGATCTAGCATTTCGATAACACCCCAGTTAATTGGTTGTGAGACCGACGTCTCATTTACTAAATAATTGTCATTTCCAAATTCAAATTCATATCCTTATCTCGCACATTCACAAATTATTTTCATACCCCATTTCGTTTCAAATTATTTTCAAAACGTCTTCTTTCTCGATTAAAGCTCCGAAAGAAGGAGATTCTTGGAATCTAGCATTCCTTGAATTTTCGAGTGAATAATTCTCGAGGCACGCCTTTGAGTTGTTATTCACTCAACCTTTCGACTCTTTCAAGCTCAATCATTTTCAAACATTCTCCTAAGTCGAATGCTCGTACGCATTCGCAACCCACATTTCATACATTTCGTTCACAACTCCTCATGGTTTCGATATTAAGGGCACCCTCAGGGACTAATATCGTTTCTCACAATCCTAACCCTTGACACGTCATCAAGTCGGTTTCATTTTCAATCAAATCCTCGACACGTCGTCGAACTACTTCCAAACCAACTTCCTTTGGCCTCGCATGCCATTCTTCGATTTGATCCTTTCACAAACATTTTTAAAACTTACGAAAGAGGGATATTCTCAGAATCCAGCATTCTTTGAGTATTCGAATGAGAAACTCTCGAGGTGCGCCCCTGAGTTATTATTAGTTCATTCTTTCGATTTCAAAACATCCAACTCTTTATCTTCAACTTATTCAGTCAATTCTCGAAAGAACTGAGTTCTTGGAATCTCGCATTCTTTGAATTCTTGAGTGACAAGCTCTTGAGGCGCGCTCTTGGGTTGCTTGTCAATCACTCTTTCGTCTCTTTCTCAAACTTCCAAACTATTCAACCTCACCTTTTCGTGGTTGTTACCATGAACTACGACTGCTCTGATTCTTCATTCTCATCCGAATGTAAGATACGTAGGCACAAGATTGCAATGATCTTGGCGAGCTACCTCCCCTCCATTTTCCCGTATCCTTTTCGTGGTTCTTACCACGAACTACGACTGCTCTGATTCTCTATTCATT
This sequence comes from Lathyrus sativus, assembly GCA_963859935.3. Taxonomy (NCBI): domain Eukaryota; kingdom Viridiplantae; phylum Streptophyta; class Magnoliopsida; order Fabales; family Fabaceae; genus Lathyrus; species Lathyrus sativus. The sequence goes on from OZ012735.1 coordinate 941,619,424, forward strand.
CTTGAATATAAGATACGTAGGCACAAGATTGCGATGATCTTGGCGAGCACACTTCTATCTTCCTCCATTATTCCACCCACACATTCCCAACCTTTCCCATAGTCGAACTACGACGCTCTGATTTCTCATTCTCGTCCGAATGAGCATACGTAGGCACAAGGGCCCCAATCCTTGGCGAGCACCCTATCTTCTAACCACCCATTTTTCCTTTAGCGTCTTTAACCTTTTACCCTACCAATTCTACCTTTATCAACGAGAAGAAAACAAGTAAACCTAGACAACACTCCCCACAATTACCTTAAGAGGTTCCCGTCGAGTACGACGGACGTGAGGGGTGCTAATACCTTCCCCTCACGTAACCGACTCCCGAACCCGGAACATGGTTGCGACAGCCCTATTCCTATCCTTTCGCTTTAAGAGGTTTTCTCGATATTTTCCTCTCCCGTTCATTCGGGAAAAATAAAGTTCGGTGGCGACTCTGTCGAACTGCATTTCCGCGCCTTTCGCGCGAGGGTTGTTTCTCCGAAATGTCTCCGTGATTTTTCGAGGTGCGACAGTTATACCCTTGCGCGACTAAATGTGCCTTATTGCGGGTTATTACCCTGTTTTCGTTCAACTTGTTCCTAAACACCCATCGTGTGCCGATTACTCGATGACCTCGCAGAGGAGGGACAAGGTTCCAAACCTCATTTCTCTTGAACTGATTAAGTTCCTCTTGCATAGATAAAAACCAGTGCTCATCGAGTAAGGCTTCTTTAGGGTTTTTAGGTTCCATTTGTGAAATGAAAGCAAAGTGATAACAGAAATTACTTATCTTAGACCGAGTCGTAACTCCCTTTGATATATTCGATTGGATGGTCTTTGGAAGACTTCCAAGCTGGAGGGAGATCATCTTTTGTAGATAGATGAACTTCCTCGGTTTCCTCATGGCGGTCATCTTTCTCCTCTTCAACTTTGGCTTGGTCGGGTTGATCAATTCCCGGCTCGACACCTTTGAGTATGTCTTCCATAGATGTACCTGCACAATGAACAACACTACCTTTTCCGACGTCTCTCGGATAAGATTCATCAAATGTTACGTGTACAAACTCTTCAACAATAAGTAATCTCTTATTATAAATTCTATAACCTTTACTTGACTGAGAGTATCCGAGGAAGATACCTTCGTCAGCCTTGGAATCAAATTTTCCTAAGTGTTCCTTTCCATTATTCAACACAAAACATTTACAACCGAAGACATGCAAGTGAGATACATTTGGATTGCGCCCTTTTAAAAGTTCATACGGTATTTTGTTTAGAATGGGGTGGATGAGCACCCTATTCAAAACATAACATGTCGTACTTATGACGTCGGCCAAAAATATTTAGGTAATCCACTTTCATTGATCATTGTTCTCCCAAATTCTTCTACAATACGATTTTTGCGCTCCACAACCCCATTTTGTTGAGGAGTACATGGAGCGGAGAAGTTGTGATTAATTCCGTGTTTACCGCAATATTATTCAAACAAATAGTTTTCAAACTCACCTCCATGATCACTCCTAATTGAGACAATGTTTGTGTTTAATTTATTTTGGGAAAGCTTAGCAAATCTTTCAAAGGCGGCAAATGTATCGCTCTTGCTAGCCAAGAATATAGTTCAATAGAATCTAGAAAAGTCGTCAACTATCACAAAACCGTAATAATTGCCACCTAGGCTTTTAATTCTAGATGGCCCAAATAAGTCCATATGGAGAAGCTCGAGAGGTCTCGTGGTTGAAACGATATTTTTAGATTTAAAAGAGATCCTCGTTTGCTTTCCCATTTGACAAGCATCACACAGGTGATCCTTGGTAAACTTTATTTTGGGCAGACCTAAGACTAGATCTTTTGAGACTACTTTGTTAAGCAAGTCAAAGTTGACATGTGCTAAATGTCTATGCCATAACCATGAGTCTTCACTCATTGTCATGAGACATTTGTCAATTGTCAAAGATACTTCATCCAAGTATAACATATAGACATTGTTTACTCTTAGGCCATTAAACACACTCTTCATTTCATCATTATGCACAATTTTGCAATAATCTTTTGAAAATGATACATTGTATCCTTTGTCGCATAGTTGGCTAATGCTAATGAGATTATGTTTAAGACCCTCGACAAGCAATACATCAGATATGGTAGTGGAAGAAGGGTTACCTACACTACCTTTTCCAAGTATTGCACCGTGATTGTTATCTCCATAGGTTATATTCCCCTTCTTCTTTTCCACGAAGTCGATAAAGAGAGATATGTCTCCTGTCATGTGTCTTGAGCAGCCACTATCGAGAACCCATCTTCTCTCGGTGGTCTCAAGATGTTGTACCTATGAAAAAAAATTAACAAGAGGAGGTACTGTTGCACCCCAAAATTTGACCAACTACTTATCGCAATTTGGCTCATGTTTCGACTCATTTCATCTTGCATTTGCATACCGCGTACATTACATTTTTTCAGTCAGATTGACTTTATCGGGATTACAGCCCTCTGATCACGTTTCAGGCAGTTCAAACTAGGTCGAATAAGCGAGGATTTGTTTTGAGATTGGTGCTTGTCCCGTGTTTTCATCTCTCGCTGTTGTTTTTGAGGATATTTCGGTGTCCGGTTTTTACTGTTTATTTCTCTGTATTCGCGCATCTTTTTTCTAATCGGTTTAATTAACCTTCCTTGCATTTTTAGATTTTCTCTCTTAATTTCTAGAATTTTAAATGAATTTTAATTGTTTTTCTAGAATTTTAATCCTTCTAAATAGATTTTAATAGTTTTTTAGAGGTTTATTTTCTATTATAGAATTTAATAGCATTTTCATTTTTAGATATGATGGATTTTTTAATAGATTTTAAATAGATTAATTTCGTTTTGTAGAAATTAATAGGTTCTAACTCTTTTTAGATTTTAATATAGCTATTATTTGAATTTGTTAGCAATTTATAGATTTAATTCCTTTGGTAGATATTAATTGAATTCCTTTTAGAAGTTTATAGATTTTAATTTCTAGATAATTGAGTTTGTCTTAGAAAATTAATAGATTTTACTTCTTTTTAGAATATTAAAATAGAAGTTTTAATAAATAAAGGTTGGTATAGATTTTAGATATTGATAGTTTTGTAATTAATTGGCTGTTAGAATTTTAATTTGTCATTTGATTAATATTAATTGGGATGTTATTAATTAGGGTAGTTAGTTAGTTTTAATTAACCAACACTTAATCTTTTTTTCGTTTAGCATTAACCATGTCATTAATCGTCATTAATCAGTGTTAATCCTTCTTAATTAGTCTTAATCATCTTTGGTTCAGTCATTAAGGTCTAGTGGGCCAAGTGTCCGTTTTGGGGGCCCAACTCGCTGCCACTTGTCATACATATAGGGTCCCACACGTTTTCTCTCAGATTTGGACACCTCATCACCCACTCAGTCTCTCTCTCTCAGAGCTGGCCACATCACTCCCTGCATGATGCCACCCGTACCCCTCCTTCTTCATGCATGGACACACGCGTCCCACTCCCTCACTCTCCCTCGCGCCACATGTCACACCACTTCCTTCTCCCGCCGGCCATGCAAACCCCGGCGACCTCTCGCCGGAGAAATCAAACGCTATCAAAACCACCTGAAAGCTCACTAGAAACCTTCATACGCCCGCCGGAAGACTCATGTGTTCATCACATGTTCATCAACATTTTTCCAGAATCACGCATATCCTCATACAACATCTATCCATTTTTCCAGTTTTTGCCAGATTCATCATCATCTTCATAACTTTTCCAGAATTTCTTCAAAGATTCACCAATATCTTCATCGTTCCTTCAAGAACCTTCATTAACAAACTCCAGTAAACCTCCATGTTCAACGTGTTCACCAAAATTTTCCAGAAATCATTGGCGTTCATCAAGCGTACACGTTCATCAGGATTCATAACAAACTTCATCATCCGATTTCCCAGTGAATCTTCAAGACCTTCATCATGTTCATCCATCGGTTCTCGCATGTTTCCAAAAATTATTCAAGAACTCATCAACCTTCAACCAAGACTTAAAGATCTTCATGGATCGACCTGGATCTAAAGATTCACCACCAAATCGCCATGAGCACCATCATCACTCACCTCGGATTTCCACCCATCGAAATCACCACCAAGCCTTACGAACTCCATGGATCAACGTCTTCAAAGTTCATCGCAACTTCATATCAAACTCCAGATTTTTCCAAGATTCTTCATCTTCACTGTTTTTTGACGAACAAGCTTCTCCAGGTCTCGAATCTAACTCCTTCGCCAACCACCGCGAACAAACTTCTCTCCACATCAACAAAACCTCACAGATCTTCATCCCAGATCCATTTCCAGTTCTACAATAACGTCAAATAATTTAGAGGATTGAGGTGAAGCGGAATGGAAGAGATGTTTGGTGAAGCGTGTTTTCGATTTCGTTTTGAGGTGAAGCTGAGTTGGGGAAGAAGGGAGTTTCTTGCTCACCGGCGGCGACGGAGAGAAGAGAGACTGAGTGCTAGGGTTTCTGAGTGAGATTTTGGGAGAAGGGGAGAGGAAGGGCCTTCGTGGGCTGGACTCTTGGGCCCAATTGTTCCAAGTCTGGGTCATACACCTCAGTTCCCCTAACACACCCCTGTCCCTACTATTTTTTTGTCGCGAATGGGCTGGGCCCAATAACCATGTTTTTCAGGCTCACACCTTCATTTCCCTGAGCGTGCCCCCCTGTTCTTTGTTTGGTTGTTTTGCTGAATTTTTGTATTGTGGGCTTAAAGCCCAGTAGTGGATTTTTTACTGCATTTACCCCCAGTTTTGCAGGCTGTACTCCCATCCCCTTCAATTTTTAATTTTTCTCTTGTATTGGACATATGCTTGTAATAATTGTAGATTTTACTTTTCTATTTTCTCTTAGGGATTATAGTTTATAGTTTCAGAATATTATTGCATATTTTTAATATAGATTTTATAATATAGAATATTATAGAATTTTTAGGATACTTTCTAGTATGCAATTTACATAGAATTTCCCATTTTCTTTAAATAGTATTTCTTAGAATATTATTATGTATGGAGTTTTTCATTCTATTTTCTTATAGGATATTATTAGAGTTAGATAAATTTTGTATGCTATTTTCCATTACGCATTTTCTTTATATTTCTTTAGAATATTTTTTATTAGAAATTAGTTGCTAATTTAGGAGTAGGATATTATTTCCATTTAGTGTTGGATTTCTCTCCTATTTTCTTTTCTATCCAATTTTGTCTTCGATTTTATTCTTGGCTGGCCGTGTGGCATGATTCAATTGGAGAATGATTTTCGATATCATTTCTCTATCTTGTCTTTGACACGGACATCAATACGCTACCTCTTAGAGTTCGATTTCTCGTATAAGTCGAACCATGACGGTCTAAGCGTTACATTCTTCCTGATTCGAGCGTCCTCATCAAGGATCCAGAGAGGAGAAGATTGGAATGGAGCTTGCGCATATGTCAGGAGCCAACGGAGCTGCTTCGTTCAACATCATCTTTCTTATTCAAGTCTTCGTGCAACCGTCGAGTGTTGTGAGCTGTATCGTTATGTTGTGAATCGGATACCTTTAAACAAAGTATAAAGGGTTTCTTAATGATCAAGAAACTCACAAGGGTTAGGGTTAACAAAGAAAACAAGGTAAAATAACAAGGAACAACAAGGATTGGTTATTAAACTGCTATTTTTTTCTTTCTCTTAGAACAAGATTACAAGAATACAAGAATAACAAAATAACCTCTCTCCCTTGAAATTAGGATTTTATCTTCCTATTTTTCCTTATTCTCAAGATTGAGAAACTAGCATCCTATTTATAATAAAATAGCACACTAACCTAATGGACTTTTTAACAATTACCCATTACAAGCTAACTTAGGGTACAAGCTAACTTAAACAATTGGGCTTACAAGCAAGACCCAATTCAACATGCTAACAACCCTAGCAATATTTACTCATGCTAACAACCTTAGCAATATTTACTCATGCTAACAACCTTAGCAATATTTACTCATGCATGTTAGAACAAACTTCGACTACAACACGCATTACTTGTGAACAGACTTCGACCACACTAGAGTTCGATCCAATGTCTCACAAATATCCACCTTGGATCTAACTCTATAACATCAAGAAACTAGCTTTCTTCATGCAGCTTTATCAACTGCATACAGTGGAAACACTTGCAACTGGGCAACGTCTTTTCTTTTGTCGTTAACGCAATGTCCATGACTGCCTCACCCTTCAACGCTTCCAAACAACCCTGCTGAACCAATAGGGCTTTTATCTTCAAGCGCCACAGACCGAAGTTGTTCACTCTGGTGAACTTTTCAATCTCATACTTTGTTGAAGGCATCTTCTCCACGCTCACCGCACCAATTTGTTGTGAATCGGATGCCTTTAAACAAAGTATAAACAGTTTCTTAATGATCAAGAAACTCACAAGGGTTAGGGTTAACAAAGAAGACGAGGTAAAAATAACAAGGAACAACAAGGATTGGTTATTAAACTGCTATTCTTTCATTTCTCTTAGAACAAGATTACAAGTATACAAGAATAACAAAATAACCTCTCTCCCTTGAAATTAGGATTTTATCTTCCTATTTTTCCTTATTCTCAAGATTGAGAAACTAGCATCCTATTTATAATAAAATAGCACACTAACCTAATGGACTTTTTAACAATTACCCATTACAAGCTAACTTAGGGTACAAGCTAACTTAAACAATTGGGCTTACAAGCAAGACCCAATTCAACATGCTAACAACCCTAACAATATTTACTCATGCTAACAGCCTTAGCAATATTTACTCATGCTAACAACCTTAGCAATATTTACTCATGCTAACAACCTTAGCAATATTTACTCATGCATGTTAGAACAAACTTCGACTACAACACGCATTACTTGTGAACAGACTTCGACCACACTAGAGTTCAATCCAATGTCTCACACGTTAGATATGTAGGAAATGACAGTTGAGGGGTTTTCTCTCAATCATCTAGGATGTCTAGTATGGTACCCTTTGGGTGACATGCGACACATTTGCTCCTACGCCTTAGGTTCTTGCGTGTGTGTCCCGAGTTCCTTCCTGTTTAGGCGTAGGCCTGCTTCCTCTTTGTTCTCGCCCCCGTGCGATCGAAACCCTTTCTCCCGCGTTCAGGCGATTGAGACCCCTTCTCTTGCCCCTGTGCAATCGAGACTCGTTTTCCCGCCAAACTACGTTTGCTCTGATCTCTCGTGCCGGACGAGAGTACGTAGGCATAGGATGCGATATCCTAGCGAGCTCCCTTTTCCCTTTTTCCCTGTTTGCTGTAGTTGGCCAAACTGCAGCTGCTCTAATTTCTCGTACCAGACAAGAATATGTAGGCATAGGATGCGATATCCTAGCGAGCACACTAACAACTAACTTCTCTGTTCTCTCGCTACCGTGCGATCGAGACTTTCCCGCTAACGACTGATGTTCCCTTTCTCTTGCCCTAGCGCAATTGAGACCAGGCCGTAGTTCTAGAACCCGTAGGTTCCCCTACCTTCAAACCCGACATACTACGCCCATTCTACCGCAAACAGGTAACGCCTAAGTCTCCCAAGGTCGAGCAACATACACCTAACTGCTAGAATGCATACGCTAGTATCGTCAATCCTTTCTCTCACCCCCGTGTGACCGAGAACACCCTGTCTACCTGTAGTTAACCCGAACTACGTAAGCTCTGATCTCTCAAGCCTGTTGAGAGTACGTAGGCACAATACTGACGTATTAGAGAGCCACCTTCCCCCCGTAGTGTCCCGAACTACGTCGACTCTGATTTCTCATTCTCTGATGAGAATACGTAGGCATAAAGCGCGATGCTCTATCGAGTCAGTTTCTTTCTGTTTAGCTTTAGCAGCCGTAGATAGATTGTTTTTCACCCGTAAACAAACCAACAAGCATGGATCCCATCGAGTACGATGGACGTGAGGGGTGTTAATACCTTCCCCTTGCGTAACCGACTCCCGAACCCAGACAATGGTTGCGATGACCTTGTCTTATACCATTTCGTCAGGTTTTTCCGATCGTTTCCTTTCTCGCTCTGAGGGATAAATAACGAAAGGTGGCGACTCTTCTGTTTTGCCGGCATCGATTTTCGCAGTAGCGACTGCTGGCGACTCTGCTGAGGACTGCGATAGTTTCCTAGGGATCCAACGTCCCTGTGCGAGAGTCAATCCTAGCGCTTGTTTGCTTGTCTTCGGGTGTTTATTTTGTGTTGTATTTTGTATACTGATGTATTTACATTTCCCGCACTGTATTTTTATCTGTTGCTATTGTGCTGTTGGGGGAGGGGAGCTCTGATGAGTGATAAGCCAGACCCAGGCTTGAGTGTACCTAGCATTAGTTGTGGAAAGTAGTGGGCGCGTGCTTGCTTTGCAGGTACTAGTGTCTCATGAAATCCACGCTCGGACGAGGTTCTCCCGGTTGACTTCTTTTCCGGCCCTTTGGGTTGGAGGGGTTTTTGGTTTGGAGGATTGTCGACTCTGGGGACCGATCATTTGGGATTCAGCTAAGTGAGTCCGCTTCAGGAGATGATGATGCCACACCTTCTGGGTATCGTATCATCGTTCTTGAAAGTCTGTGACGTTGATGAACGTATAGGATGCCGAACTTGTGTCAGTTTAGGTCCATACCCGTGAGTGGGAGGGTTTTTGCAGGAAACTTGACTTCCAGCCTACTCGGTATTTTGGCTTTCTCTCGTCAGAGCAAACTTAACCCGTCAGCAGCGCAACAGTAATCAGAGCTTTATGGGGGTTGTGATCTCGTGTTTGCTGCATCTTGCATTGCATTTGCATCTTTGCATCATATTGTATATCATTCTCCAACTAGTCAGAGCTCTTATCCAGTCTTTGTTTTTCTTCAGAGGGTGATTCTCCGGTGTTTGGTCCGAGCAAGGGTTGATTGTTAGAAGACGACCAAGGGGTTGAAGCAGATTTGAGCAGGATCAAGCAGTGAAGTCAGTTGAAAGTTGTTGGTAGCTATGTCAGAGAGCAACTTCCAGTTTGTTGATACCTTGTCAGGTTTCACTGTGACATCCAATCCTTTGTATGGTTCTATGCCTGATGAAGACTTTTTGCAAGTGAACAACCTTACTGCAACTCGACTTGTACAACCTTCTGTTGAAGACCGAGATCTACATGAGCAGTTTGTTGTCCAAAGTGAACGCTCTCCTTCTATTGATACCTCATACTATCAGGGTGTTATTTTCCCCATGCCAAATTCCCGGAGAGAGGTCCCGATAGCAAAGATTGAAGACCCATTGGCTCTCGTGTATGCTAAAAAGTTTCGTGCGTTGGATGAAAGATTCAAAGCCTTGGAAGTTAAAGATGTTGTTAACCTCAATGATGCAGACATGTGTCTGGTTTCTGGCCTAGTGTTACCTCCGAAGTTCAGAGCGCCGAGGTTTGAAAAGTACAAAGGAGATAGTTTCCCGAAGCAACATTTGGTGATGTTCTGCCGAAGAATGACTTCGTTCGTGCATAACGACAAGTTGATGATTCACTGCTTTCAGGCCAGTCTGATTGGGGCATCTCTGAGTTGGTATATGCAGTTAGAGGGCAATCATATCCGATCATGGGTAGACTTAGCCAATGCTTTTCTGAAGCAGTACGACTATAACCTAGACATGGCTCTTAGTCGCATGCAGCTGCAAGAATTGTCTCAAGAGAACAATGAACCTTTCAGGAAGTATGTTCAGAGATGGAGAGAATTTGCTGCTAGAGTGCAACCATCGCTTCTAGACCGAGAGTTAAAAGGCATGTTCATAAACTCCTTGCAGAGCCCGTACTTCGGAAGAATGCTTGGAGTTGCACCAAATTTCTCTGAATTGGTAAGAGCAGGAGAACACATCGAGTATGGTGTGAAAACTGGAAGAATTCAGCATGTTTCAAGCAGTCAGGCTGGTGAAACCGAATCTCTCTGTAGCTTTTAAACTGAAGATGAAACTATGGTCAATGCAGTCATGACAGATGTTGGGTATCCTCAAGACGAATCGGTGAAATCTGTTGGTTCTTCGTCTTCTCAGCGGTCGGTATCCTCTGTGTCTCGTTATTCTGGACAGACAATTGTGCCTAGGGCACCACATTGGGAACTTAATGTCGCTCCTCTTGCTAATTAGCGGGCCCGTGGCCGAGGTTATCTGAATCAGCGCCAGAATCAGAACCGACCTCGTAACAACTTGGAACGAAGGAATGCTCCTTCCCATCCAGTGCCTGTGTCGTATAGCCAGATTCTGCCACATTTGATTCAGAATTCTTTGGTGGAACCTAAAGCTCTTAAGCTCGTGCCAGAGCCTTACCCTCCGGGGTACAATACCCATGCTCAGTGTGGATACCATGGTGGATCCCCGGGGCATTCAACTGAAGATTGCAAATCTTTTCAGGCAAAAGTGCAACAGTTGATCGACAAAGTGTGCATTTCCTTTCCAGAAGGAGTTCTGGTTGTGCATGACAACCTCTCAGCTGTCTGAGGTTTATTTCCAGAAGCCAGTGGTCCAGACAGGCAGACGTCCTCAGCATTGGCAGTCCTCAGACTTTTTATCATTTGCATTTGTAGTTTCCTTTCCGTTAGTTACTACTTGCTGTTAAACATTGTTTGTTTCGAATGGTAATATTGATAAAGTGACTATGCATTTTTCTGAATTAATCATGTCGTTTTCGCTCATTTATTGCATTGCACTGACACTTGCATTTTATTCACTCCACTTTATCACTATGATTAGCAAAGATTGGAGGGAGGATGACGAAACTGAATACTCATAACTGATGATCGTATGCTTTCGGATAAAACCCTGCCTATGATGTACAGGCATTGTTTCAAATCCCCTAAACACTGGAGATATAAGGAGTTAGTCCCTAGTTAACCACTTCGAGCCGAGAAGTAGGAGTTTCTTTCGGACTTTTAAACCCTCTCATCTTAACCCGGGGCAGGGTAGTCGTCAGTTAGCTTGACCGAGCGTTCAAGTCTTATAGAGGAGTGTTTCCATTCGAGGACCAATCATAGTTTATTCCTCTCAAGAGGTCGTACCTCGTCAACCGCAGTGGTTAAACTTCACCAATCAGGAGTGAGACAGTTATAACCCTTTCGGAGCAAGCAAGACAACCAGTGTCACACGACTTGTTCCAAGCAAAAAAAAGAAAAAAAGAGAGCCCGCTAAGTAAAAAGAAAAGAAAAGCTGGAAAGCAAATACTTAGGCAAAAACCAGGGCATCCCGCTGGACTTCAAAAGAAATCGAAAAGAACTCAAAAGAGTCAGTCCAGGCAAAAATTAGGGAATCAAAAGAATAAAATGAAAGGATCTCAACAGAAAAATCCTCAAACACAGACAAAGTCGTGTGGATACAGACACTGAAAACGAAAGAGGAGTAACTGTCACTCCGAAAACTTTGCGAGTTCCTTAACCATTGTTCTTAACATTCCTCGAAGAGGCGAGCACTGGTGCCAGGTTAACTGAACATTAGGATCGAAGATCATCACGTAGAAGGGGTGGGTACGAATCATGACTTGAGCATGATATCCCTTGTTTCACGAACCGTGAACCCGACCATGATACAACCCTTAAAAGACCTAATTGAGGCAGGGTTTATTCTGAAAGCACCTTACGATAAGGTTGAGTGGCCTGACTCCTACATGATTTGCTAATCATATCCTTGTTGTATTTTTCACTGATCAAATTAGCACTACATTTGAACCGTTGGTTCATTCGTCACTCACTATCATGACACGTAAATGAGTGACAACATTTTTGAAATCTGCATGAACACTGCATTAAAATTACCATTCATGAGTAGACAATTTTAATTACAGGTCAGTAGTTGATATGAAGGAAATTCCAACAGGGAATAATCAATCAGGACTGAATCGTTAGCAGTCTGGATCAGAACGGTATACTGCGAAGCCCTGTGAATTTGGGGCATTGACTTCTAGAGAGTTTGGAATCAGTTAGTCTGAGGACAAGTCCCGAAGCATCGGTTGATTATGGGACAGTGTGTTCAAGAAGCAGTTGATCATAAGTGAATCTTCTTGAGGCCCATTCAGGGGTAATCACCTAGAGTTTTTATAGGTTGAGGGCAAATCCCTCCAGTGTTCAATCAGGGCGGGTTAAATCGCTCAACGCTCGTTCAGGGGCAAGCTACTTCAGAAGTATATTGAAACCAACCATGCTGAGAGTTGGTTAGTTGAGGATGAATCCTTCCGTTGCACAGATACCGGGGCAAGCCATCTCGAGGTCGCCTCGTGGCAAGCTGCTTTCTGTTCAGAATGAATTTTCCCAAGAGTCAGATTGGGGCAAGTTGTTCAAACAAGTTTGTTCACCCCAGCAAGAGTTGAGTGTCGGGGAATCGTGTCATTACCCTACCAAAAAACCTGAACCTTCCGAAAAGGTCTTGCTGTCATTGGACTGTTGTCCTACAGCCTAAACTTGTTACTTACCGTATAACCAAAGTCATTTCCAAAGCCCAGTTCTCGCCTGGCAAGCCTCCAAAGCCCAGTCCTCGTCTGGAAAACCTGTAACCAGTTCTCGCCTGGTCCACCTTTTTCAGGATACCAGTTCTCGTCTGGCACGTGTCAGCTTTTTAACTAGTTCCCGTCTGGTCACCTTTTCCTCGACCCACTGTTTAACTAGTTCTCGTCTGGCTAACGCAGTTTTAAAGCCCAGTTCTCATCTAGCAAACCAAAAATCAGTTCCCGTCTGATATCCAAAACCTAGAAGTACGTTCTCGTCTGATAAATTAAACCCTTTTGCCACCAGTTCTCGTCTAGTAGTCTACCCTCGAATGCTAGTTCTCGTCTAGTATTTCCCTTTCAAATCCACTTTTGTCGATAACCAGAAATAAATCCCTATCACCATAAACCTATCCCTAAACTAGAAAAAGCCTAATCGTACCTGGCCCGATATTCCCGGTGACATGTGCTATCACGTTCCCTGACACGAGACTCGAATGGTCTCAGTTCTCCATGATTGGTGTTCTACATTCCCTTAGGGGATGATGTTGTTAAACCAGGAAATTTTCTTCAGCAGAGATGTGCAGTTAAGATTGACTCTCCTCAGCTGTTTGAGATTGCAGCAAGTTGAGATGGCACTTGTCCTTCATCAGAGTAGGGTCAAGATTATCCTCAGCAGGCCAAGATTGATATCCCCGACAGAGTGTAGCCATCCCCGACAGATTGATTGTACATTCCCAACGGTTTAGGATTGAAGTTCTCCCTGACAAGCGGATTTGGGTTTATTTCCCCAGCACTGGGTCAGGGTGCAGTTTCTCGTAGGAGACTATTCGCAAGTGTGCAGCTTTCGATAGTTCAGACTGAAGTCTCCAGCAGAATTGAAATTCCCCACAGAGTTGTATTCTCCCCGGCAAGCAGGATGATTCCTTCTTCCCCAGCCGAGTTGGCAGTTCCCCAAGAGAGCCGAGTCCTTGGAAGTCGTTCACGCCATGATTGGTTCTCCTCAGTAGAGTGTTGAATAGCTGATGCTGTATTTCCCCATCGGAGTCGTTACCTCCAGGAAAGTGTTAGCCGCGAAGGCCGTGCAGTTTATTTCTGCGATTGGCATTGTTTTCCTCAGCTTATGGTTCGTACGCCTAGTTGAGCGGGTTCAGGTTCTCATAGAACTTCGTTCCTCTGCAGCAGTCGACTAAAGTTCGTTTCCCTAGGCGGAGTCCAATTGAGATTGGTGTGATTTCTTCTCCTCGGCAGGATGATTCCTCCTCTTCACCAGAGTGGTCCTTTCTCCTTGACAGGAGGATTCTCCCTTCAGCATTTATTTTGCTGATGGGGTCATAGCATTTTGCATAATTGCATAACATTTACCTTAAAAACGCGTAGCATTTCCACCGTGTGGAGCATTGCGCCATTGTCAAAGCATATGCATACGAAACATGAGCTAGGTCGTTACCGTTCTTGTTTTGTAGGTGTTCCTCCGCAGAATGGTTTACTCAAGATGATTCTTGAATTCCGCAGAATGGTTTGCTCAAGATGATTCTTGAATTCCGCAGAATGGTTTGCTTAAGATGATTCTTGAATTCCCCAGTGAAGTCGCCAGAGTTGGTTGCTCAAGTTGATGCTTAGAGTCCCCGGCAGAGTTATTTGTCCAAGATGATTCTTGAAGTCCTCAACAGAGTTGATTCATCCAGAACGATTTATGGATCCCCAAAGCAGAGTTACTTGATAGTTCTCCAGAATCCCCAGCGGAGATGTGTCATCCCCAGCAGGTTTTAAAAAGAGAAGTTGAAATTTCCTTGAAGACTTACTGACGAAGTCCAGCTGCGATGTCGAAGTAGTTATCTCAGCTGACGCAGAGTGCCTAACGGTAAAAAGATTGCATATCCTTATTGGTCCGTGATGGATTAAGGATTCCATTTGAAGACTTACTGACGAAGTCCAACTGTGATGTCGACGCAGTTCTCTCAGCTGATGCGGAGTGCCTGATGGCGGAAGTTTGGATATCCCTATTTGGTTCATGATTGACCAAGGATTTTATTCTCGACTTACTGACGAAGTCCGGCTGACGCTCGAAAATTTCTTTGAATGCCCGACGGCATGATTAACTTGATTGTTAAAAAGTTCCTAACGACCTGATGAGTCCCGAGGAATTCCTCTGCCGCCATGCCGCAGAATGCCTGACGGCAATATCAACTATGTATCACCGGTTACCGAGTGACCAGTGATCCCTTGATGATTTGAGGAAGAAGCTGCTGCAAAATCTAATAATCATCCCGACGGAGATTTGAGAGTAGCCCTTCACCAGTTACCGAGTAACCGGTGATCCCTTATTGACTTACTGATGAAGTCCGACAAAGATGTTGTCGACGTGCCTAGCAACACGATGAGTCCATAGGTGACGATAAGGAATTCTTCTGCAGTGGCGCAGAATGTCCGACGGCATAATCAGCCATCATTCACCAGTTACCGAGTGACCGGTGATCCCTTATTGACTTACTGATGAAGTCAGACAAAGATATTGTCGACGTTCCTGGCGACACGATGAGTCCATAGGCGACGATAAGGAATCCAGCTATCCTTCAACAATTATCGTGTGACCAATCCCCCAGCAGAGTTGTCGTGCAACTGTCCTGCTCAGTTTTGAAGATGTTCCTACCAATCAGAGTATCGTTTACCTGTGCGGTTGGCCGATCGCTCGTTGTCGTGTAACCGGTGATCCCTCGATGATTTGAGGACGCAATGATATCAGATAAATCATAGAATCATCCTGACGGAGGTTCAGATCAGTATTTCTCCAGCTAGTTGCCGTGCAGCTATTATTGCAGTTTCCGAAGATTTGTCCCCATTAGAGTACCATGTACTTGTGCAGTTGGCAAATTTCTGGGTTCTTTTTTTATTCAACCGTCTTCTACCTTTGAATGTTTGAAAGTCGTTCACTTCTCAACCCTTCAGGTCCAAGCCGTTTGAATAGGGGCAGCTGTTGCACCGCAAAATTTGACCAACTACTTATCGCAATTTTGCTCATGTTTCGACTCATTTCATTTTGCATTTGCATATCGCGTACACTGCATTTTTTCAGTCAGATTGACTTTATCGGGATTACAACCCTCTGTGTTAGAACACAGATTGGTTCTTAATAATTACTCTTTGTTTTGATGATAACTGTTAGGAAATTTATATTTAAGAATTATATACTCTAAAATTTGTTTGAGAGTTTTATTGCAGATTAAAATTATATTGACTCTCTAGAAGCAAATCTGCCTTGAATACAAGAAGTTATTCTGAATCTGAAGCGCCAGATGCAACCTTACAGAAGAATCTGCTTGCTCCTTACAGAAGATCCTGAGCGTAGTCTCCAGAAGGATCTGAAGCAAGAAGCTCCAGAACATTCTGAGTCAGAAGCATCTGAAGATAGTCAGAAGCATCTGAAGCTGAAGCATCAGAACTATTGAAGAATATTGATTGAAGAGTTTCTCAAAGCATTGACCTACAGAAGTTTCTGAAAGTACCTACGCTGCCAAGTACTGAAGTTCTGTGTCAAGATGCTCTGATGATCAACACGCTAGAAGCACACACGCTGCAGAAGACTCTGATACAGCATAGTTCTGAATCTCATCAGAAGACTCTGATCCATTCAAACTCTGAAGAACTTGCTGAAACTGAAGAAGTGTTTTCAAGAATGTATCCGTTGGAACCATTCAACGTCTCTTTCCTTATTTGTGCTAGACACACTTACACAGACAAAAAGGATTTATCTGTGCCATCTATTTCAAGGAAAGGTCAGTGCATGTGAAGACAAAAAGGCTCAGACCTTTTGGACTCTCTTTTCAACGTGCATGAATCAGCTGCCTATAAAAGGAGTTTCTCACTTCATTCTTCAGTGCTACACACTTGCTGAAAAGAAATCACATATTCTATAAGCTCTCATTCTTATTCTTCATAGAATCTTATTGTACTTAAAACTTAAGAGAAAAATCACTGTTGTGATTATAGCTTTATAGAAGCATTAAAAACTCTTGTATTTAATTTACATTGTTTGTAAAGGATATTCCTTAAGAGGATTCAGTGTGAATCAGTAGCTCTTGAGAAGACTAAGAACTGTAGTTCTTAGGTGATACTATTGTAATCAGTTTGATTTAATAGTGGATTAAGTCCTTGTTGAGAAAGGCAAATCACTCTGGAAGGGTGGACTGGAGTAGTTGTTTAACGAACCAGGATAAAAATAATTGTGTGATTATTTTCAAGTATTAATTTTTCCATACTTATTCAACCCCCCCCCCCCCTTCTAAGTAATATCTCACCTTCAGTTGGCATCAGAGCTCCGGTTCTGAGTGTGCTATCACTTAACAGTGTCAGTAAAGATCCAGAGAAGATATACTTTGATCTATATATTTATTTGTTATCATGGCTGATAATTCAATGTCAAATATCAACAATAAATATGAAGAGAGGGATAGGATCAGTACCAAACCTCCAATGTTTGATGGAGAAAAATTTGACTATTGGAAAGATAGAATAGAAAGTTTTTTTCTTGGGTATGATGCTGATCTTTGGGATTTGGTCATTGATGGATATGAACATCCTACTGGAGAGGATGGCAAAAAGATTGATAGAAAATCAATGACTGAAGTGCAGAAAAGAGACTTCAAGAATCACCACAAAGCCAGAACTATATTGCTTAATGCAATCTCTCATACTGAGTATGAGAAGATTACTAACAGAGATACTGCTCATGACATGTTTGAATCACTCAAAATGACTCATAAGGGAAACTCTCAGGTTAAAGAGACAAAGGCTCTGGCGCTCATACAGAAGTATGAGGCATTTAAAATGGAAGATTCTGAAAATGTAGAAACTATGTTTTCTAGATTTCAGATTCTTACAGCTGGTCTGAAAGTTCTGGACAAGGGCTACTCAACGTCAGATCATGTCAAGAAAATCATCAGAAGTCTTCCCACCAGATGGAGACCAATGGTGACTGCATTGAAGATGGCAAAAGATCTGAACAAGATCTCCTTAGAAGAACTTATCAGTTCTTTGAGAAGCCATGAAATTGAGCTGGAGGAAGATGAACCCCAGAAGAAAGATAAAGGTAAATCCATAGCTTTAAAATCTAACAAAACTGCTAAAGCTTTGCAGGTTATTCAAGAAAGCTCTGAAGAATCTTCTTCTGAAGAAGAAGATGAGTTGTCCATGCTGTCCAGAAGGATTAACAAACTCTGGAAGCACAAGGGAAAGAAGTTTAACAACTTCAGAAGATCTGACAACAGAAAGGAATCTTCTAGTCACAGAAGATCTGCCAAGAAAGAAGTGGTGTGCTATGAGTGCAAAGAATCTGGGCACTACAAGAATGACTACCCTAAACTTCTGAAAGAAAAACCTAAGAAGAAGTTCAACAAGAAGAAGAAGGTTTTGATGGCAACATGGAATGACTCAGATGAGTGTGAGTCATCTTCTGAATCAGAAGAAGAATGTGCAAACGTTGCACTGATGGCCAGGACAGAGGATCAAGAGGAAGGTACCTCTGGTTATGAATCAGAATCTGAATCTGATGATGATGCAGAAGAGGTAATGGCCAAACTTACCAAAGAAGAACTCATTAAAGTTTTAACAGAAGTTCTTAAAAGTTACAACAACATCAAACTCAAATACAAGAAGCTGAAAAGCAATCTTGAATCTGAGATTGATCTTCTGAAAACAGAACTTGTTGAGCAGAAGGAAATAAATTTAAAAATCAAAAATGACTTTGATAGAACTCAACAAGAATCTGATTCTGAAACTAAGTCTTGTGAAAATATTTTAGAAAAATATGACTCTAGTTTTCAGAGGTTTCTCACTAAGAGCATAGACAGAAGCAAGATGGCTTCCATGATCTATGGTGTTAGTGGAAACAACAGAAGAGGCATTGGATATGAGTCTTCATCTGGAAGCAATCCAAAACCTGTTGATAAACTTTTCATCAGGAAGACACCTCTGTACTCTCAATTCAAATTTGGTCATCTGAATGACATTAAACACACAAGCTCTGAGAAGAGTACTTATGTGTTTAAACCAAAGGCAAGTCAGAATAAACATTATGTTGCAAAACAAAAGTTTAGACAAACCTGCAAACCAACTAACCCCAAAGGACCCAAGAAGATCTGGGTACCTAAAGACAAAATAATTCCTGTTGTAGATGTTCTTAGCAGCAAAGTCAGGACACCAATCATGGTACCTGGACTCTGGATGCTCACGACACATGACAGGAGAAAGGTCTATGTTCCAAAGCCTGGAACTTAGATCTGGAGGGGACGTGAAGTTTGGAGGGAACCAGAAGGGCAAGATCATTGGATCTGGCACTATTGGAAATGGTAAGCTTCCCTCTATTACTAATGTTCTGTTAGTTGAAGGATTGAAACATAATCTATTGTCCATAAGTCAATTAAGTGACAATGGTTATGATATAATCTTTAATCAAAAATGTTGCAAAGCTGTATGTCAAAAGGATGGCTCTATCCTATTCAGTGGAAAGAGGAAACACAACATTTATAAAATTAACCTTTCAGAACTTAAAGTTCAAAATGTAAAATGCCTCTTATCTGTGAATGATGAGCAATGGGTCTGGCATAGAAGATTGGGGCATATTAATATGAGACGTATATCTCAGATTACTAAACTCAATCTGGTCAGAGGACTTCCTAAGTTGAAGTTCAACTCAGATGCTCTGTGTGAAGCATGTCAAAGAGGTAAATTTTCAAAATCTCATTTTAAATCAAAAAATGTTGTGTCTACCTCCAGACCATTGGAATTACTTCACATTGATCTGTTTGGACCAGTGAAAACTGCATCCATCAGAGGCAAGAAGTATGGGTTAGTCATTGTAGATGACTATAGCAGATGGACATGGGTAAAGTTTCTAAAACACAAGGATGAGTCTCATTCCGTGTTCTTTGACTTCTGCAATCAAGTCCAGACTGAAAAAGATTCCAAAATTATTAAAGTCAGAAGTGATCATGGTGGAGAATTTGAAAATAAACATTTTGAAAAATATTTTTCTGAAAAAGGCATTGCACATGATTTCTCCTGCCCTAGAACTCCACAACAAAATGGAGTTGTAGAGAGGAAAAATAGAACATTGCAAGAGATGGCCAGAACCATGATCAATGAGACAAATCTGGCAAAACATTTTTGGGCAGAAGCAATTAACACAGCTTGTTATATTCAGAACAGAGTGTCTGTAAGACCTCTTCTGGAAAAGACTCCCTATGAATTGTGGAGAAACAGAAAGCCTAACATTTCTTATTTTCATCCTTTTGGATGTATTTGTTATATGCTTAATACTAAAGATAATCTGAACAAGTTTGATTCCAAAGCACAGAAGTGTTTCATGCTTGGTTATTCTGAACGCTCTAAAGGCTACAGAGTATTCAATACTGAAACACAGATTGTTGAAGAATCTATTCATGTTAGATTTGATGATAAGCTTGGCTCTGAAAAGCCAAAGCACTTTGAAAGTTCTGCAGATAGAGAAGTGATTCTCACAGACTCTGAAGGCTCAGAGGCAGAAAAGGCAAAAATCAAAGAATCTGAAGCAACTCCAGATGCTACACCTTTGACCTCCCAACTAAACAACTTGCAAATTTCTGAAAGACCAACTGTCAGAGGATCTTCTTCCAGAATCAAATCTTCTCATCCAGAAGATGTGATGATTGGAAAGAAAGATGATCCAATAAGGACAAGACCATTTCTCAGAACTTCTGAATCTTCTTTATTTGGCTTAGTGTCAATAATAGAACCAACATCTGTAGATGAGGCTCTGGAAGATAATGAATGGATTATAGCTATGCAAGAAGAGCTGAATCAATTCACCAGAAATGAAGTTTGGGATCTGGTTCCTAGACCTAAAGGATTCAATATTATTGGAACAAAATGGGTCTTCAGAAATAAGCTGAATGAAAAGGGAGAAGTAGAAAGGAATAAGGCAAGGCTGGTTGCTCAAGGATACAGTCAGCAAGAAGGTATTGATTACACTGAGACATATGCTCCAGTGGCAAGGTTAGAATCTATACGCCTTCTGATTTCTTTTGCTGCACAGAATAACATCACTCTGTATCAGATGGATGTTAAAAGTGCTTTTCTTAATGGTATTATAGAAGAAGAAGTATATGTCCACCAACCTCCTGGATTTGAAAGTGAAAACTTTCCAGATCATGTTTTCAAATTAAAGAAATCCCTTTATGGATTAAAACAAGCTCCCAGAGCTTGGTATGAGAGGTTGAGCAACTTCCTTCTGAAGAAAAATTTTATCAGAGGAAAAGTGGATACAACTTTATTCTGTAAAACTGTTAAGAAAGATCTGTTGATTTGTCAAATTTATGTAGATGACATTACTTTTGGATCAACAAATATTACGCTTGGAAAGGAGTTTGCTAAATGTATGCAGGAAGAATTTGAAATGAGCATGATGGGAGAATTGAGATTCTTCTTGGGAATCCAAGTCAATCAGACTCCAGAGTGCACCTACATACATCAAACCAAATATGTTAAAGAGCTTCTGAAGAAGTTCAACATGGTTGATAGCAAAATGGAAAAGACTCCAATGCATCCTACAAGCACTCTAGGTAAGGAAGAGGTAAGCAAGAAGGTAGATCAAAAACTCTACAGAGGTATGATAGGATCTCTTCTATACTTGACTGCTTCTAGACCAGATATTCTGTTTAGTGTCTGCTTATGTGCTAGATTCCAATCAGATCCTAGAGAATCACACTTAACAGCTGTTAAGAGGATTCTAAGGTATCTGAAAGGTACTGCTAACATGGGTTTGTGTTACAGAAGATCTGATGAATTTTCATTAGTTGGATTCTGTGATGCTGACTATGCTGGAGACAGAGTTGAACGTAAAAGCACTTCTGGAAGCTGTCAGTTTCTTGGAAGTCATCTGATCTCATGGTACAGCAAGAAGCAACCTACCATAGCACTATCAACTACAGAGGCAGAATACGTTGCTGCTGCTGGATGTTGTACTCAGATGCTCTGGATGAAGAGTCAATTAGAAGATTATCAAATCTATGAGAGTAATCTTTCTATCTTTTGTGATAATACTTCTGCTATATGTTTGTCAAAAAATCCAATCTTGCATTCTAAGGCAAAACATATAGAAATTAAACATCACTTCATCAGAGACTATGTTCAGAAGGGTGTAATTAATTTAACTTTTGTTGATACAGATCATCAATGGGCTGATATTTTCACAAAACCCCTTGCTGAAGATAGATTTAAGTTCATTCTGAAAAATATTTGTATGGATTTTTGTCCAGAGTAATATTTATCAGAGGGAACCTCTCAGATGCAAAATGTTTAATGATCTGAAGTATTTCTTCTGTTCATTTATTCTATTCTGATTATTATTTCTGATGTGAAAATCTGAACTAACCATCTTTAGAAGATCTGAATGTGGCTAACGTTTCATTTCTTGAGAGAATTCAGAACAGCATGCAAGCAAACACGTGTCCCACAAAATCTGATGAGGTGGCGTGTGGACAACTGAAAAGACATTTGAGGTGAAATTTGAATAGTAAAATTCTTGGTTTTCCCCCCAAATCTGTCAGAAGCATTTATTATTTGAAATGATTTTATTCTTTTCATTTAATGCTGCTCAAACGTGCTTTATTTCTGATTCTTGGTGTGCCTATGTGATTAGTATAAATACTTGAAGTGTATTCACTTTCACACTTTTCACTCTCAGATTTTATATGCATTTTCATCTCTTGTTCTCTCTTCACAAAAACTCAAAACCTAAGTGTTCTAAAAAGCATTCTTCAATGGCGTCTTCTTCATCAACAACTGCTCAGTTTCAATCAACAATGGCTGCTGTGACTTCAGATAATCTAGGTGCTAATCCATACATTCCTCCACAGAGAACTCTTCTCACACCTATTGAAAAGTTAGAAGTGTTGTGTGAATCCATGGTTGAATTTGATTCACTGGCTGAAAATGGGTTTGATTTTCGCTCCATTGTTAGAGCTCAAGGTTGGGTGAAATACTTTGATAGACTGTTTGGACCAGTTTACCCTCTGCTTGTTAAGGAATTCTGGATTCATGCATCTGTGTATCCAAAGTTTATTCTATCATCTGTGCTGGGAAAGGAAATCATCATCACAAAGGATCTGATTAGAAGATTGATTGGTTATGAAGAAACAGATGGTGTTTCACATCTGCCAGTTGGGCGTGTTGATATGGATGAAGTCTATGAAGAGGTTATGACTGCTGGACAAGCCTCTAACAGATTCAAAGATCTGAAGCCAGATTACAAGATCTGGGCCAAGATATTCATGGGATGCATTCATCACAGAAAGTCAACAAATTCCCCAGATTATGTCAACAATGAACAGATCTATTTTATGTACTGCCTTAGTCAGAGTAATAAGGTAGATCTTCCTTACT
Organism: Lathyrus sativus; assembly: GCA_963859935.3. Lineage (NCBI taxonomy): Eukaryota > Viridiplantae > Streptophyta > Magnoliopsida > Fabales > Fabaceae > Lathyrus > Lathyrus sativus. The sequence continues at coordinate 941,642,341 of OZ012735.1, forward strand.
TATTGTTCATCCATCTGTGGAACCACATAAATGCATCCAGAGAATCTGTGAAAGAAAAGAACCAGAAGATCAGGAATTGGATACCTTTTGGAAGGCTGCTCTCAGATCTTCTCACTGAAAATGGTTTAGTGGCTGCTCTGTATGATGCTGGTGTAACAGAGGAACTAGAGTTCATTATGGGAAAGCCTCTGAACGCTAAGAGCCTTCTGAGACTCAAGATTGTAGATGAACTTACCACTGCTCCAAAGAAGTTAAACATGTCTGATCTGAATAAAAGGATTCCAGTATCAGATTTCCCTCTATTCTTTGCTGAAGAACCTAGACACATTGTTCTGATGTATATAGAGGAATGCAAAAGGGAAGGAGTGCCTGTTCCTGCCAATGTATTTCAACTTGTCAAGCAACCCCTGCCAGATGCAGGAGAAGAAGAAGAAGAAGAAGCAGAAGTTCCACTTCAGAGGAAAAGACCTCAACCTGTAGCAGAATCTGAACCTGTCCAGAAGAAGGCTAAGATTGCTGAGAAACCCAAGGATCTTCTGAAGAGAAAGGACTCTGGAGAAGCTGTCTGTGCAAAGAGGATTAAACTCAAAGGTACTAAAGCTTCTGTTACTTCTAAAACTGTTGTTATAAATGATTCATCTATTAAGTCTGTTCCAAAACCCCCTGTCACTCAAACAACATCTGTTGCTGCCCCCAGTTCTGTATCACCTCAGAAACAACCTACTGCTTCTGTATCAAAACCACCTCAACCCAAACTACACATCAAACACTTCACTCCATGTCCACAACCTACAGAACCACAACAAACTGTTCCACAACAAACAGAACCACAACCATCAGAACTACCACAAAATTCTGACAAACAAAACTCTGCACAACCACAAACAGAAAATCATCCAGAAAAACAAATCACAGAAGATCAACCACAAAACGAATCTGTCATTCCACCATCACCTATTCCATCTTCTGAACCTGTAGAAAATGTTACTTCTGAACCCTCTAAAGTAACTTCTGCTCCTGTTTCATCTGAACCACCTACTCAATCTGATACCCCTTCAGAACCATCTCATATCCCTGAGACAGAAGTTCTTGATATCACTCCATTAAAAACAGTGTTTCAAGTTTCTTCTACCTCTTGTACACCTGAAACATCTTCAAATTCATCTGAATCAGAAATTCATCCTGATTTTCTGATAAATCCATCTGACAAATACCCTGTTCATGACCCTGAACCTGAATCATCTGTACCTACCAAAACTACCATTCCAGAACCTATGCCTCCACCTGTACCTTCATCTGAGATGATTGTTCCTACATCTAATCCATCATCATCTGGAATCTCTTGTGCTCAAGTGTCTTCTCTCTATCATAACTTATCTTATGGTTTCAAACTTAAAGATTTTTATGATAGAGTTGAGCCCTCTGAACCCTTGAAACCTCTGAGACCTAAACTCAAACCAACCCTTCCATCTGTAATCCTTTCATATATTAAATCTATGGAAAATGAAGGATCGTTAGCCCCCATTTCTGCTACATCTGGTAAAGCTGTTGTTTCAGCTCTGCATCCTGCATCTGATAACACAGTTGCATCTGATAAACCATCAAACTCTGCTTTCGTACCATACTCTAATGCAGTCTTTGATGATGTTTACCCACGCACCAGACCTCAACCAAATCTGCTTAATGCTTTAAACAGATCCCTTCCTCAGAAACCAGAAATTCCATTCTTTCCATATGTTCCCCCTCCTCTGATTTCCATTCCAAAATCATTGATACCACCAACTCCAAAACCTAAACAGATGACTCTGGAAACCTTGCTTAAACCTCCACCCAGACTTAATATTGAACATTTATTTCAAACGTTTTTGCAAGAAATACAGATGTCTTTAGGTACTGTTCAGAAAAGATGTTCTGAATCTATGGATGCAAATGAGACTGACATCATCTGGAAAGGATTTCTCAATAGATTCAACACTGTGGCTTCTAATCTGAAGAACATCTGTTCTGATGATGCAAAGCTCAGAGCTGAAAGAACTCAATTCTGGATTGTCAACAAGACTGAACCTCTGCTGTGTTTGGATGCTCCTCCTCCTCCTCCACCAGAACCAACTGCCCCTACACTAACTATGACTCTGGTAGAACCCTCTTCAGGATCTCCAGAACATATGGCAATTGACTCTGTTTAGGATACAGAACCTCCATCATCAGAGATTAAGACAGAAAATCCAGATTTGGCAAACAAGATTGCTGCTCTGGAAGCTGGTCAATCTGAAATTAGATCTTGGATGGCGAAGCAAGACAAGAAATCTGAGGACATGTCAGAGTGGATGTCTAAACAAGATGAGAAGAATGAGACAATAACTAAGTTCATGTCAAAGCAAGAGCAATCACAATCTGAGATCACAGACCTATTGAAGATGCTTTTGTCTAAACACACTTAGATTTTTTTTCTCATGTTTGTGCATCTGTTGTTGTTTTTTTCTTGCATCTGAATGTTTTTTGTAATATCTTCTGATGTACTTTTTGCTCTGTTATGATTAAATGAAACAGTTTGTTATTCTCCATTGAATTATCTGCTATTGTTCCTTTTAATTGTCTTTATTAAAAGTTTTTACTTTTTGCTTATGACAAAAAAGGGGGAAAAAATAAAGATCTGAACTATTTTAATATAATTTCACTAGAATGAATCTTCAGACATATCTATTCTTTCTAATATCTAAATTGACTATTTCAGAACATTTGATAAAAATACTCTATAAAAGAACCTCTGAGTTTCTCAGATCATTTATCTTTTATCAAACTCTGAATCTTATATCTGCAAGATAGTCTGACCCTTGATTATTACAAGACAAACAAGATCTGACTCTGAAATTTACTCAAGATAAAAAGGGAAGTTTCTATTCCTTTTTCATATTTAACTCAGGGGGAGATTCATCATCTCAGGGGGAGTTATAATTCTTTATGTTCAATTAAATAAAATTTCTGATACTTTTTTTCATCATCAAAAAGGGGGAGATTGTTAGAACACAGATTGGTTCTTAATAATTACTCTTTGTTTTGATGATAACTGTTAGGAAATTTATATTTAAGAATTATATACTCTAAAATTTGTTTGAGAGTTTTATTGCAGATTAAAATTATATTAACTCTCTAGAAGCAAATCTGCCTTGAATACAAGAAGTTATTCTGAATCTGAAGCGCCAGATGCAACCTTACAGAAGAATCTGCTTGCTCCTTACAGAAGATCCTGAGCGTAGTCTCCAGAAGGATCTGAAGCAAGAAGCTCCAGAACATTCTGAGTCAGAAGCATCTGAAGATAGTCAGAAGCATCTGAAGCTGAAGCATCAGAACTATTGAAGAATATTGATTGAAGAGTTTCTCAAAGCATTGACCTACAGAAGTTTCTGAAAGTACCTACGCTGCCAAGTACTGAAGTTCTGTGTCAATATGCTCTGATGATCAACACGCTAGAAGCACACACGCTACAGAAGACTCTGATACAGCATAGTTCTGAATCTCATCAGAAGACTCTGATCCATTCAAACTCTGAAGAACTTGCTGAAACTGAAGAAGTGTTTTCAAGAATGTATCCGTTGGAACCATTCAACGTCTCTTTCCTTATTTGTGCTAGACACACTTACACAGACAAAAAGGATTTATCTGTGCCATCTATTTCAAGGAAAGGTCAGTGCATGTGAAGACAAAAAGGCTCAGACCTTTTGGACTCTCTTTTCAACGTGCATGAATCAGCTGCCTATAAAAGGAGTTTCTCACTTCATTCTTCAGTGCTACACACTTGCTGAAAAGAAATCACATATTCTATAAGCTCTCATTCTTATTCTTCATAGAATCTTATTGTACTTAAAACTTAAGAGAAAAATCACTGTTGTGATTATAGCTTTATAGAAGCATTAAAAACTCTTGTATTTAATTTACATTGTTTGTAAAGGATATTCCTTAAGAGGATTCAGTGTGAATCAGTAGCTCTTGAGAAGACTAAGAACTGTAGTTCTTAGGTGATACTATTGTAATCAGTTTGATTTAATAGTGGATTAAGTCCTTGTTGAGAAAGGCAAATCACTCTGGAAGGGTGGACTGGAGTAGTTGTTTAACGAACCAGGATAAAAATAATTGTGTGATTATTTTCAAGTATTAATTTTTCCATACTTATTCAACCCCCCCCCCCCCTTCTAAGTAATATCTCACCTTCACTCTGATCACGTTTCAGGCAGTTCAAACCAGGTCGAATAAGCGAGGATTTGTTTTGAGATTGGTGCTTGTCCCAGTGTTTTCAGCTCTTGCTGTTGTTTTTGAGGACATTTCGGTGTCCGAATTTTATCGTTTATTTCTCTGTATTCATGCATCTTTTTTCTAATCGGTTTAATTAACCTTCCTTGCATTTTTAGATTTTCTCTCTTAATTTCTAGAATTTTAAATGAATTTTAATTGTTTTTCTAGATTTTTAATCCTTCTAAATAGATTTTAATAGTGTTTTAGAGGTTTATTTTCTATTATAGAATTTAATAGCATTTTCATTTTTAGATATGATGGATTTTAATAGATTTTAAATAGATTAATTTCGTTTTGTAGAAATTAATAGGTTCTAACTCTTTTTAGATTTTAATATAGCTATTATTTAAATTTGTTAGCAATTTATAGATTTAATTCCTTTGGTAGATATTAATTGAATTCCTTTTAGAAGTTTATAGATTTTAATTTCTAGATAATTGAGTTTGTCTTAGAAAATTAATAGATTTTACTTCTTTTTAGAATATTAAAATAGAAGTTTTAATAAATAAAGGTTGGTATAGATTTTAGATATTGATAGTTTTGTAATTAATTGGCTGTTAGACTTTTAATTTGTCGTTTGATTAATATTAATTGGGATGTTATTAATTAGGGTAGTTAGTTAGTTTTAATTAACCAACACTTAATCTTTTTTTCGTTTAGCATTAACCATGTCATTAATCGTCATTAATCAGTGTTAATCCTTCTTAATTAGTCTTAATCATCTTTGGTTCAGTCATTAAGGTCTAGTGGGCCAAGTGTCCGTTTTGGGGGCTCAACTCGCTGCCACTTGTCATACATATAGGGTCCCACATGTTTTCCCTCAGATTTGGACACCTCATCACCCACTCAGTCTCTCTCTCTCAGAGCTGGCCACATCACTCCCTGCATGATGCCACCCGTACCCCTCCTTCTTCATGCATGGACACACGCGTCCCACTCCCTCACTCTCCCTCGCGCCACGTGTCACACCACTTCCTTCTCCCGCCGGCCATGCAAACTCCGGCGACCCCTCACTGGAGAAATCAAACGCTATCAAAACCACCAGAAAGCTCACCGGAAACCTTCATACGCCCGCCGGAAGACTCATGTGTTCATCACATGTTCATCAACATTTTTCCAGAATCACGCATATCCTCATACAACCTCCATCCGTTTTTCCAGTTTTTGCCAGATTCATCATCATCTTCATAACTTTTCCAGAATTTCTTCAAAGATTCACCAATATCTTCATCGTTCCTTCAAGAACCTTCATTAACAAACTCCAGTAAACCTCCATGTTCAACGTGTTCACCAAAATTTTCCAGAAATCATTGGCGTTCATCAAGCGTACACGTTCATCAGGATTCATAACAAACTTCATCATCCGATTTCCCAGTGAATCTTCAAGACCTTCATCATGTTCATCCATCGGTTCTCGCATGTTTCCATAAATTGTTCAAGAACTCATCAACCTTCAATCGAGACTTAAAGATCTTCATGGATCAACCTGGATCTAAAGATTCACCACCAAATCGCCATGAGCACCATCATCACTCACCTCGGATTTCCACCCGTCGAAATCACCACCAAGCCTTACGAACTCCATGGATCAACGTCTTCAAAGTTCATCGCAACTTCATATCAAACTCCAGATTTTACCAAGATTCTTCATCTTCACTGTTTTTTGACGAACAAGCTTCTCCAGGTCTCGAATCTAACTCCTTCGCCAACCACCATGAACAAACTTCTCTCCACATCAACAAAACCTCACAGATCTTCATCCCAGATTCGTTTCCAGTTCTCCAATAACGTCAAACAATTTAGAGGATTGAGGTGAAGCGGAATGGAAGAGATGTTTGGTGAAGCGTGTTTTCGATTTTGTTTTGAGGTGAAGCTGAGTCGGGGAAGAAGTGAGTTTCTTGCTCACCGGCGGCGGCAGAGAGAAGAGAGAGTGAATGCTAGGGTTTCTGAGTGAGATTTTGGGAGAAGGGTGAAGGTGAGATATTACTTAGAAGGGGGGTTGAATAAGTATGGAAAATTAATACTTGAAATTAATCACACAATTATTTTTATCCTGGTTCGTTAAACAACTACTCCAGTCCACCCTTCCAGAGTGATTTGCCTTTCTCAACAAGGACTTAATACACTATTAAATCAAACTGATTACAATAGTATCACCTAAGAACTACAGTTCTTAGTCTTCTCAAGAGCTACTGATTCACACTGAATCCTCTTAAGGAATATCCTTTACAAACAATGTAAATTAAATACAAGAGTTTTTAATGCTTCTATAAAGCTATAATCACAACAGTGATTTTTCTCTTAAGTTTTAAGTACAATAAGATTCTATGAAGAATAAGAATGAGAGCTTATAGAATATGTGATTTCTTTTCAGCAAGTGTGTAGCACTGAAGAATGAAGTGAGGAACTCCTTTTATAGGCAACTGAATCTTGCACGATGAAAAGAGAGTCCAAAAGGTCTGTGCCTTTTTGTCTTCACATGTACTGACCTTTCCTTGAAATAGATGGCACATATAAATCCTTTTTGTCTGTGTAAGTGTGTCTAGCACAAATAAGGAAAGAGACGTTGAATGGTTCCAACAGATACATTCTTGAAAACACTTCTTCAGTTTCAGCAAGTTCTTCAGAGTTTGAATGGATCAGAGTCTTCTGATGAGATTCAGAACTATGCTGTATCAGAGTCTTCTGCAGCGTGTGTGCTTCTAGCATGTTGATCATCAGAGCATCTTGACACAGAACTTCAGTACTTGGCAGCGTAGGTACTTTCAGAAACTTCTGTAGACTAAGTGCTTTGAGAAACTCTTCAAACATTATTCTTCTATACTTCTGATGCTTCAGCTTCAGATGCTTCTGATTATCTTCAGATGCTTCTGACTCAGAATGTTCTGGAGCTTTTTTCTTCAGATCCTTCTGGAGACTACGCTCAGGATCTTCTGTAAGGAGCAAGCAGATTCTTCTGTAAGGTGCATCTAGCGCTTCAGAGTCAGAATAACTTCTTGTGTTCAAGGCAGATTTGCTTCTAGAGAGTTAATATAATTTTAATCTGCAGTAAAACTCTCAAACAAATTTTAGAGTATATAATTCTTAAATATAAATTTCCTAACAGTTATCATCAAAACAAAGAGTAATTATTAAGAACCAATCTGTGTTCTAACAATCTCCCCCTTTTTGATGATGACAAAAAGTATCAGAAATTTTATTTAATTGAACATAAAGAATTATAACTCCCCCTGAGATGATGAATCTCCCCCTGAGTTGAATATGAAAAAGGAATAGAAACTTCCCTTTTTATCTTGAGTAATCTTCAGAGTCAGATCTTGTTTGTCTTGTAATAATCAATGGTCAGACTATCTTGCAGATATAAGATTCAGATTTTGATAAAAGATAAATGATCTGAGAAACTCAGAGATTCTTTTTAGAGAGTGTTCTTATCAAAAGTTCTGAAATAGTCAATTTAGATATTAGAAAGAATAGATATGTCTGAAGATTCATTCTAGTGAAATTATATTAAATAGTTCAGATCTTTATTTTCTCCCCCTTTTTTGTCATAAGCAAAAAGTAAAAACTTTTAATAAAGACAAATAAAAGGAACAATAGCAGATAAGTCAATGGAGAATAACAAACTGTTTCATTTAATCATAACAGAGCAAAAGTACATCAGAAGATATAATAAAACATTCAGATGCAAAAACAACAGATGCACAAACATGAGAAAAAAAATCTAAGTGTGTTTAGACAAAAGCATCTTCAATAGGTCTGTGATCTCAGATTGTGATTGCTCTTGCTTTGACATGAACTTAGTTATTGTCTCATTCTTCTCATCTTGTTTAGACATCCACTCTGACATGTCCTCAAATTTCTTGTCTTGCTTCGCCATCCAAGATCTAATTTCAGATTGACCAGCTTCCAGAGCAGCAATCTTGTTTGCCAAATCTGGATTTTCTGTCTTGATCTCTGATGATGGAGGTTCTGTATCCTGAACAGAGTCAATTGCCATATGTTCTGGAGATCCTGAAGAGGGTTCTACCAGAGTCATAGTTAATGCAGTGGCAGTTGGTTCTGGTGGAGGAGGAGGTGGAGGAGCATCCAAACACAGCAGAGGTTCAGTCTTGTTGACAATCCAGAATTGAGTTCTTTCAGCTCTGAGCTTTGCATCATCAGAACAGATGTTCTTCAGATTAGGAGCCACAGTGTTGAATCTATTGAGAAATCCTTTCCAGATGATGTCAGTCTCATTTGCATCCATAGTTTCAGAACATCTTTTTTGAACAGTACCTAAAGACATCTGTATTTCTTGCAAAAACGTTTGAAATAAATGTTCAATATTAAGTCTGGGTGGAGGTTTAAGCAAGGTTTCCAGAGTCATCTGTTTAGGTTTTGGAGTTGGTGGTATCAATGATTTTGGAATGGAAATAAGAGGAGGGGGAACATATGGAAAGAATGGAATTTCTGGTTTCTGAGGAAGGGATCTGTTTAAAGCATTAAGCAGATTTGGTTGAGGTCTGGTGCGTGGGTAAACATCATCAAAGACTGCATTAGAGTATGGTACGAAAGCAGAGTTTGATGGTTTATCAGATGCAACTGTGTTATCAGATGCAGGATGCAGAGCTGAAACAACAGCTTTACCAGATGTAGCAGAAATGGGGGCTAAGGATCCTTCATTTTCCATAGATTTAATATATGAAAGGATTACAGATGGAAGGGTTGGTTTGAGTTTAGGTCTCAAAGGTTTCAAGGGTTCAGATGGCTCAACTCTATCATAAAAATCTTTAAGTTTGAAACCATAAGATAAGTTATGATAAAGAGAAGACACTTGAGCACAGGATATTCCAGATGATGATGGATTGGAAGAAGGAACAATCATCTCAGATGAAGGTACAGGTGGAGGCATAGGTTCTGGAATGGTAGTTTTGGTAGGTACAGATGATTCAGGTTCAGGGTCATGAACAGGGTATTTGTCAGATGGATTAATCAGAAAGTCAGGATGAATTTCTGATTCAGATGAATTTGAAGATGTTTCAGGTGTACAAGAGGTAGAAGAAACTTGAAACACTGTTTTTAATGGAGTGATATCAAGAACTTCTGTCTCAGGGATATGAGATGGTTCTGAAGGAATATCAGGTTGTTGAGATGGTGGTTCAGATGAAACAGGAGCAGGAGTTACTTTAGTGGGTTCAGAAGTAACAGTTGCTACAGGTTCAGAAGATTGAATAGGTGATGGTGGAATGACAGATTCTTTTTGTGGTTGATTTTCTGTGGTTTGTTTTTCTGGATGATTTTCTGTTTGTGGTTGTGCAGAGTTTGGTTTGTCAGAATTTTGTGGTAGTTCTGATGGTTGTGGTTCTGTTTGTTGTGATTCTGTTGGTTGTGGAACAGTTGGTTGTGGTTCTGTAGGTTGTGGACGTGGAGTGAAGTGTTTGATGTGTAATTTAGGTTGAGGTGGTTTTGATACAGAAGCAGTAGGTTGTTTCTGAGGTGAGACAGAACTGGGGGCAGCAATAGATGTTGTTTGAGTGACAGGGGGTTTGGGAACAGACTTAATAGAAGAATCATTTATAACAATATTTTTAGAAGTAACAGAAGCTTTAGTACCTTTGAGTTTAATCCTCTTTGCAGAGACAGCTTCTCCAGAGTCCTTTCTCTTCAGAAGATCCTTGGGTTTCTCAGCAATCTTAGCCTTCTTCTGGACAGGTTCAGATTCTGCTGCAGGTTGAGGTCTTTTCCTCTGAAGTGGAACTTCTGATTCTTCTTCTTCTTCTCCTGCATCTGGCAGGGGTTGCTTGACAAGTTGAAACACATTTGCTGGTACAGGCACTCCTTCCCTTTTACATTCCTCTATATACATCAGAACAATGTGTCTTGGTTCTTCAGCAAAGAATAGAGGGAAGTCTGATACTGGAATCCTTTTATTCAGATCAAACATGTTTAACTTCTTTGGAGCAGTGGTAAGTTCATCTACAATATTGAGTCTCAGAAGGCTCTTAGCATTTAGAGGCTTTCCCATAATGAACTCTAGTTCCTCTGTTACACCAGCATCATACAGAGCAGCCACTAAACCATTTTCAGTGAGAAGATCTGAGAGCAGCCTTCCAAAAGGTATCCAATTCCTGATCTTCTGGTTCTTTTCTTTCACAGATTCTCTGGATGCATTTATGTGATTCCACAGATGCATGAACAATAAGTAAGGAAGATCTACCTTATTACTCTGACTAAGGCAGTACATAAAATAGATTTGTTCATTGTTGAGATAATCTGGGGAATTTGTTGACTTTCTGTGATGAATGCATCCTGTCGCGGTGAAAATCGGATACCAAACTATTGATTAGTTTGAATCTTTAATTTATTTTGCAACCGAACTTTGATTTGTCCAAAGGAAGGGATAAAGATCGAAATTCCCACAATGCAATGCAAATGCAAGGTTTAGAGAGTTATAGGTTCGGGGGTTGGTTAAACTTAGGGAAGGTGCTAGCATCCTAAGTTTCTGTAGTACTCTACAGGAACCTCTTGTTTTAATATTGTTTATTTGCTAAGTTATCTGCTTAAAAGTAATGCTAAGGGTTAAGGGTAAAAAGGAAGACCTAAGGGGGTTAGTCCTAAGTATACTCGCCAAGACATCGCATCTTGTGCCTACATATCCTGACGGGGATGGAATCAGAGTATCTGTAGTTCCCCTCACAAAGGGAGATAAGGAGTTTCTTGACTATGGTCAAGGTTCCCGGGGAAGTAAGTGTTCATAGGGAAGCGCTTACTTTGGAGTGCGGAGACTCCTATTCTACGTTAAAAGTTGAATTGGAAAATGTGAAGGTATGTCCACGACGGGACGCCTAAAAGGTGAGTACGGGGACTCGAATCTTAAGGCTAGGGCGAGGGTAAAAGCATTGATGCGGGGGGTCAAATAGTGTAACCTTTCCTTTGGAGGGTATTATTAAGAAAAACAACTTGCTTAAGCCCTAAAAAAACTAAGATTATATTTGTTGGATTTATTTATTATGAAAAGAGAAATTTAAATTGAACATTTTTATTGTATTTTTATTATATATTAAAACGCAACCAAATCAACATCTAAATTAAAAGCTAAATATTTTTTGTTATTTTATTTTTATTATAAAGGATCTAAATATTAAATATTTTTTATTTTAAATTTTATTATTTTTTCTTTATTGACTGTTTATTAGGGTTTTTTATTAGTTAGTTAGTTAATTAGTTAGTGGGTTAGTAGTTAGTTTTTTTTCATTAATTAATAAAAATCAAAAGTTACAATAAATAACATAAAAAAATAAAAAAGACCTAAAACGGATAAAGCAAAACAGGTGGGCTGGGGCGATGAAATCCCCCAGACCCAACCCGGCCCGAATCATATGGAAAAGGGGGAAAGGGGGATTCTGAAACCCTAAATCGAAAAGCTCCGGCGGCGCCCCGTCCCTTCTCCTTCAATCTCTCTACTCTTCTCCTTCAATCCCTTCGACTCCTCATTCTTCTCCTTTCGACAGTTTTCTTCTCTTTGCCTTTCTCCTCATTCCGCGATTTCGTCCTTCACCTACATAAGACAAACATAGAAATATTAGATGTTAACAAATGCGTATGTTTTGAAATGAATTCTTATTTTTTCAGGGGCTCCCCGATGGTTGACGGCGGCGATGACTTCGAAGGGTTATCCTTCCGGTGATGACCCGGCGGATGATGGAGGATGGCTCATGATGGTTGAGGGTTGAGAGACTAGACGCGGTCGACGAACGGAAGAAGGGGCGCGATGACGGCGATGCTCACTTTAAAAAGAGATGAGTAATCTTCACGATTTTTCTTAGGGTTTTGAAATGGGAATTTCTTGTGGATTTCTATCTGTGATTATTTGTGTAGATTTCTGTGTATATGTGAGTCTTGTCGTGAGGTTTTTTCTTCTTCTTTTGCTCGATTTGAAACCCCTCCCTTTATAGGCGAGTTGGGCTGGATCTTGAGAGCACTGATTGAATTTCTGATTGATTGACTTTAAAAAACCTTCCATTTGTGTCGATTGAGTTAAATGCTATTGATGGGGGATCAATTTTGCGATTTGATTTGGGGGATCCTTAGTTGATGCTGAGGAATATGAATAGGATCTTTTAGGTATATTCCCTCGGGGATTACTAACTTGAGGTTATGATCTTTGGCAGGTGCAATTAGCGGTTGTTCTGGGCCAGGAGGTGGTTGAGAAGCCCAAAGTGGAGAAGCCCGAGTTTGACGTGTCTGTTGGAAACTCTGTGGAAAAAAACTAGCGACGAAGCGTAACAACTGCAATTGTTCTGTGTTGGTTATTCGTGACAACTTTAATATGTTTTTGTAGCTTGCGCATAAACTCAATCGGGAACGACCTTGGTCGGGCTTGGGAGCAGAATGGATGGTACGAGTAAGTGATTCAGCCAATTCGGCGTCTAAAACGTGGCAGAGGCCTCAGCTAAGATGTATGCACCAGCAGGTGTGCAAGCAGTCAAAACATCATTAATCAATTCATCAAAATTAGAGTTCCTTGCCCGGAGGCTTAACACCACGACTTGAATAAGCAATACGCATGGATGGTAAAACTACTTGCTAAAACTTTCTCCTTTATTCGTAGAAGCAATAAATGTCTATGTCATTTGATTGTTGTGATGCCAGGAAAGAATGTTTGACGCATTTCTTCAAGGGAGGAACAGAAGTGTGTACGGATTCAAGCAACAGTTCTATCACACCAACCGTGGCCATTACCAGTATTGGACGTTTCTGCGTGCGTAGGTCCTCAGAATATGCTTGCCTTGATCAAGGCTACGCTAGCTGGTTTTCCACAGGTCTGCAGGTGTAGATACGTTCGAGTCATATCTGTGGGAGTTGGTTCACTAAGAGGGAACCTCTGTGCCTTGACTTATGGGCCGTTTCTAACGTAAGCATATCGCGTGGGATGCTAGATTTCCCGTCAAGCTTGAGGACTTAATTTTTGCGTTTTGAACTGGTCCTGTTTGGTTTGCAGGTTGTTGACAGTCCAGGCGAGGCAAGTGATCATTGGCTCAGACAACATCCATGTCGGCTGTTTGGTCATCCCTACTTAATGCAGGCGTTTGTATGAGGATCCTTCTCTAACTTCATCACTTGTGGCATTGGTGGTTTAATTTAGTATGTTGTCCCACTGATTGTGAATGAGTTTCTTCTTTTGCTGTTTGTCTTTTTTGTAGGGAGCTTCTTGAGCAATGGGTACAATTTGAGGGGTATGCTGATTGTATTCAAATGGCGCGAAGATGAGCCTTCTGAAGTCAAAGGGTACTCTTACAGGGAACAATTTTCTAAGTGCTGCTGATTCGTAAACTTCTTGGTGATGCTGTTTTGTCAGTGAGTACCCACCATAGGTATATATTTTGAATATGCTGGTTGCGATACGAACGATATTCATAACCGAAAACTCTTGCCGTGTTTTGTGTAGAGAAGATCTGAAGAATGTTATTAGATGTGCTTCCGGTGGTTCGTCAAATCATGCAGCGAATATTTCCTTAATGTCTCAGTTTCTCCTTCTACTCACTAGCAATGGCTTCGAAACTGCGGGACTGTCAAGTATCCTGTGGCGTTGCTCGTCTCAAGGTTCAATTTGAATCCTTTATCCATTTGATTAATTTTGTCTCTCTTCAAACTCATGAGGGCTGTTAGATTTTCAGGTCGTCGCAGGGGAGTGTGCTCTTGTTGTTCTTCCGAACCCATATTGGTGACGCTGAATATCCTGAGGCAGCCTGAGGTATACGAGTTATATTTCTGTCATAATTTCCTTTCGAAGTTCCGTAGGGAGTCAGCTTATTGTGTATGTCATGGAGCAAATGGAAATGACTTGTCCTTTGTGTGAATGTGGTTGTGCAGTAGTGAACTCCTTGCGCGCCTCCTGCGACCTTAAACTTCCGTTTATGCAGGTATCTTCTTTTAAACTTAACCTGGTTTACTTCGAATTGAATCTTCAAATGCCCTGGATACCTCCTGCCACAGTGGGAACTCAAATTGAGATTATTAAACCTTACTGATACTCTTATTTCTTTGCAGTAATACTTTGATGATGGTATCGCAATCTCCATTTTGGCAATAAGGAACAAATTCGTGCTTGCTGACGTTGTCGTGCCTTTGTTGTCCATAGCCGCTTTACTCACGAACAGTTTTGACATTCAGTTGTTTTGAAACGCGGTAAAGGTTAATAACATCAGGTAGCTGCTTTGTTGTATGCTGGTGTGTCGTTGTATTCGATATCTTTACAAACATATCTACACACCCTCTTCTTGCGCAGGATTTCTGGTTTGTTCAAGCTGTGGTGGCATCGTGCTGCGAAAATCTATGGCAACCGTACATATCGAACGAGGTCTATTCATGCTATCTGGTACTGGTAATGACGTGAACTTCGTACATGGTCTTTCCTCTTTTCTTTTAAATTCCTCGCTTGAGCTGCTGCTTAAGCGTAATTGAAGAGAATTACCCCCTAGTTCAATTGACAGATGAAATCATATTGGTGACATTGCTTTCTTTATACTCCGGTGCAGCTGCTGCTATAAGGACTGAGGCTGATTGACGCACCGACATTCCTCATACGACGACTTTGGTTGTGTGCTGCAGGTGTGGGAGTTTGGAGTTTATTGCTCTGCTAAATTCCAACAAGTCGTAGATACTGAAGAGGCAAACTACAGTGCTGCTGTTGGCTGTTGCTTCTGCTGATACATTTGCAGCTGGTGCGGGAATACTGACAGTCGATGTTATGATGTTTCTGATGTTCTTTTGTATTCTATAGTAATGAATGGAACTTTGCATTGTAACTTGGAAAGATCTCACAACCGTGTACTAATTTGCATTTGGGCCGGGTTTATATGTTTGCCACATTTGAAGTCCTGGACATTGTATTTTGAAGCTTCTTTATGAAATAACAGATTGAACAGGTCGTGTTGGATCTAATATAATGTTGTAAGACTTATAGAATAGAAGCAAAGTGAAACCTCTTAACCATAGACCCTCGCGAGGCACTTGCTTTAAGAAGTATTTAACAAGCTTCCGTCTTGCAATACTTTGAATAAACTTTTGGGGCTTCTTCTAAGTAATTATGCCAACCATAATATCATATTTGTAACATTTAACCTTGATGCTGGCTTTCTAAATATTCAAAATGGCTTTCCTCCGTTTGGATCTTGGACCTCTAAACTCCCATTTTGCAACTTACTAGAATTTCACCGCAACCTGGTGAGCTGTGCTCTCACCCTCTCGATTTCATAATGAAATTAATAATCTTGATCCTTATTTTGAGCCTTAACGCCTAACCTCAAATCAAATCCTTAAATCACCATCGTTCGGGGCATCGGTAAAGGGGAACGACTTGTTGGTCCATTAGGGATTACTGCATCTGTACCGGTTGGTTAGTCGCAAAGAAACATAAATATTAAAATAAAGTTAAATAATATTAGAAAAAAAATGCGCAAAAAGAGGTGGAATCTTATGGTTAAAAATTAGGGTGCAACAGATGCCCCTATTTAAGTTACTCCTATTCGGAGATATGGAGATTGAAATCTTCGTCTCGACGAGATAGGAGGGACTTAAATACAAACATTGCGCGAATTTTTGGCCATAAGAAACCACCGAATGCATATGATATGCAATGATATGAGAATGCAAGACGGACAAATCTGCGAGGAAGAGGTCATAGGGGATGTACTGGACGCGACATGCTAGACAGAAGAACAACAGATCCAACAAGGCGGGACCCTACGAGGACATGAACAATCACTCATGGGAAATCTCCAAACGTGTAACGGTAACTCATGCATCAGGGATGCGGTGGTTTTGACGATTTGAGGTCGAAAGATACTTTGACTACCAAGGTGGTGGTCAATAGTAACTCAAAATGGATCCCCTTTTTTTTATTTTTTTTATTTTATATTTTGTAACTCAGCGGAAATGGTAAAATGTATAACCTCTCCTGGCATCATGGTACGGGGACCACGAGCTAGTCTCGGTCTTTGATGTCATTGTAGTTGTAGATGTTGTTGTAGTTGTTGAGCTTCCCCGAGCATCATGATATGGGAGTCATGCGCCGGTCTCGGTCTCTGATGTCAAACTTCCCCTTGCTCCATGGTATGGGAACCATGAGCTGGTCTTGGTTTCTGATGTCAAACTTCCCCTTGCTCCATGGTATGGGAACCATGAGCTGGTCTCGGTTTCTGATGTCAAACTTCCCCTTGCTCCATGGTATGGGAACCATGAGCTGGTCTCGGTTTCTGATGTCAAACTTCCCCTTGCTCCATGGTATGGGAACCATGAGCTGGTCTCGGTTTCTGATGTCAAACTTCCCCTTGCTCCATGGTATGGGAACCATGAGCTGGTCTCGGTTTCTGATGTCAAACTTCCCCTTTGCTCCATGGTATGGGAACCATGAGCTGGTCTCGGTTTCTGATGTCAAACTTCCCCTTGCTCCATGGTATGGGAACCATGAGCTGGTCTCGGTTTCTGATGTCAAACTTCCCCTTGCTCCATGGTATGGGAACCATGAGCTGGTCTCGGTTTCTGATGTCGAACTTCCTCTTGCTCCATGGTATGGGAACCATGAGCTGGTCTCGATTCCTACCCAAAATGATGGAAACTCGCGAGAGCATCCTCATAGAGGGGTTGTAAATTTGTGGATTGTAGTTGTAAATGTAGTTGTAAATTGTAATGTTGATGTAGATGTTCGGCTGTGAGCCATAGTGTCATTGTAGATTGTATGTTGTAAATTGTGACACTATAGAATTGTTGATGTAAATGTTGTCGATGTGATCTGTAATTGTAGAATTTTTGTAGATGTGATCTTGTACTTGTACTTGTAGATGCAATTTGTATTGTATTAGCAATTTGTAGAATGTGCACCGGGGATCTTCAGATGAGTTATAGACCGGTTGATATGGAGTGTCCTCTTGTGAGGAGATATGTCATTGATTGTACTCATAATGAACTCTCTGGGGAAAATCATTTCTGAGGAGTATCTCTGCTGTAATTGTAAAAGAAATGTGAAATTGTAGTAGCAGAAATCCTCAAATGGGGAAGTATCTGTAATGTCCTCTGTTTTGTCTTGATAATCTTGAAATAATCCACTGGGGATAGACAAATTGTCTTGAGGAAGTTGTTGTTTGTCGTTTTGAGAATAGATCTACCCAAAACGAGTTGCTCAAATAAAGAGATCTTCTGTTTTTTCGACTGTAAGCTGTTGAGGAGATCTTGTAATGTCGTTGAAGAAACGTTGTGTCTTCAAATGGTGATCCTCATAATGTCAAAGTGCAAAATAAACGCACTCTTGATCCATGCTCAAAAGCTGGAGATGTTCATAGTGTGATTGTCAAAGACCGAAGTTCAATTCGGGAAATAACCGAAGAGAAACTGTCAAGTAAGACTCAACCATAGAGGCATAAACTCCAATGGGAATGTACTGAAACAACTGTCTTCCACGAGGGTCGAACTTCGTGGGGAAATAGAAATATTGAGTTTTTTTTGCCTAGGGACGACAACTCTACTTGGAGGGAGAAGACATGCCCCAGTCACTTGGGGATAAACATGACCAAAGTGACAGAAAAACAAACACACACAAAGATGTAAAAAATGCAAACGTTATGCCATCTATCTATATGCTATGCGTACGTTATATGCCGACATTGACACAACAAATGGAAAGTGGAAACCAGAGATGAAATAAACATCTTAGAACAAACATCCGACCAATCCTCAAAGACAGAAGTATTGCTGGGGGATATATGGAAAACCAAATACGGGATACAGTCCTGTTTTAGGGTTTTAAAATTCCTTTAGGGGATAGAAAACATTCCACTTGGGCATACAACATCTTGACCTTGAAGGATTTGTCAAGATGAATCTCAATTTAGAAGAAACTTCACGGACGAATGTCCTACGTCACTAGAGGGATTCTCGTCGGAGTTGTAGATGAAAATACTCGACTCGAAGTCTCATAGGGGATAAAAATAAATATCCACTTCAATGGGAAAACCTGGGTAACAAAGCCGCTTGAATATGTCAGAGTCGAAACTTCATGGGGATGAAATAAACATCGGCCTCACTGGGGAAAACTAGCGTCATGAAAGATCCACTGAGGAGGGAAATAATGTTCACTTCATTCGTGAAGTTGAGCAAATCACTGGAAAGGCAAACAAGTCACTCACATTTATCATCACTGCTTAAAATAGAGATCCATCGTAGGAATCATGGCCATTAGAAGTAAGATTCATTGGAGACATGGAGAATGTTGTGAAAACCAAGTATCTTTGTAATAGTCGCCATAATAGGTGTTGTGAGTGGATGACGTGCTCTCCATTTCTCAAATGCCCCAGAGTACATGCTTTAGGAGAGAGAAAAAAATTGTTCCAAGAGGATTTTACAGAGAACAAGGAGTTCAAATGCCCCACTATTTCCAAACTCTTTGAGAGATTGTCGAATCTCGACGTGACTGGCCCGGATTGACGGTGTTATGTATAGCTGAGTCTTCAAAACTTACTTGTGAGAGAGTCAGACTTGCATTAGTAGACAACTTGGAAACTACTTGCCCCTGTTCAACATGGTCTTCAAGTTTCATCATTGATGTCTATATGTAAACTTTCTAATATATCAGGCAAAATCAACACGCATGAAATGTTAATCCTGAAACTGTTAATGCAACATATATGTTTGTCTTGAAGTTTTTTCTTTGTTTTTTTTTGTTGAAAAGGATATCACAATAACTGTGACTGGATCGCTAGTTAGGATATGAATTTAATTTATAAAGCCAACATCAATTTGAGCATAGCTCATAGGAGTCAGGAAACATCATCTTATCGAGTATGCTTTCAAAATGAACCCTACTTCAATTAGGTCTTTTAAAGGTTGTATCGTGGCTCGGTTCACGGTTTAAGAAACAAAGGATAAAGGCTCAAAGTTTATTTGTACCCACCCCTTCTTCGTGATGTTCTCCAATCTTACATTCAGCTAAACTTGATACGAGCACTCATCTCTCAAGAGGATTTTGATATGGTTGAGAACTCAATCGAGGCTTTGGACATGACAGTCACTCACCTATTTCTTTTTGGTGTTTGATCACACGACTTTATTTTTTATCAAGGATATTTCTTTGTGATCCTTTGTTTTTTTCTTCGCATTTTTCTTTATTCCCTAACTTTTGCCTGGACGGAGTCTTTTGGATTTGACTTTGAAGTCCAGCGGGAAGTCTTAATTTTACCTAAGTCTCCTTCATAGGTTTTGACTTGGTGGACTTTTCTTCTTCATTATTTTTTGAACAAGTCGTATGTTGACCCTTTTTGAAAGGATTGTGACTGCCCCACTCTTTAGATAGTTGAGGGATTTCATTTGTGTCTTTTGACTTCTAGCCTCCTTATATGTTAGGGATAGATAAAATGGATCCTTGAAGGTTCACTCCTCTTTTTTAGAATCTGATTGCTCGATCAACTTAACTGAAAACTACCCTGCCCCAGGTTAAAATTGTGGGTTTTTTTTTATTTGGAAAAGAAAACTCCTACTTCAAGGCTCAAAGGGGTTAAAGAGGGATTATCTTCCTTATATCTCCAGTGTTTAGGATTTGAAACAATGCCTTACATCATAAGCAGGGTTTCATTTAAAAGCATACGACAAGAAATCTTTACATTTTTGATTCGTCATCCTCCTCCCAATACTCTGTCATAGTAAGAGATTGGATAAAGTTGGCATTATAAATTACGAAAAATAATTTTATGAGTGAAACGAATGGATTTCTTCAAGACAAACATGTTTAATGCATTATCGTTCAAGAAAACAAGTTCCTACATGCTAATTACGCTTTTATAATCAGAGAAGTAAATACATCTAAGCAAACAAGACGAAACCGCCCGACCGACCTTCCTAAAGAATTTTATCAACACAACAGTGTCTAACTCAAAGACTGAGGTTTCTCTTCTAAAGGTCAAATATTTGATTATCTCTTAAGCTCTTTCTTGGAAAGCTTTTCATTCTTCGATTGAATGCCCCAATGCTCCATCATCAACTTCATAGATGGTGTTCGAGTCGTCCATCTCAGTATAAACGTTCTCAGGTGTGCACTGTGGAAACGGGGAATCCCTTTCATCAACTTGAACACATAGGTTATCTTGCACAAATTGAGATGGTGTAGGGACACCCACTTGTTGAATGCTGTCATCAGATGGAAGATCATATATCACCTTAAAGCCAACCATGAGATCCATGTCTTTAGTTCTCTTTACTATCTTTCAATGGCTGCTTCGAGTTTGGTCGGATGGTCAAGATGTCAAATGACAGACAAAGACAGAAGACTAAATGGACCACAATAAAGAAGAGACACATGCACATGCAAATGCTAAATGAAGGATGCAGAATATAGGATGTAGATGAAAGGTTTCATGGAATTCGTGTATTTTACAAACATCACAGAGTACCAAAGAAAATTCATTTATTTATTTTTTGATATTGGATTATGTAGAAACATTCTTATAAGAGTCCTAACATAAAAGCTAATAAAGTCCTAAGGAAGTCCTTCATCATGCTTGTTGATTTGTTTTTCCACTTGGATCTTCCATGACCGTCTTCTAAAGATTAGTCTGATAGAGGAAAATAAATCCTCCATCTCTTCTTTTGTTTTTGTTGGAAGTAAGGGAGAATCCCTTGTTCATTTGGATCTTCAATGACAATAAGAGTCTTTTGAGCTTCTAATGATCCTTCATGATATGGAAAGCCTCTTGTATTTGTCTTTTGAGTTTTCTTCAATCTGAGCTCCTACTTCCTTAGGACATCCACATTAGGGCTCTTAAGAGAATGTCTCAAAGTATCTTCTTTTGTAACCCATACTGGTCCTACAATGTTTTATAAATAAAGTGGGATTCCATGAAACCAATGCAGTATGATGCTATATGAATGCAAGGATGCATGGACATAAGTAAGCAATAAGGACATAAGGGTAAACAAACAAGGAGACCCTAGGTTTGCGACGAGCATGGAGTAAAGGTGTACCCTTCCCATGGGTTTAAGGACTAAAGGTTGTTTGTACCTGCAGAACAAGGTTCTAAAGGGACTCAGAATCATCAGCCCATCCATCGGATATTATCAATTTTCCCAATTACTTGAGGATTAATAATATTCTTAAGAGAACTTCTTTTGAGTGTAGCTTCGCGTAGCACTATTTC
This sequence comes from Lathyrus sativus, assembly GCA_963859935.3. Lineage (NCBI taxonomy): Eukaryota > Viridiplantae > Streptophyta > Magnoliopsida > Fabales > Fabaceae > Lathyrus > Lathyrus sativus. The sequence continues at coordinate 941,663,793 of OZ012735.1, forward strand.
GGAAGTACTTCCTCATAGTCTCGCACTACGTCCTAGTAAAGGCCAAAGTTGGGTTAAGGTAACTACGGTCCTCAATATCATAGGCTCCAAGGTCGAAAGTAGTGAGTGTCTTCACGATTATTCGTTCAACAGTACCATTTCGAAAGGGCCTCAACTGAGCGGGATTCTCGATTCAACTTAGTAGGGATTCCACTCCCTATAAACCTCCTCGAATATATCACCATCCTATCTTAATTTCTCTCAAGTTCGGGTGTAGAACTTTATCTCACCACTCAAAAGTATCAACCCAAAGCAGGAAACAAACAAATATACTAGTAAACAATTAAACAAATATAAGCAAATATTTAAAATAAAACAAGTTAGGGAAACCCACTAGGTGTCCCCAGTGAAGTCGCCATTTCTGTCGCGGTGAAAATTGGATACCAAACTATTGATTAGTTTGAATCTTTAATTTATTTTGCAACCGAACTTTGATTTGTCCAAAGGAAGGGATAAAGATCGAAATTCCCACAATGCAATGCAAATGCAAGGTTTAGAAAGTTATAGGTTCGGGGGTTGGTTAAACTTAGGGAAGGTGCTAGCATCCTAAGTTTCTGTAGTACTCTACAGGAACCTCTTGTTTTAATATTGTTTATTTGCTAAGTTATCTGCTTAAAAGTAATGCTAAGGGTTAAGGGTAAAAAGGAAGACCTAAGGGGGTTAGTCCTAAGTATACTCGCCAAGACATCGCATCTTGTGCCTACATATCCTGACGGGGATGGAATCAGAGTATCTGTAGTTCCCCTCACAAAGGGAGATAAGGAGTTTCTTGACTATGGTCAAGGTTCCCGGGGAAGTAAGTGTTCATAGGGAAGCGCTTACTTTGGAGTGCGGAGACTCCTATTCTACGTTAAAAGTTGAATTGGAAAATGTGAAGGTATGTCCACGACGGGACGCCTAAAAGGTGAGTACGGGGACTCGAATCTTAAGGCTAGGGCGAGGGTAAAAGCATTGATGCGGGGGGTCAAATAGTGTAACCTTTCCTTTGGAGGGTATTATTAAGAAAAACAACTTGCTTAAGCCCTAAAAAAACTAAGATTATATTTGTTGGATTTATTTATTATGAAAAGAGAAATTTAAATTGAACATTTTTGTTGTATTTTTATTATATATTAAAACGCAACCAAATCAACATCTAAATTAAAAGCTAAATATTTTTTGTTATTTTATTTTTATTATAAAGGATCTAAATATTAAATATTTTTTATTTTAAAGTTTATTATTTTTTCTTTATTGACTGTTTATTAGGGTTTTTTATTAGTTAGTTAGTTAATTAGTTAGTAGGTTAGTAGTTAGTTTTTTTTCATTAATTAATAAAAATCAAAAGTTACAATAAATAACATAAAAAAATAAAAAAGACCTAAAACGGATAAAGCAAAACAGGTGGGCTGGGGCGATGAAATCCCCCAGACCCAACCCGGCCCGAATCATATGGAAAAGGGGGAAAGGGGGATTCTGAAACCCTAAATCGAAAAGCTCCGGCGGCGCCCCGTCCCTTCTCCTTCAATCTCTCTACTCTTCTCCTTCAATCCCTTCGACTCCTCATTCTTCTCCTTTCGACAGTTTTCTTCTCTTTGTCTTTCTCCTCATTCCGCGATTTCGTCCTTCACCTACATAAGACAAACATAGAAATATTAGATGTTAACAAATGCGTATGTTTTGAAATGAATTCTTATTTTTTCAGGGGCTCCCCGATGGTTGACGGCGGCGATGGCTTCGAAGGGTTATCCTTCCGGTGATGACCCGGCGGATGATGGAGGATGGCTCATGATGGTTGAGGGTTGAGAGACTGGACGCGGTCGACGAACGGAAGAAGGGGCGCGATGACGGCGATGCTCACTTTAAAAAGAGATGAGTAATCTTCACGATTTTTCTTAGGGTTTTGAAATGGGAATTTCTTGTGGATTTCTATCTGTGATTATTTGTGTAGATTTCTGTGTATATGTGAGTCTTGTCGTGAGGTTTTTTCTTCTTCTTTTGCTCGATTTGAAACCCCTCCCTTTATAGGCGAGTTGGGCTGGATCTTGAGAGCACTGATTGAATTTCTGATTGATTGACTTTAAAAAACCTTCCATTTGTGTCGATTGAGTTAAATGCTATTGATGGGGGATCAATTTTGCGATTTGATTTGGGGGATCCTTAGTTGATGCTGAGGAATATGAATAGGATCTTTTAGGTATATTCCCTCGGGGATTACTAACTTGAGGTTATGATCTTTGGCAGGTGCAATTAGCGGTTGTTCTGGGCCAGGAGGTGGTTGAGAAGCCCAAAGTGGAGAAGCCCGGGTTTGACGTGTCTGTTGGAAACTCTGTGGAAAAAAACTAGCGACGAAGCGTAACAACTGCAATTGTTCTGTGTTGGTTATTCGTGACAACTTTAATATGTTTTTGTAGCTTGCGCATAAACTCAATCGGGAACGACCTTGGTCGGGCTTGGGAGCAGAATGGATGGTACGAGTAAGTGATTCAGCCAATTCGGCGTCTAAAACGTGGCAGAGGCCTCAGCTAAGATGTATGCACCAGCAGGTGTGCAAGCAGTCAAAACATCATTAATCAATTCATCAAAATTAGAGTTCCTTGCCCGGAGGCTTAACACCACGACTTGAATCAGCAATACGCATGGATGGTAAAACTACTTGCTAAAACTTTCTCCTTTATTTGTAGAAGCAATAAATGTTTATGTCATTTGATTGTTGTGATGCCAGGAAAGAATGTTTGACGCATTTCTTCAAGGGAGGAACAGAAGTGTGTACGGATTCAAGCAACAGTTCTATCACACCAACCGTGGCCATTACCAGTATTGGACGTTTCTGCGTGCGTAGGTCCTCAGAATATGCTTGCCTTGATCAAGGCTACGCTAGCTGGTTTTCCACAGGTCTGCAGGTGTAGATACGTTCGAGTCATATCTGTGGGAGTTGGTTCACTAAGAGGGAACCTCTGCGCCTTGACTTATGGGCCGTTTCTAACGTAAGCATATCGCGTGGGATGCTAGATTTCCCGTCAAGCTTGAGGACTTAATTTTTGCGTTTTGAACTGGTCCTGTTTGGTTTGCAGGTTGTTGACAGTCCAGGCGAGGCAAGTGATCATTAGCTCAGACAACATCCATGTCGGCTGTTTGGTCATCCCTACTTAATGCAGGCGTTTGTATGAGGATCCTTCTCTAACTTCATCACTTGTGGCATTGGTGGTTTAATTTAGTATGTTGTCCCACTGATTGTGAATGAGTTTCTTCTTTTGCTGTTTGTCTTTTTTGTAGGGAGCTTCTTGAGCAATGAGTCCAATTTGAGGGGTATGCTGATTGTATTCAAATGGCGCGAAGATGAGCCTTCTGAAGTCAAAGGGTACTCTTACAGGGAACAATTTTCTAAGTGCTGCTGATTCGTAAACTTCTCGGTGATGCTGTTTTGTCAGTGAGTACCCACCATAGGTATATATTTTGAATATGCTGGTTGCGATACGAACGATATTCATAACCTAAAACTCTTGCCGTGTTTTGTGTAGAGAAGATCTGAAGAATGTTATTAGATGTGCTTCCGGTGGTTCGTCAAATCATGCAGCGAATATTTCCTTAATGTCTCAGTTTCTCCTTCTACTCACTAGCAATGGCTTCGAAACTGCGGGACTGTCAAGTATCCTGTGGCGTTTCTCGTCTCAAGGTTCAATTTGAATCCTTTATCCATTTGATTAATTTTGTCTCTCTTCAAACTCATGAGGGCTGTTAGATTTTCAGGTCGTCGCAGGGGAGTGTGCTCTTGTTGTTCTTCCGAACCCATATTGGTGACGCTGAATATCCTGAGGCAGCCTGAGGTATACGAGTTATATTTCTGTCATAATTTCCTTTCGAAGTTCCGTAGGGAGTCAGCTTATTGTGTATGTCATGGAGCAAATGGAAATGACCTGTCCTTTGTGTGAATGTGGTTGTGCAGCAGTGAACTCCTTGCGCGCCTCCTGCGACCTTAAACTTCCGTTTATGCAGGTATCTTCTTTTAAACTTAACCTGGTTTACTTCGAATTGAATCTTCAAATGCCCTGGCTACCTCCTGCCACAGTGGGAACTCAAATTGAGATTATTAAACCTTACTGATACTCTTATTTCTTTGCAGTAATACTTTGATGACGGTATCGCAATCTCCATTTTGGCAATAAGGAACAAATTCGTGCTTGCTGACGTTGTCGTGCCTTTGTTGTCCATAGCCGCTTACTCACGAACAGTTTTGACATTCAGTTGTTTTGAAACGCGGTAAAGGTTAATAACATCAGGTAGCTGCTTTGTTGTATGTTGGTGTGTCGTTGTATTCGATATCTTTACAAACATATCTACACACCCTCTTCTTGCGCAGGATTTCTGGTTTGTTCAAGCTGTGGTGGCATCGTGCTGCGAAAATCTATGGCAACCGTACATATCGAACGAGGTCTATTCATGCTATCTGGTACTGGTAATGACGTGAACTTCGTACATGGTCTTTCCTCTTTTCTTTTAAATTCCTCGCTTGAGCTGCTGCTTAAGCGTAATTGAAGAGAATTACCCCCTAGTTCAATTGACAGATGAAATCATATTGGTGACATTGCTTTCTTTATACTCCGGTGCAGCTGCTGCTATAAGGACTGAGGCTGATTGACGCACCGACATTCCTCATACGACGACTTTGGTTGTGTGCTGCAGGTGTGGGAGTTTGGAGTTTATTGCTCGGCTAAATTCCAACAAGTCGTAGATACCGAAGAGGCAAACTACAGTGCTGCTGTTGGCTGTTGCTTCTGCTGATACATTTGCAGCTGGTGCGGGAATACTGACAGTCGATGTTATGATGTTTCTGATGTTCTTTTGTATTCTATAGTAATGAATGGAACTTTGCATTGTAACTTGGAAAGATCTCACAACCGTGTACTAATTTGCATTTGGGCCGGGTTTATATGTTTGCCACATTTGAAGTCCTGGACATTGTATTTTGAAGCTTCTTTATGAAATAACAGATTGAACAGGTCGTGTTGGATCTAATATAATGTTGTAAGACTTATAGAATAGAAGCAAAGTGAAACCTCTTAACCATAGACCCTCGCGAGGCACTTGCTTTAAGAAGTATTTAACAAGCTTCCGTCTTGCAATACTTTGAATAAACTTTTGGGGCCTCTTCTAAGTAATTATCCAACCATAATATCATATTTGTAACATTTAACCTTGATGCTGGCTTTCTAAATATTCAAAATGGCTTTCCTCCGTTTGGATCTTGGACCTCTAAACTCCCATTTTGCAACTTACTAGAATTTCACCGCAACCTGGTGAGCTGTGCTCTCACCCTCTCGATTTCATAATGAAATTAATAATCTTGATCCTTATTTTGAGCCTTAACGCCTAACCTCAAATCAAATCCTTAAATCACCATCGTTCGGGGCATCGGTAAAGGGGAACGACTTGTTGGTCCATTAGGGATTACTGCATCTGTACCGGTTGGTTAGTCGCAAAGAAACATAAATATTAAAATAAAGTTAAATAATATTAGAAAAAAAATGCGCAAAAAGAGGTGGAATCTTATGGTTAAAAATTAGGGTGCAACACATCCCATGAATATTTTGGCCCAGATCTTGTAATCTGGCTTCAGATCTTTGAATCTGTTAGAGGCTTGTCCAGCAGTCATAACCTCTTCATAGACTTCATCCATATCAACACGCCCAACTGGCAGATGTGAAACACCATCTGTTTCTTCATAACCAATCAGTTTTCTAATCAGATCCTTTGTGATGATGATTTCCTTTCCCAGCACAGATGATAAAATAAACTTGGGATACACAGATGCATGAATCCAGAATTCCTTAACAAGCAGAGGGTAAACTGGTCCAAACAGTCTATCAAAGTATTTCACCCAACCTTGAGCTCTAACAATGGAGCGAAAATCAAACCCATTTTCAGCCAGTGAATCAAATTCAACCATGGATTCACACAAAACTTCTAACTTTTCAACAGGAGTGAGAAGAGTTCTCTGAGGAGGAATGTATGGATTAGCACCTAGATTATCTGAAGTTACAGCAGCCATTGTTGATTGAAACTGAGCAGTTGTTGATGAAGAAGACGCCATTGAAGAATGCTTTTTAGAACACTTAGGTTTTGAGTTTTTGTGAAGAGAGAACAAGAGATGAAAATGCATATAAATTCTGAGAGTGAAAAGTGTGAAAGTGAATACACTTCAAGTATTTATACTAAACACATAGGCACACCAAAAGACAGAAATAACGCACGTTTGAGCAGCATTAAATGAAGAGAATAAAATCATTTCAAATAATAAATGCTTCTGACAGATTTGGGGGGAAAACCAAGAATTTTACTATTCAAATTTCACCTCAAATGTCTTTTCAGTTGTCCACACGCCACCTCATCAGATTTTGTGGGACACGTGTTTGCTTGCATGCTGTTCTGAATTCTCTCAAGAAATGAAACGTTAGCCACGTTCAGATCTTCTAAAGATGGTTAGTTCAGATTTTCACATCAGAAATAATAATCAGAATAGAATAAATGAACAGAAGAAATACTTCAGATCATTAAACATTTTGCATCTGAGAGGTTCCCTCTGATAAATATTACTCTGGACAAAAATCCATACAAATATTTTTCAGAATGAGCTTAAATCTATCTTCAGCAAGGGGTTTTGTGAAAATATCAGCCCATTGATGATCTGTATCAACAAAAACTAAATTAATTACACCCTTCTGAACATAGTCTCTGATGAAGTGATGTTTAATTTCTATATGTTTTGCCTTAGAATGCAAGATTGGATTTTTTGACAAACATATAGCAGAAGTATTATCACAAAAGATAGAAAGATTACTCTCATAGATTTGATAATCTTCTAATTGACTCTTCATCCAGAGCATCTGAGTACAACATCCAGTAGCAGCAATGTATTCTGCCTCTGTAGTTGATAGTGCTATGGTAGGTTGCTTCTTGCTATACCATGAGATCAGATGACTTCCAAGAAACTGACAGCTTCCAAAAGTGCTTTTACGTTCAACTTTGTCTCCAGCATAGTCAGCATCACAGAATCCAACTAATGAAAATTCATCAGATCTTCTGTAACACAAACCCATGTTAGCAGTACCTTTCAGATACCTTAGAATCCTCTTAACAGCTGTTAAGTGTGATTCTCTAGGATCTGATTGGAATCTAACACATAAGCAGACACTAAACAGAATATCTGGTCTAGAAGCAGTCAAGTATAGAAGAGATCCTATCATACCTCTGTAGAGTTTTTGATCTACCTTCTTGCTTACCTCTTCCTTACCTAGAGTGCTTGTAGGATGCATTGGAGTCTTTGCCATTTTGCTATCAACCATGTTGAACTTCTTCAGAAGCTCTTTAACATATTTGGTTTGATGTATGTAGGTGCACTCTGGAGTCTGATTGACTTGGATTCCCAAGAAGAATCTCAATTCTCCCATCATGCTCATTTCAAATTCTTCCTGCATACATTTAGCAAACTCCTTTCCAAGCGTAATATTTGTTGATCCAAAAATAATGTCATCTACATAAATTTGACAAATCAACAGATCTTTCTTAACAGTTTTACAGAATAAAGTTGTATCCACTTTTCCTCTGATAAATTTTTTCTTCAGAAGGAAGTTGCTCAACCTCTCATACCAAGCTCTGGGAGCTTGTTTTAATCCATAAAGGGATTTCTTTAATTTGAAAACATGATCTGGAAAGTTTTCACTTTCAAATCCAGGAGGTTGGTGGACATATACTTCTTCTTCTATAATACCATTAAGAAAAGCACTTTTAACATCCATCTGATACAGAGTGATGTTATTCTGTGCAGCAAAAGAAATCAGAAGGCGTATAGATTCTAACCTTGCCACTGGAGCATATGTCTCAGTGTAATCAATACCTTCTTGCTGACTGTATCCTTGAGCAACCAGCCTTGCCTTATTCCTTTCTACTTCTCCCTTTTCATTCAGCTTATTTCTGAAGACCCATTTTGTTCCAATAATATTGAATCCTTTAGGTCTAGGAACCAGATCCCAAACTTCATTTCTGGTGAATTGATTCAGCTCTTCTTGCATAGCTATAATCCATTCATTATCTTCCAGAGCCTCATCTACAGATGTTGGTTCTATTATTGACACTAAGCCAAATAAAGAAGATTCAGAAGTTCTGAGAAATGATCTTGTCCTTATTGGATCATCTTTCTTTCCAATTATCACATCTTCTGGATGAGAAGATTTGATTCTGGAAGAAGATCCTCTGACAGTTGGTCTTTCATAAATTTGCAAGTTGTTTAGTTGGGAGGTCAAAGGTGTAGCATCTGGAGTTGCTTCAGATTCTTTGATTTTTGCCTTTTCTGTCTCTGAGCCTTCAGAGTCTGTGAGAATCACTTCTCTATCTGCAGAACTTTCAAACTGCTTTGGCTTTTCAGAGCCAAGCTTATCATCAAATCTAACATGAATAGATTCTTCAACAATCTGTGTTTCAGTATTGAATACTCTGTAGCCTTTAGAGCGTTCAGAATAACCAAGCATGAAACACTTCTGTGCTTTGGAATCAAACTTGTTCAGATTATCTTTAGTATTAAGCATATAACAAATACATCCAAAAGGATGAAAATAAGAAATGTTAGGCTTTCTGTTTCTCCACAATTCATAGGGAGTCTTTTCCAGAAGAGGTCTTACAGACACTCTGTTCTGAATATAACAAGTTGTGTTAATTACTTCTGCCCAAAAATGTTTTGCCAGATTTGTCTCATTGATCATGGTTCTGGCCATCTCTTGCAATGTTCTATTTTTACTCTCTACAACTCCATTTTGTTGTGGAGTTCTAGGGCAGGAGAAATCATGTGCAATGCCTTTTTCAGAAAAATATTTTTCAAAATGTTTATTTTTAAATTCTCCACCATGATCACTTCTGACTTTAATAATTTTGGAATCTTTTTCAGTCTGGACTTGATTGCAGAAGTCAAAGAACACAGAATGAGACTCATCCTTGTGTTTTAGAAACTTTACCCATGTCCATCTGCTGTAGTCATCTACAATGACTAACCCATACTTCTTGCCTCTGATGGATGCAGTTTTCACTGGTCCAAACAGATCAATGTGAAGTAATTCCAATGGTCTGGAGGTAGACACAACATTTTTTGATTTAAAATGAGATTTTGAAAATTTACCTCTTTGACATGCTTCACACAGAGCATCTGAGTTGAACTTCAACTTAGGAAGTCCTCTGACCAGATTGAGTTTATTAATCTGAGATATACGTCTCATATTAATATGCCCCAATCTTCTATGCCAGACCCATTGCTCATCATTCACAGATAAGAGGCATTTTACATTTTGAACTTTAAGTTCTGAAAGGTTAATTTTATAAATGTTGTGTTTCCTCTTTCCACTGAATAGGATAGAGCCATCCTTTTGACATACAGCTTTGCAACATTTTTGATTAAAGATTATATCATAACCATTGTCACTTAATTGACTTATGGACAATAGATTATGTTTCAATCCTTCAACTAACAGAACATTAGTAATAGAGGGAAGCTTACCATTTCCAATAGTTCCAGATCCAATGATCTTGCCCTTCTGGTTCCCTCCAAACTTCACGTCCCCTCCAGATCTAAGTTCCAGGCTTTGGAACATAGACCTTTCTCCTGTCATGTGTCGTGAGCATCCAGAGTCCAGGTACCATGATTGGTGTCCTGACTTTGCTGCTAAGAACATCTACAACAGGAATTATTTTGTCTTTAGGTACCCAGATCTTCTTGGGTCCTTTGGGGTTAGTTGGTTTGCAGGTTTGTCTAAACTTCTGTTTTGCAACATAATGTTTATTCTGACTTGCCTTTGGTTTAAACACATAAGTACTCTTCTCAGAGCTTGTGTGTTTAATGTCATTCAGATGACCAAATTTGAATTGAGAGTACAGAGGTGTCTTCCTGATGAAAAGTTTATCAACAGGTTTTGGATTGCTTCCAGATGAAGACTCATATCCAATGCCTCTTCTGTTGTTTCCACTAACACCATAGATCATGGAAGCCATCTTGCTTCTGTCTATGCTCTTAGTGAGAAACCTCTGAAAACTAGAGTCATATTTTTCTAAAATATTTTCACAAGACTTAGTTTCAGAATCAGATTCTTGTTGAGTTCTATCAAAGTCATTTTTTATTTTTAAATTTATTTCCTTCTGCTCAACAAGTTCTGTTTTCAGAAGATCAATCTCAGATTCAAGATTGCTTTTCAGCTTCTTGTATTTGAGTTTGATGTTGTTGTAACTTTTAAGAACTTCTGTTAAAACTTTAATGAGTTCTTCTTTGGTAAGTTTGGCCATTACCTCTTCTGCATCATCATCAGATTCAGATTCTGATTCATATCCAGAGGTACCTTCCTCTTGATCCTCTGTCCTGGCCATCAGTGCAACGTTTGCACATTCTTCTTCTGATTCAGAAGATGACTCACACTCATCTGAGTCATCCCATGTTGCCATCAAAACCTTCTTCTTCTTGTTAAACTTCTTCTTAGGTTTTTCTTTCAGAAGTTTAGGGCAGTCATTCTTGTAGTGCCCAGGTTCTTTGCACTCATAGCACACCACTTCTTTCTTGGCAGATCTTTTGTGACTAGAAGATTCCTTTCTGTTGTCAGATCTTCTGAAGTTGTTAAACTTCTTTCCCTTGTGTTTCCAGAGTTTGTTAATCCTTCTGGACAGCATGGACAACTCATCTTCTTCTTCAGAAGAAGATTCTTCAGAGCTTTCTTGAATGACCTGCAAAGCTTTAGCAGTTTTGTTAGATTTTAAAGCTATGGATTTACCTTTATCTTTCTTCTGGGGTTCATCTTCCTCCAGCTCAATTTCATGGCTTCTCAAAGAACTGATAAGTTCTTCTAAGGAGATCTTGTTCAGATCTTTTGCCATCTTCAATGCAGTCACCATTGGTCTCCATCTGGTGGGAAGACTTCTGATGATTTTCTTGACATGATCTGACGTTGAGTAGCCCTTGTCCAGAACTTTCAGACCAGTTGTAAGAATCTGAAATCTAGAAAACATAGTTTCTACATTTTCTGAATCTTCCATTTTAAATGCCTCATACTTCTGTATCAGCGCCAGAGCCTTTGTCTCTTTAACCTGAGAGTTTCCCTCATGAGTCATTTTGAGTGATTCAAACATGTCATGAGCAGTATCTCTGTTAGTAATCTTCTCATACTCAGTATGAGAGATTGCATTAAGCAATATAGTTCTGGCTTTGTGGTGATTCTTGAAGTCTCTTTTCTGCACTTCAGTCATTGATTTTCTATCAATCTTTTTGCCATCCTCTCCAGTAGGATGTTCATATCCATAAATGACCAAATCCCAAAGATCAGCATCATACCCAAGAAAAAAACTTTCTATTCTATCTTTCCAATAGTCAAATTTTTCTCCATCAAACATTGGAGGTTTGGTACTGATCCTATCCCTCTCTTCATATTTATTGTTGATATTTGACATTGAATTATCAGCCATGATAACAAATAAATATATAGATCAAAGTATATCTCCTCTGGATCTTTTTACTGACACTGTTAAGTGATAGCACACTCAGAACCGGAGCTCTGATGCCAACTGAAGGTGAGATATTACTTAGAAGGGGGGGGTTGAATAAGTATGGAAAATTAATACTTGAAATTAATCACACAATTATTTTTATCCTGGTTCGTTAAACAACTACTCCAGTCCACCCTTCCAGAGTGATTTGCCTTTCTCAACAAGGACTTAATCCACTATTAAATCAAACTGATTACAATAGTATCACCTAAGAACTACAGTTCTTAGTCTTCTCAAGAGCTACTGATTCACACTGAATCCTCTTAAGGAATATCCTTTACAAACAATGTAAATTAAATACAAGAGTTTTTAATGCTTCTATAAAGCTATAATCACAACAGTGATTTTTCTCTTAAGTTTTAAGTACAATAAGATTCTATGAAGAATAAGAATGAGAGCTTATAGAATATGTGATTTCTTTTCAGCAAGTGTGTAGCACTGAAGAATGAAGTGAGGAACTCCTTTTATAAGCAACTGAATCTTGCACGTTGAAAAGAGAGTCCAAAAGGTCTGAGCCTTTTTGTCTTCACATGTACTGACCTTTCCTTGAAATAGATGGCACAGATAAATCCTTTTTGTCTGTGTAAGTGTGTCTAGCACAAATAAGGAAAGAGACGTTGAATGGTTCCAACGGATACATTCTTGAAAACACTTCTTCAGTTTCAGCAAGTTCTTCAGAGTTTGAATGGATCAGAGTCTTCTGATGAGATTCAGAATTATGCTGTATCAGAGTCTTCTGCAGCGTGTGTGCTTCTAGCGTGTTGATCATCAGAGCATCTTGACACAGAACTTCAGTACTTGGCAGCGTAGGTACTTTCAGAAACTTCTGTAGACTAAGTGCTTTGAGAAACTCTTCAAACATTATTCTTCTATACTTCTGTCATACCCCAAATTTGTCCTCCCCTTTTATTTTTATTCCACTGGGTCTATGGGGATGCGTATTTTTATCAGTACTCATTTGGTCTCTGGATAAGATGTTCGAAGACTTTGCCCAGAAAGACCCCGAGTGTGCCTTTGGTGACTATGACCCCTACGTATGCTTAAGACGTGTGTTTAATTATTAAAAAGTTTGGAAGATTCACGGTTTGTAGGGAATATGTTTCAAAATGGTTTGTCTTTTCATTCCAAACTGCAAGATGTTGATTAATTAAGTTTCATGGGAATTCTTTGCCAAGACAGAGTTAGTTTGGTGCAAGTTTTAGCAAGTTACAAATAATGACTAAATCACTCCCAAAAAGTTTTGAGATTAATTGGTTTGGACTGAGCAAAACGGTGTGAAGCCTACTCCAGGCTATGTTCAATTTGCGATAGGCTATGTAAGTTTCTTTTCAAGTTTGTATCATAGGCGACTACCACAAGAGTACTCAAATTCTATACGAGACATAATGCATTGTGCATGAAAAGTACAATAGATGAAGCTCTCAAGTGTTAACAGCCAGCAAGCACATAGGCCATGATTCATGTTTATTCTACAAAAAATAACTGTGACAATGATACAACGTATACATTAAAAGGTGATACAAGATGGTACAAATCGGCAGGCCGCAGAGTATATCCAAAGAGAAAAAAAAGACAATACGAGTTACAAAGTGGAAGGATCGAGTGTCTCCATAAGCTAACATTATTTCCAAGTCAAACACTGGCTGAATGCTCACTTAAAAGCACATGCTTTGACAGCACAACCTCCTTCACGGACCAACACGGAATCATATGCAGGTTTTAGTAAACGCAACATTCAAAAGCAGTAAGTTTGGAAGGCACACAAGAAAAAGCACAATGATTTCACAAAGCTCGTACGATCTCGCAACTTGGAAAATTAACAGCAGCTCATTGTTCCTTGTAACCTTGCTCATCAAAAGCAACAGGCCGCGACGGTGACAAAGAAATTCAATTCAGCCAATACGCAAAGTGACGAGAGTATACGCATCACCCAATTTGTGACCTCTGTGACAGCAGACCCACATCCCACAAACGGTCCTTTATGTGACGGTGTAATCCGCGACACGCCTTCGTGAACGGAAACTGCAACCTGCTACGCCTTCAAACAATAAGAAAAGTGGTCTGTTAGTAAAACTCTCAATGCAATGGACATGACAGTATGGCAGTCACAAATTCAAGCCAGTTTACATCAAAGAAAATAAAGAGACATTTTTTTTCTCACCTGCTAACGAAATCGCAACTTTCACCACACACCATCTCATGACCAAATTGCAGACCTGTACCAATTTTCAACAAAAAAAAAAGCAGACCACAGCTTATACATACTAGTCGCGTCTTCACACTCAAATATTTAATTCTCAGCTGCTACACAACAGAGTCGTGATCTTTATTTCCACCTGCATACAAACCAGACCTGCGAACAACATCGTCAAAATGACAACACAAAAAATAATAATAAGAAAGCTGCAGACGTATATGACTCGAGATCAGTGTGAAATTTTGATGTTTCGTACAGTGTATGCCAAGAACTCTTCGTTGATGCAGCCAAGGCACATAAGGAAAAAGCTGTTGCAAGAGCGTCATTGTTCTATCCTCGCCATGTCAAACCTTTGTTATGCCAAGTCTCCATGAGTGCTCACATGAAAAAAAAGAGATGAAGAATAATTGAGTAATTATGCAGTCAGGAAATAAGAGCAGTACAGCTAATGAGATATACCTTAAGCTGCGGTTTACCGCCTGCGTTGTGATCTTACCTTCTACACTGCAGCAGCTGCCACAACAATACTTGAGCACCCATAAACGCGATAATAGCAGTATGATTTACGCGTATAACGCATCACAACGACACCAACTTTGTGGAAAATCCTAGCAGCCACTTCAAAGATCCCAACCATCATGTTATGCAAAGCTGGCAGCACCAGCGTGTAATTCATGAACCGTCGTCATTTGAGGAAAATAACTATAGCAGTAATTAGCCATGAAACATCAAAGTCTACTATTGACCTGGAAGCCACGTTAACCATTCCCACTATATTTTTGTTTTCTTATTTGCAAAGAATCATTCACACCATAATCATTCTCTCAGTTGTTCATCCGCGTGTCACTGTCTCTATATACTCCAAATCATGTTACGTCTTTCTCACTTCCTTCACTTAGCAACTCCACCTCTTTAAGTTTAATTCATTTTCATTGTTTTTCTCTTTTCTTAGCTTTCAATTCAGTTTTACCTTTCATAGGTTGCCTTCCAATTCCATTCATTTTACCTCCACTTTGATTGGTTTTCTGAAAGATGGAGGCTCTTGTTGTGTATGTTTTTGTGGCCTTTATGCTGTGTGGTTGTGCTTTTGGAAGAGAATGCACAAACACTCCGACTCAATCGCACACGTTGCGATATGAGTTAGGGGTATCAAAGAATGAGACATGGAAGATAGAAATGTTGTCTCAGTTGTCTCAGCATCATGTAACACCAACTGATGATTCAGCTTGGGTGGATTTGTTACCAAGGAAGTTCTTATCAGAAGAACATCAACGCGGTTGGAGTGTTATGTATAGGAAAATTAAGAATCCAGGTGTGTTTAAGCTACCTGTTGGATTTCTCAAAGAAGTTCCTCTTGAGGATGTGAGGTTACTGGATGGTTCAGTTCATGCTGATGCACAGCAGACTAATCTGGAGTATTTGTTGATGTTGGATGTTGATAGTTTGATTTGGAGCTTCAGGAAGACGGCGGGATTACTGACTCCGGGTAAACCTTATGGTGGATGGGAGACTCCTGATCAGGAACTCAGAGGACATTTTGTTGGGCATTACTTGAGTGCATCGGCTCTAATGTGGGCGAGCACAAAGAACGATAGTCTGAAGGAGAAAATGTCGGCCCTTGTTACCGGTCTATCCGCTTGTCAGGAGAAAATTGGAACAGGATATCTATCTGCATTTCCAGATGAGTATTTTGATAGATTCGAAGCTATTCAACTTGTTTGGGCTCCCTATTACACCATTCACAAGATCATGGACGGATTGTTGGATCAACATGTTAAAGGTGGAAACCCTCAAGCTCTAAAAATGTTGACATGGATGGTCGATTACTTTTACAACCGAGTCATGAATGTAATAGCAAAGTACACTGTACATAGACACTATGATTCCCTAAATGAGGAAACTGGAGGGACATCAGTCAGTGAGTTCTGGAGTGATCCAAAAAGAATGGCAAATGCCCTGACAACAGAGAGTGAAGAATCGTGCACAACTTATAATATGTTGAAGGTTTCGCGCCACTTGTTCAAATGGACCAAAGAAGTCTCTTATGCAGATTATTATGAGCGCGCCTTAACAAATGGTGTGCTCGGTGTTCAAAGAGGAACAGATCCCGGGGTGATGATTTATATGCTTCCTCTAGGTCGTGGGCAATCCAAAGCTAAATCTTATCATGGTTGGGGAACGCCATTTAATTCTTTCTGGTGCTGCTACGGAACAGGAATTGAATCATTCTCAAAGATGGGAGATTCTATTTATTTTGAAGAGGAAGGGAATAATCCTAGTCTATACATCATTCAGTACATTTCAAGTTCATTTAATTGGAAATCTGGGAAAGTTTTGCTCACACAGACAGTTGTTCCGGCTGCTTCGTCAGACCCTTACCTACGAGTCTCTTTTACCTTCTCTCCTAATGAGAAAAATGGGACTTCGTCAACATTGAACTTTCGTCTACCATCTTGGACTCTTGCCAATGGTGCCAAGGCGATATTGAATACTGAAACTTTATTTTTGCCAGCTCCAGGGAAGTTTTTGTCAATCACACGACAATGGAGTGCCGATGACAAGTTGACCCTTGAGTTGCCTCTCATCGTCCGAACAGAAGCCATAAAAGATGAAAGACCTGAATTCGCATCTCTTTAAGCAATTCTTTATGGACCATACCTTCTTGCTGGTCATACCTATAAAAATTAGGACATTAAAGTTGGTGCTAAGACATCTGTTGCAGACTTGATTACTCCAATTCCTTCCAGTTACAACAACCAACTAGTTTCTTTGTCACAAGACTTTAAAAATTTAACTCTTGTTATAACAAACTCAAACCAATCACTCACAATGCAAAACTTACCTGCACCTGGAACTGATATCGCTCTTCACGCTACCTTTAGACTTGTCCAAAAAGATGCTATTAGTAAATCGGTGGTTTTAGAACCAATTGATCTATCTGGAAATACTGTAAGTCACCAAGGACCAGACCAACCTCTTATCGTTGTAGAATCCTCCCTCGGCGGGCCTTCTTCGGATTTTCTAGTCGTGCCAGGATTGGACGGACGAAATCAAACTGTATCATTAGAATCAAAAAGCAATAAAGACTGTTATGTGCAAAGCGATATGAGCGCTGGTTCAGAACTTAAGCTCAAGTGCAAGTCTGATTCTGAAGCTAGTTTAAACCAAGCAACAAGTTTTGTTTTTGGGAAAGGATTAAAGCAATTCCTACTTGACCAAGATCCTGCTACAAGCAACAATAACACATCGCATACAAACCTCACCCCACAAACCATTTACACTGGCTCCGCAAAAGACCTGCACTCTGATTTCACCCTTCATACACTGCAAATCCTGCAACCATCTTCAATTCACAAAACCTACACTTTTCTTCGGCACTACACATTATTTTCCCATTCTCAATTTCAACCTTTTGATTCATACAAAACATTTTCTTCCTTAAACGATGCCAATCACCTTCACCTACAAATCTACAACACTGGCTTCACCAATGATGTTTCCATCTGCAACACCCTCATCAACATATACGTTAGAATTGGATACTTGGTTTCCGCACAGGAACTGTTCGATGAAATGCCACAAAAGAATCTTGTTTCTTGGTCTTGTTTAATTTCAGGTTACACACAAAATGGGTTGCCTAATGAAGCATGTTCTTTATTCAAAGGGATCATTTCTAATGGTTTGTTACCTAATCATTACGCCATCGGTAGTGCTCTTCGAGCTTGCCAGCAATGTGGCTCAACTAGGCTTAAACTTGGGATGGGAATTCATGCGTTTATTTGTAAATCTCCACATGATTCGGACACGGTTTTGTCTAATGTGCTTATATCAATGTATTCCAATTGCTTTGATTCAGTTAGGGATGCTCGGCGTGTTTTGACGAAATAGAGTTTAAAAGCTCTGTTACTTGGAATTCTATAATTTCGGTTTATTGTTGAAGGGGTGATGCTGTTAATGCTTTTGAGCTATTTTCTGGAATGCAGATGGAAGCTGTTGAGCTTAATTTAAGGCCTAATGAATATACCTCGTGTAGTTTAGTAACTGCTGCATGTTATCTGTTTGACTGTGGTCTGGTTTTGCTGGAGCAGATGTTGACCAAAATTGCCAAGTCCAATCTGCATTGAAATCGGCTGTATCTGCACCAAAATCCTACCAGATCAATAACCTACACTCACCATAAGAAATGTGTAAAAGTGTACCAGCAGTGAGTATGCAGAATAGGACAAACCCTGTTACCACAACCCATATCCCACACCAGACCAGACCTGTTCCTATTAGTACAACCATAATTAAAAACTTGTGGACTGTGACCTGTTGCTCCCTGTTGTCAACTCTGCACAACCTGCTGTCACTGCTTCAAAAAACACCCAAAACACACAATGTCAAATTGATGTAACAACAAACCTACACAATGGACAGAGGATATGCAAAAAACGGCAATTTTGGAGCCCAACAAATTGACAACTTTGTGAGACTTTGAAAAGGGGATAGCAGAGAAAAAACCTCAGAAAATTGGGATAAAAGACCTGATAATCTTCAGCCAGAAAAAAAAAACAAATGGGCTGAGTCTTCTCCCTTTTCTGAAGATTCTCAAGAGATCCTCTTGAACCCTTTCAAAAAAACCAAAACACATTTTTTTACCTTCAACCACTTCAACCCTCAGAAAGTGGAGAAAACCGAAAAAAAACCATGTAATCATTCCTCCATCTTCTCTTCACCCTCCTCATCAGCCCTCAAACACACTCAACCTTCAAAACCAGAACATTAAACCATCATTACATTACCTTCAAACATCCATTTTCGAAACTCAGAATAACCACATCAACCATCTTAAAAAAGGGCATACATCGCTAAAATAACAACACAAACCCAGCAACCTCTCTTCTCTCTCTCTCACCACCGTTTTCACTCAACCCTCATCTCTTCCAAATCCAATTTCAAAGCTTCAACACCACAACCCCTCAGCCCATTTTACAACCACTTCATCTTCAGCTCGAACTCCATCGAAACCCAGTTCCCACTACCATTCTCATTTTAAATAGAACGAAACCAACAAACCTGAACAAAGTCGCCAGAAAAGCCATCTCTCCCATTTTCGAACCAAACCCATCCAAGTCACCTGCACCAACAACATCGTTCCTTCACAAGAAACAGACCCGCCGCCGTTAACTTCGAACCCATCACCTGCCTCCAGCTCGTGAAAGAAACGTTGAATACTGCCTTGCCGGAAAGATTGTCGATTGGTATGTCGAAGGAGTTTTTTTTGAATATTTTACGATCTGTTTCTGTTTGTTCACCATGGATTTTCTACTTTATTTTATCCTTGTGATAACTTCAGACGTGTATTCCCCAAAGTGATCACCATATGGTAAAAAAGGGTCAAAGTTGGGAAGCAAGTTTTAGATGGTCCTGTTAAAATCTGAGAAAAGCATTTTGCAAGCGTGGATTTTGGTTTTAACGTTATTGTCTTGTCTAGCAAATGTTTTTATTTTTTTATTGTTAATAATATAGTCCCTTAGTTTGTAGAAATGTTCTTTTTGAATTTCCATATACCTCTTTTTTTTATTAAACAGTTTTTTTTTTAAAATAACCAATAATTTAGCTTTTTAACCTTTTTTTTATTTATTTATTTTAGAAGTATTTAAGATTTATAAAATATTTTCAAAACATTTTTTTTTTAGAGTTTTCTATTTTATTTTAGAATTTTGAACATATTTTCCTGAAAAAAGGTTAGACCCTTGGCTTTTTTTTATTTATTTATTGAGGTTTCATTTATCATTCCAATTCGGGTCGATGACGATGCTTCCATAAATCGATTACTAAGTCAATATATTGATAAATATCGTTGGATCCGAGACCCACTTCTTTCTCTCCTCATTTTCCTATTTGTCTCGATTCTATTTTTGACTTGTGGATCGATGAAGTCTTTTTATCCGCAAGCGTCAAATTTTCGAAGTTGATAACCTTCCCGATTTCAAATCTATGGGGGATGACCATTGGGGTCATCTTCCTTACTTTGGGATCGCGATAGGCTACCTTCGATTAATCGACATTTTGTTTGTGTTTAAGACGAGATCCCATTCTTTCGAGTCCCGATTCAGTCCACTAACCAATTGACGACTAAATAACCACTAACCTTTACTTTCTGTCAAATATACAATTGCTTTAATTTTCTGTCAAATATCAACTGCTTTATTTTTCAGTCATTTATATTCTTGTACATATTATATATTCTGTATATTATTATCTTGTATATATCAAATTGATGGGCTAAAGACGTGTTTACTTATGCGTCTAGCGGTATCTTACTGCAAGTGCACAGCCTATCGAAGTAATATTTAAGATTATCGATCCACAGGGATTCTATCGTTACTTAGTGCTAGATGAACTTCTAGTTTAGCTAAGGCGAATAGTTGTCACGATTTGTTGTTGGTTTTTAAGACTAGTAATGGCGGAATTAAATTTAAGTTTTTAATAAAATAATACTAAGGCGGTCGGTATGTAATTATACTAACTTAGGTGGGTCGATCTAACCTAGGCTTATAGAGATGTTCACTTAATCTATTCGGTAGATATTACCAGTTTAAATACCCTCAACTCACACTCTCGTGGTCTTGTATCAGATCTTATCCCTAAAGCCCTATGCCTGCTCTCGCTAGCCCATAAGTGTTTAGAGGTAATTTTTGGAAACTAAATAATTCTAATTTATCTTAAAGCGCTCTCGCTGTGTTTAATTTAAATGCCTAACTTTAGCTATCTGGTTAAATCTCACACTCTCGTGGTCTTGACCCAACCTAATACCCTTTTCTTACTCTCGTAACGAAAAGGTCTAATACAATTAAAAAGTATCAGCCAGAATGTTAAGTGATTAATTATTTTAGCCTATGGTTATATTTTACCGGTTAAGTTGGTTATAACTACATACCGCCCTAAGGTATTTAGCTACTCATCGAGGTTGAATCAGACACAGAGTTAAATAATAACTTACTAATGGCAGAAAAATAAATAGACATTATAAATAAATTAAAGTGCAATAAATTGAAAAACCTGATTAACAAATATCTGAGTAGACTCCTTCTTCCACAGACCGGAAGGCTTGGAGTAGGCGGAAATAAAAATTAAAACGAATGCTGAAGGTTGGAAACAAATAAAAGTATAACAATTCCCTAATGTTGGAAATTGTTACACGGTTGGTTTGGATACAAATAAAATAAGACAGGAAATAAAATATTGCTGGAATAATAATTCTGGTGGTAAGGTAATTCGGAAGAGCTTCCGCAGGAAATTTGGATAATCAAGTCTCCCCCTCAGTTCTCCTGAGCTGGTACTATTTATAGAGCTTCCAATGGGCTGGTGCCTTGGTCTTTTGCTTCTTGGGCTTTGCTGAAGTGGTTGAGAAAATGTTGGAATGTGGCAGCAAAAATGGGAGAAGTCGTCCTCACGTGCTGCCTTGAGGAGAATTACTAGGAGGAGTGGTCTTCAGTGGTGGCTTGACGTAGTCTGAGTCAAAACCAAGTTTTATCCTTGTCACGGGCGTGACAAGGTCTTCACGCTCGTTATTTGATGATTTCAAGTGTCACGGTCGTGACTACTTCCTCACGGTCGTGATGGCCCAAAGTAAGGTGTCACGGTCGTGACACCCTTGTAACGACCGTGGCCGTAACAAATTATGCAGACTTTTTGCAGGCTTCTGCCTTGCTTCATTTCTTGTGGTTTCTTTCGTTCCTTTCTTCTTAATTCATGATTCGGCCTCACATAACGATGTACCTGCAAAATAGTAAGAAAAACTCGAGAAATCGAGCGTTAAAACGGTGAATGCGCGATAAAACGTCAATGAAATCTAGCGATATAATCGATGCGTTTTCTCGTCATCAAACTTCCCCAAACTTAAACCTTTGCTTGTCCTCAAGCAAATAGTCGGTTGAAAATCGCGGACAAGATTTTATTCGCGCATACTCATAACAAACCGTCCGGTGGATCGTTTTGTCGGATAGTCCGGTACTTCGATAGAACACTACCGATACTCTAATGACACAAGCAACAAGCTATGTCGTCGACTTCCCGTCAAGCGAAACAATCGGCAATCACATTACGATTTCACCTAGAGTTTTTCGATCTTATTTCGCCCGGTTTCGTTCTAGCGCAGTCACATTAAGCCCTTTGCCTTCGCACGCACGTAGTGGAGTAGCCGGTTAGCGATTTTGATCCTTTTTTAGCACGGGGTCTGGTACACGAGTGTGGTAACCCTTCATGTTTTATCCGATTCGGAGGTTGTGGGGGATCGAGCCGTAGCACGCCCTACCGAGTTCAGAACCAGTACCTCTGAAACAACTCGAAACGGATTCCTTCTCATATTTCTCGTTTCTTATCTGCGACCGTGTACTTTGGTGCAATTTCTTTTCATTTTGCATTTGAGATACGAAGGATCATTATTGATTAGGCGTCAAACGCTTATATTCATCGGCTCCCCACGTGGTTTGTGTCCAGACGGTGCTGACTGCTAGTATAAACTACTGGGGGTTACTTTTGAACTGAAACTAAAGGTGCACTCGCAATGGTGATCGGGATGGAATTTCTTAAGCAGGGGGTCGAAGATGTCAAGATTGTATTGGTCTTGTTTAATCGTTCCCGGCTTCGTAATTACGAACCATTCGGTGGTAAGTCGGGTAATGCGAGTAATTAAAGATTTTTCTAGTATAGCTTAATAATCGGGGAAAGCTCGAAATTAAAGAAAATAGCGCACAGATTTGCTCATTTCATTGATTTTGCTAAAAGGAATACAACGGAATTGAAAGTACACTGAAACGAAAAGTACCTCTCCCACACTATATCAGACATTGTCCTCAATGTTGTGATATAAATGCGGTACAAATACAGTACAAGACTAAAAATGAAAAACAACATAAAAGTAAACTACTGCTGCTGAGGACCGCGGGCTCGGCCTCTGGTGCGAGAGCGGCGTCTGGAGGGAGTCGCGTCGGGATCAGAACCGGTGCCCGAGGTAGCAGTAATGCTGATGCGGAGCACTTCGAGCTCGCCGAAAAGTTCTCCAAACCGCTCATTAGTGGCCTCCTGGTTGGCAGCAATGGTGCCGAGCAGAGCGTCATACTGTGCCTTCTGCCTACGCTCCAATGCGGCGTTCATCAGGTTCTGCTGATGAATCACAAGTAGGACCTCCTCAAGTGTGACGGCGGGAGCAGGGGGCTGTCTGGTAGATGTCTCGGGGATATCCTGGACAGGCTCAGCTGCATCCATAGCGTCCTGCATCTCGTCCACTGGGGCGTCTGCCTGATCATCATGAGCCGGGATGTGATCGGCCGCAGCTGGTAAAACAAAGAGCCAGTTGGCTCGGTTGGATGGGTCGATGCGTGTGCGGGACGACAGAGTGATGTGGTGGAAAATGGTTCCATTGACAACAGGGTTGTACCTGCCATCCTCTCGCTGCGCGATCAGGTGGGCGGACCGGCAGTAGCTCATGGTCAGGAATTCGGCGGCGAGGTGAGGCTGATTAGCGAGCGCGTCACCAAGCCCCAACTGAATGGCGAGGGTGGTGACAATGCCGCCTATGAAGAACGGGGAGGAGCCTCGGTGCGCAATGGCCTGGATGTGGTAAAGCATAAAGGGGGCAGCGTTGATTGGCTCGTCATGAAGGGCACAGTATAAGAATAGAAGCTCCTTGGAGTTGAGCTTGTGGTTGCTCTCTCTAGCAAAGATTGTGTTGCAGATGACCCGGTGAAAGTAGCGGATAGCCGGGTTGTGGATGTGTGTGGCGTTGAGGCTCTGGAAGGTGGTCGCACGAGTGTTGGTAAGGTCGTGCCACAGAGTGAATGCTTGTTCACTGAAATTGTTGGGCACGCGACGGTGGGCTTCGGTGCCGTGATCGAAACCTAACAGCTCGGCGATCCTGGTTTGTGTGAGGTTGAACTCACGGCCGTGCATTCTGAATGTTACGATGCCGGTAAGCTGAATCTGAGAACCGGAAGAGGTGATGTAACTGTAAGAGCTGAGGAACTCCAGCGTCAGAAGTTCGAAAGTCGGCTGAGGCTGACGACAGAGGTCCCACAGACCGACCTTTTGCAGTAGGCTTTGAACGCTGGACAGCATTCCGAGTTCTCGCAGACAGTCAGTGGCAATGTACCGGGTGGGTTGCAGACCGCGGTTCTGGAAGCGGATGAAACGGTCTCTCTGGGTTACTCCAGCTTCTCCTTCTCTGAAAATGATGGAATCCATAACATGCAAGAGTGAAGAGTGAGGGTGGAAGGATTTTGTGAGGTTTTGGGAGAAGAGTGGTAGAATGAGGGAGATTGATGTTCGGGTTAAATACGGGACAGTTGAAATGAAGTGGTTGATGGTAATGGTGGATTAATGGGGTAGTGGAGAGGTTACGGCGGTTTTGGAATGAGTGGGTAGTGTTTTGGATAGGTTATGGATGGAGAAGAAGAGGGGACACGATGAGAAACAGTTCTGTTTCTCACGATCTCTGTAATAGAGGTCGTCACGGTCGTGACATAGGCGTGACGGTCGTGACACGCTAAATGAGCACGTCACGATCGTAAGTGGGGTGTGACGACCGTGAGGGTGTGTTGTGCTGAATAATTCCCAGAAAAGAACATTGGCTCACGTTATTTATAAATTAATAATAATTTATTTTATTTAGTAGCACTTATATTAACACACACCATATTATATATCATTTGCAACACAGTAGTATACGAACCTAAGATAAAATAATGTAGTTATACAGTATATGGTCACACAATGTATAGAAAAAGTAGAAAAATTATATAAGCTGCTAAAAATGAAGAAATAATTGAAATAAAAGGTGCATGGCATAAAGAAAAATTGAAATTACATAAACTCAAATTATGTTATGAAATCGTTGCGAAAGATAAATTTAACTGGAAATGAAAATAATGAGAAAAAATAATGAGAAAAAAAATTAATAAACTAAATCACTGATAGCCGGTTCAAAGGCGTTTCTTCAGGTCTTCGATGGCGGAGTCCAAATGATAGAATTGTTCGCAGGCCATGTCAGTCAATCCCACGATGTACAATCGCATACTCTTAATGTCTTCTCTGAATAGATTAATGTCAGTTTGATAGGCATTGAGAGTGTGCATGATGTTCTGTAAGTTGTTAGCGTACTCTCCGTGATTCGCTCCAGGGGTTTCATGAACTTTGTCAGTTGGGTCAGTGTCATGGTATCCAGGAGGTGTCTCGGGGTCAGTTTCAACAGCGGTCATTATATCATCTGTTATCCTGTGAGACTGAGGTGTTTCAGGAGTGGCTGGATAATCAGGTGGGTTTAACTCATAAAGCTAATTATCCTTATTATGAACACTTACTTTAGCATGATTGGGCAATGTGAACAGGGTGACTACTTCGTTCCGGATCAGGTACTCAAAAGGTGGGCGTCCTAAATTCCTTATGATATGTCTATTGAAGCAGAATTTAAGATTCATTAGGCGTATGGTTCCCAGACGGGTGCACCTGTCCAGTTGGTACCTAAGTCCTAGGGCATCAGCAATCATGGTTACAAGACCTCCTACCACTATAGGTAATTCAGGTTCTTCTTGGATGCGGGTGAAGGTTTGCATCATGAAAGGTACACCATTAACACACTGTCCAGTATTGAAACATGACATAATAAATAATTCATCCTTAGAGACTCCGGTAATGTTTTCTTCTTTTCCAAAGAAGGTATGGGCGAGGAATTTGTGGAAGTAACGGAGGGCAGGATTATGGATCTCATCATTGTTCATGTCATTTGGTTCAGGGTGGTAGTTTCCGGTCAGAGTTCCCCAAAAGAAATCTAGCTCCACATCCATCAATTCTACCTGTGTGGTAGTATAGGCAAAAGGTCCACTAGGGAATCCTAACAGGTCAGCTAGTTCTTTATGGTTAAAGTCGTATTCTATTCCAAATAGGCGGAAACTAATGAATCCTTTCCTAGACCCAAAACCGCGCTCAGGTAGGTAAAGTAGGGAACTAAGGAACTCAAGGGTGAGCTCACGGTAAGTCGCAAACTTGTGTTGGATCATTGCATTCTCCCATCCGAGTCGGTTGAACAAGTACATGACACTATCATGTATACCTAAGGTTTCCATAGTCCTATCATTTGGGTACAGGGTCAAATCCATTTGCCTCTGTGATAACTCTTCGAACTTCATTCTTTGGTTCCTACCTCTAAATTTGGTTTCCATATAGTTAATTGGTTGGTTAGCCATGGTCAGTGAAAATACGGTGGAAACAAATCAGTGGAAAAGACTTTAGAAAATCTGTAAAAAGTGATTTAGGATAAAAATAAGAAAATGAAATGCTAAAATGTAATGGCGATAATAGTAATGTAAAATAAGACTGACAAAACAATTTAAACAAATAGTAATAACGATAAAAAAATGCTCTAAAAGAAAAGAATAGTTCAAATAAGTAAATAGGTAAATGGGTTGCCTCCCACTGAGCGCTGTTTTTATTGTCAAAAGCCTGACGTAATGCTTTGTTTTAGATTAATCAGGGGAATTAGTGAACAATTCTAAAAGCTTTAGATTATTCGCATAACCTCTATTTTCAACTTTATGATAGTGTTTTAGACGTTGTCCGTTTACTGTGAATGGCTCACTATCCTTTCCCTTAATTTCTATTGCTCCACTTGGGAATACTTTAGTTATATCAAAGGGTCCTGACCATCTAGACTTTAATTTTCCAGGAAAGAGCCTAAGTCTTGAATTAAAGAGGAGTACAACGTCTCCCACACTGAATTCTTTCCTAGATAGGCGTTTATCATGCCATCTCTTGGTTCTTTCCTTATATATCTTGGCGTTTTCATATGCATCTAACCTTAATTCTTCTAATTCGTTAATGTCTAGGATTCGCTTTTCTCCCGCAGCATTATAGTTTATATTGAGAGTTCTAATCGCCCAATAAGCTTTGTGTTCTAGTTCTACTGGGAGGTGACAAGACTTTCCATAAACCAGTTTGAAAGGCGTAGTGCCTATGGGTGTCTTGTAAGCGGTCCTATAAGCCCATAGAGCTTTATTAAGTTTAGATGACCAATCTTTCCGAGATATGGCGACAGTCTTTTCTAAGATTTGTTTAATCTCTCTGTTTGAGACTTCGACCTGTCCACTTGTTTGTGGGTGATATGGTGTAGCCACACGGTGTCTCACTCCATACTTAGATAGTAATTTGTCAAAGATTTTTGAAATGAAGTGCGAGCCACCGTCACTTATGACGAGTCGAGGTACACCAAATCTGGGAAAGATTATGTTTTTGAAAAGCTTCATTACTACTCGTGCATCGTTTGTAGGAGAAGCTATGGCTTCGATCCATTTCGAGACATAATCAACAGCTACGAGTATGTAGTTATTACCGGAAGATGATGGGAATGGTCCCATGAAATCTATTCCCCAGACGTCGAAGATTTCTACTTCTAAAATTCCCTTTTGGGGCATTTCATCTCTTCTTGAAATATTGCCGGTGCATTGACACCGATCGCAACTTATAACAGCGATGTGGACATCCTTCCATAGATTAGGCCAGTATAAGCCGGCTTGCAAGATTTTTGCACAGGTCTTGGAAGTGCTCGCATGTCCACCATAAGGAGATGAATGACATTGAGCAATGACATCTTCTATTTCTTCTTCGGGAATACATCGGCGAAAGATTCCATCTGGTCCTCTTTTGAACAGTAATGGTTCATCCCAATAGTATTGTTTCAGGTTATGAAAGAACTTCTTTTTCTGCTGATAGGTTAGATCGGGCGGAAGAGCTCCTGCGGCTAGGTAGTTGACAATGTCAGCGTACCATGGCAGTCCTACAGTTGTCTGTATTGTTTCCACGGGTTCTGGTTCATTTATATCTAACTGTGCTAGGTCGCTTCCGATTTGTGCTATCAGCTGTTCATACGGAAAATCATCGTTAATCGGCACTTGTTCGGGTTTAATACCTTCTATTCTAGATAAATGGTCCGCTACGACGTTTTCAGTACCTTTTTTGTCTTTTATTTCTAGATCAAACTCTTGTAAGAGTAAAATCCATCTTAAGAGTCTTGGTTTAGCATCTTTCTTAGTTAATAGATATCGGATAGCAGCATGGTCTGTGTAAATGATTATTTTCGCTCCAACTAGGTAAGAGCGGAATTTGTCAAGCGCAAAGACAACTGCCAGCAATTCTTTTTCTGTAGTAGCGTAGTTCATCTGGGCAGAATCCAAGGTTCTACTGGCATAGTAAATCGCATGGAGTTTCTTTTCCTTTCTCTGGCCCAGGACTGCGCCCACAGCATAGTCACTCGCATCGCACATGATTTCAAAAGGTAATCTCCAGTCAGGGGGTTGCATGATTGGTGCGGTGATGAGGGCTGTTTTTAGAGTTTCGAATGCTTTAAGACAATCTTCATTGAATATGAACTCAGCGTCTTTCATTAATAAACCAGTAAGAGGTTTAGTAATTTTCGAGAAATCTTTGATGAATCGTCGGTAAAAACCGGCGTGTCCTAAAAAGCTTCGTATTTCTCGAACGGTTTTAGGAGGTTGAAGATCTTTTATTACTTCAATCTTAGCCTTATCAACTTCAATTCTCTTGTCTGATATTACATGACCTAATACTATTCCTTCGTTGACCATAAAATGACATTTCTCCCAGTTAAGCACGAGATTCACTTTTACACATCTCTCTAACACCATTTCTAAGTTTGATAAGCATCCTTCAAAGCTTTGCCCGCATACAGAGAAGTCGTCCATGAACACTTCCATGATGTCGTCTATAAAATCTGCGAAGATTGACATCATACATCTTTGAAAGGTTGCAGGAGCGTTGCACAATCCAAAGGGCATTCGCCTGTAAGCGAATGTTCCATAAGGACATGTGAATGTAGTCTTCTCTTGATCATCAGGATGGATAGGGATTTGGAAAAATCCTGAGTAACCATCAAGGTAACAGAAGTAAGAATGCTTGGCTAATCGTTCTAACATTTGATCTATGAAAGGTAGTGGGAAATGATCTTTTCGAGTGGCTTTGTTTAGTTTACGATAATCTATGCACACTCTATATCCCGTCACTACTCTTTGCGATATCGATTCGCCTTGTGCGTTTTTCACCACAGTGATACCTCCTTTCTTTGGCACTACATGTATTGGACTAACCCATTCACTATCAGAGATTGGGTATATTATCCCGGCATCTAATAATTTCTTGACTTCTTCCTTTACTACAGTGCTAAGGGTTGGGTTAATTCTTCTCTGAGATTCTCTGGAGGTTCTGCAATCTTCTTCAAGCAGAATGCGATGCATGCAAACTGAAGGACATATTCCTTTGAGATCAGATATGTTATATCCTAATGCAGTTGGATATTTCTTCAAGACATCTAAAAGTTTCTTTGTCTCTATAGTTCCTAAACTGGAATTTACTATAACTGGTCTTTTACATTCAACGTCTAAGAATTCGTACCTTAGGTTATTAGGTAAAGTTTTTAATCCTAATGTAGGTTTATCTTTACTTGGCATGGGATCCGGTGTAAGTGCTAAACTTTCGCTTAGACTATCATCCTGATACGGTTTTCGCCAATTATCATCTTCGAGAATTGGAGGGATTTGAATTTTCATTATTTCAGAATAAGTGGTCTCCTCCAGTTCCATTTCTCTTACACATTCGTCAATTACGTCCATTAGATAGCATGTATCCTCTATAGCTGGTGATTGTAAGAATTGTGTTAAAACAAATTCGACTTTCTCTTCACCTACTTCAAAGGTTAGCTTTCCTCTTTTTACGTCTATTATGGCTCCGGCGGTAGCTAAGAATGGTCTTCCTAGTATGATAGGTGTAGTGGAGTCTTCAGAGATGTCCATGATTATAAAATCAGTAGGAATGTAGAATTGTCCTATACGCACTGGGACGTTTTCTAGTATGCCTACAGGATATTTAACAGAGCGATCGGCTAGTTGAACAGACATCTTAGTTGGTCTTAGGTCTCCCATGTCTAGCCTTTTGCAAATCGTTAAGGGCATAACACTGATACTGGCTCCTAAGTCGCACAGAGCTTTGTCAATGACGAATTTTCCTATTACACAGGGTATAGAGAAACTTCCTGGATCTTTTAGCTTAGGAGGCATGTTATTCTGAATTATGGCGCTACACTCGGCAGTAAGTGTAACTGTTCCGTTATCCTCTATCTTCTTCTTATTGGATAAGATTTCTTTTAAAAACTTGGCATACGAGGGTATTTGGGTAATTGCTTCTGTAAACGGAATAGTAATATTCAACTGTTTCAGAAGTTCGACAAATTTCTTAAATTGACCCGTCGTCTTGGAACTTATTAATCTTTGAGGGTACGGAATTGGTGGTTTATAGGGTGGTGGAGGCACATAAGGTTGTTCTTTCTCCACTACCTCTCGACTTTCATCTTCCTTTTCTTCTGGATCATTCACCACTTCAGTCGGTTTATCCGGTTTTTGGTACATGGCTGGATTGTCAAGTCTTGGATCGGTAGGTCCATCAAGTTCCTTGCCACTTCTTAATATTACAGCGTTAGCATGTCCTTTCGGATTAGGTTGAGGTTGTCCAGGGAATACTCCAGCTGGTGCAGCAGTAGGTGCTTGTTGTTGAGCTACTTGTGAAATCTGAGTTTCAAGCATTTTGTTATGTGTAGCTAATGCATCTACTTTGCTCACTAATTGTTTAATCTGCTCACTAGTGTGAATGTTTTGGTTTAAGAAGTCCTTGTTTGTCTGAGATTGGCTAGCTATAAAGCTCTCCATCATCAATTCAAGGTTCGATTTTCTAGGGATGTTAGGAGCAGTCTTTTGATATCCTGGTGATGTAGCTGGTGCTTGACCTGGTGCGTAATAAGCATTGTTATTCTTATAGGAGAAGTTCGGATGATTCTTCCAACCTGGGTTGTATGTGTTTGAGTAAGGGTTTCCTTGAGCATAATTCACTTGATCAGTGGGAGTTCCTGCCAATAGTTGACAATCAGAGACTTCGTGTCCTGGGACTCCACATAACTCACAGTTAGGTGTTACTGCAGCCACGGTGGCTGCAGGTGTTATGGCCAAGTTGTCGATCTTTTGGCTTAGTTGGTCAAACTTCGCATTGACTTGGTCCATACTACTTACTTCGTACATACCTCCTTTTGTTGGTTTCTCAGTTGCGACTCTCTCGCTTCCCCAAAGGTAATGATTTTGAGCCATACTTTCGATAAGTGCATAGGCATCACGATATTCTTTGTCCATCAATGCACCACCCGCGGCAGCGTCAATTGTCATTCTTGTATTGTACAAGAGTCCATTATAGAAGGTATGGATGACCATCCAGTCTATTAATCCATGATGTGGACAAAGTCTAAGTAGATCCTTATAGCGTTCCCAAGCTTCGAATAATGATTCACTTTCTCTTTGCTTAAATCCGTTGATCTGAGCTCTCAGCATGGCTGTCTTGCTAGGTGGAAAATACCTATTCAAGAAAACTTTCTTAAGTTCTGCCCACGTAGTTACTGAGTTCGAAGGCAGAGATTGAAGCCAAGCTCTTGCTCTGTCTCGAAGCGAAAAAGGAAATAAACGTAGTCTAATGGCTTCTTGGGTAACTCCATTGGCTTTTACGGTATCTGCATATTGCACAAAGATCGAAAGATGAAGATTTGGATCCTCGGTAGGATTTCCGGCGAATTGATTTTGTTGCACGGCTGATATCAATGATGGTTTTAGTTCGAAATCATTTCGGTTGATAGCCGGTGCTGCAATGCTTGAATGCGGTTCACCTTGCGAAGGATTAGCGTAATACTTGAGTGGATGAGTTTGTTCTTCAGCCATCCCTGCGTCTGGTTTTACGACTGGTTTAGGCGGATCTAATTGAAGATCTGGAATATTGGAATTATTTTCGAAATCGAATATACGTCTTCTTACGTGTAAGAAGCGCTCCGATTCAGGGATTAGAGGTTGCAAGTCTTCGCTTTTAGAGCGAGTACTTGGCATACACTCGGAGATTAGATTAAATTAAATAGTTGATACCTTAGTCTAGACAATGCTACCTAAGTGCACTAGTAACTAAATTAAGGAATCCCCGGCAACGGCGCCAAAAACTTGATGGGCTAAAGACGTGTTTACTTATGCGTCTAGCGGTATCTTACTGCAAGTGCACAGCCTATCGAAGTAATATTTAAGATTATCGATCCACAGGGATTCTATCGTTACTTAGTGCTAGATGAACTTCTAGTTTAGCTAAGGCGAATAGTTGTCACGATTTGTTGTTGGTTTTTAAGACTAGTAATGGCGGAATTAAATTTAAGTTTTTAATAAAATAATACTAAGGCGGTCGGTATGTAATTATACTAACTTAGGTGGGTCGATCTAACCTAGGCTTATAGAGATGTTCACTTAATCTATTCGGTAGAGATTACCAGTTTAAATACCCTCAACTCACACTCTTGTGGTCTTGTATCAGATCTTATCCCTAAAGCCCTATGCCTGCTCTCGCTAGCCCATAAGTGTTTAGAGGTAATTTTTGGAAACTAAATAATTCTAATTTATCTTAAAGCGCTCTCGCTGTGTTTAATTTAAATGCCTAACTTTAGCTATCTGGTTAAATCTCACACTCTCGTGGTCTTGACCCAACCTAATACCCTTTTCTTACTCTCGTAACGAAAAGGTCTAATACAATTAAAAAGTATCAGCCAGAATGTTAAGTGATTAATTATTTTAGCCTATGGTTATATTTTACCGGTTAAGTTGGTTATAACTACATACCGCCCTAAGGTATTTAGCTACTCATCGAGGTTGAATCAGACACAGAGTTAAATAATAACTTACTAATGGCAGAAAAATAAATAGACATTATAAATAAATTAAAGTGCAATAAATTGAAAAACCTGATTAACAAATATCTGAGTAGACTCCTTCTTCCACAGACCGGAAGGCTTGGAGTAGGCGGAAATAAAAATTAAAACGAATGCTGAAGGTTGGAAACAAATAAAAGTATAACAATTCCCTAATGTTGGAAATTGTTACACGGTTGGTTTGGATACAAATAAAATAAGACAGGAAATAAAATATTGTTGGAATAATAATTCTGGTGGTAAGGTAATTCGGCAGAGCTTCCGCAGGAAATTTGGATAATCAAGTCTCCCCCTCAGTTCTCCTGAGCTGGTACTATTTATAGAGCTTCCAATGGGCTGGTGCCTTGGTCTTTTGCTTCTTGGGCTTTGCTGAAGTGGTTGAGAAAATGTTGGAAAGTGGCAGCAAAAATGGGAGAAGTCGTCCTCACGTGCTGCCTTGAGGAGAATTACTAGGAGGAGTGGTCTTCAGTGGTGGCTTGACGTAGTCTGAGTCAAAATCAAGTTTTATCCTTGTCACGGGCGTGACAAGGTCTTCACGCTCGTTATTTGATGATTTCAAGTGTCACGGTCGTGACTACTTCCTCACGGTCGTGATGGCCCAAAGTAAGGTGTCACGGTCGTGACACCCTTGTAACGACCGTGGCCGTAACAAATTATGCAGACTTTTTGCAGGCTTCTGCCTTGCTTCATTTCTTGTGGTTTCTTTCGTTCCTTTCTTCTTAATTCATGATTCGGCCTCACATAACGATGTACCTGCAAAATAGTAAGAAAAACTCGAGAAATCGAGCGTTAAAACGGTGAATGCGCGATAAAACGTCAATGAAATCTAGCGATATAATCGATGCGTTTTCTCGTCATCACAAATACTTGTACATTCTCTCAAAATACTTAATAAAATATCGAAACCTTAAAATTCTAATTGGTGGACTGTTGATTATATATCTTGTATATTATCCATTTCCTGTATATATTCGAATTTATCTCATCTCTTTGGTAGGTTATCAAATCTCTTCAATAAAGAAATAAATTACCTTTGTATTGAATTAAAAGAGAAGGTTAAGTGTAGACTTCTTCCTCTCCGAATGTTGGGATGCCCACTGTAGTGAGGGTGGTCTCGATATTCGTCTTTCAATACGAAGACACGCCTCCATCCACCACCTCTCCCTCTTTAACTTCATTCCGTAACCTTTCTCACCTAAAACCTCGGTCCCGTAACGAGTGCATTTTCAAACCTTTTCATAACAAAAACTTGAATGGTCGTGGAGAGGTTAGGCGTAGGCCTTCTCCTATCCCGAGTGCTGACATTTACCGTAGGGTTCTCTGTCGCAAAGCACTTACCATTCAAAACCAAAAAACATCTTTAATAAGAGAACGAAGTTCTCTTTGCATTGAATTAAAGAGAGAGGATTGAGTGTAGTCTTCTTCCTCTCCGAGTGTTGGGATGCTCACTGTAGTGGGGGTGGTCTTAATACTCGTCTTTCAATACGAAGACGCTACGTTCGCCACACATTTTTACAACAAAAACTTTGAGATAAATAATTGGGTACTACCTGTAGGGGTTACTATCCGAGGACCTATCTCGCCCCAAAAACAATCTCAACCAATCAAACATGATACCTTGCCTCGCATGGCGAAAACCAACCTTTCAAACAGGATATGTTACGTCCGTTCTACCGCAAACAGGTACGCATAAGTCTCCTCACATGCGAGCAGCAAAACACCTAAACTGCTAGAACGCGCACGATAACATCATCCACAAAACACACCGGTTATCCGCACCGTAGGCACGAACTACGTTGCTATGATTTCTCTTGCATGTTGAGAATACGTAGGCATAGGATTGTGACAATCCTAGCGAGCACCCTTTTTCTTTTTCACCCTTTTTCTTTTTCACCCTTTCCCAGAAAGGCATGCTACGTCCGTTCTACCGCAAACAGGTAACGCCTAAGTCTCCAACGAGCGAGCAACAATACACCTAAACTGCTAGAATGCGTACGATAGCATCGTCTACCAGTACACCCCATTTCCCCGCACACCGTAGGCCGAACTACGGCTGCTCTGATTCTTTACTTCGTTCAAGTAAAGATACGTAGGCACAAGGGCCACAATCCTTGCCGAGCACACTTTCCCCCATCTACCCGTAGCCCCGAACTACGTCGACTCTGACTTTCTCATACCTATTGAGAATACGTAGGCCTAGGACCGCGAAGTCCTACCGAGTCCGTTCTTTCTCCACTCCCCTCTGTTACCTCTCTTTCCCTGTTTCTAACCCTTTCTCTCTCTCTCTCTCTCTCTCTCTCTCTCTCTCTCTCCATTTGGAACACACTTTTATAGCATAATGTTTAAGCAAATAAATTCACACATCGACAAACAAAAGGTTCCCATCGAGTACGATGGATGCGAGGGGTGCTAATACCTTCCCCTCGCATAACCGGCTTCCGAACCCGTTCTTGGTCGCGAGACCATCTTATCCATTTCTTTCTTAAGGTTTTCTCGATATTTTCCTTTCCCCTCATGGGATAAATAAAGTTCGGTGGCGACTCTTCTGTCCTATCTTTTTCGCCTCCCCATCGTTGCACGATGCATTTTTCGAGTAGTGACAGCTGGCGACTCTGCTGGGGAACCCTAGCAAGCCAAGCCTATTTTGATTGTTGTATTTGTGTTTTTATTTGCTTTATTTGTTTATGCTTTGATTCTCTAACCTGTTGGGTTTATGGGTTGGTTTGTGAGATAAGGCTTTCTACCCGAGCTTTATAGTATACATTAAGATTAGGAGGTGGTTTCTTTCTGATTTGCGAGACTTAGGACTCGTTGAGTTGGATCGAATCCCACCGCTCAGATGAGACCCCTTTGGGATGATTATGTCTTACGAGTAGTCGTAATGGCATTTTCATTTCCAACTCGAGAGTCTGCGATTCTGAGGACCTTGTAGAACCTTATTCTGAAGGTTCCTAAAACATAACTCTGTGTTCATCCTTTGAAGGGATTACCGTCTTACGAGTAGTCGTTCTGATGGAAAACCTTTGAGGGTTAGTGCATGGGACTTTGTTTAAAGGCCTTTTGGGATACCCTCTTACAAACCAATAGATAACCTACCCGATGGGAGAGATATTTTTTGTGTTATTTTGCAGGACCAGTGATCTTGATCTCGCTTTGTGTCCTTTATCATGTGCATTCATAAAACATTGCATTACATATCATTTTTCGCATATCAAGGGACTTAAGAGACTGTGATTATCTCAGGTATTGGTGAATACAATGACTGACCAAAGAAAGAGGAGCACAAATTCCATCAAGTTTAGAGAACCAAAGCTGGAACTAATTCAAGACATTCTGATTGACGTACCAAAGGCTATCAAGATCAACTTTCAGGGGAAGTATGGGAAATTGCTTGATCTCCTCCATTCTAGGGTCGATACTTGGGCTTTGTTCGCTATGGCTCAGTTCTATGATGCACCTCTCAGATGTTTCACTTTTCAAAACTATCAGTTGGCCCCTACTCTTGAGGAGTATTCTCACATTTTGAACATCAAGATTAAGGATCAACCTATATACACAGGCTTGGAAGAAGAACCAAAACCTCCTGCCATTGCTCTTACTCTACGTATGACCAAAGAGGAAGTCAAAGAGGGTCTAACCAGTAAAGGGGGTGTTCAGGTTTTTCCATTGAAATTCCTGCTAGAAAAGGCTGCTCAATACAAGGTTGATAAAGATTGGGAAAAGTTCGGAATAAGCGTTGCTCTAATGATTTATGGGATTGTCCTCTTCCCAAATGTAGATAATTTCATAGACATCACTGCCATCGTTCTCTTCATGCAGAAGAATCCCATCCCTACACTCCTTGCTGATGTTTATCACTCTATTCATTGGAGGAGTGAAAAGAAGGCGGGAATGATCCAATGCTGCTCTCACCTACTATACAAGTGGTATGCTTCTCATTTACCCAAGAAAGGGCCGTTCATGGAAAACAAGAAGAAATTAAAATGGTCTCAACGCATCATGTCTCTGGAAGCTAGTGATATTGCTTGGTACTCTCCTGAGTACTATGATGTGGAAATCATTTTTAGTTGTGGAGAATTCAGTAATGTACCTTTGATCGGTAGGGCCGGTTGTATTAACTATAACCCAGTCATGGCATTACGTCAGTTGGGCTATGCTATGGAGGGCGAGCCCGAAGCAGAGAAGGTTCAGAGTTTCTTTTTGATAGCCACATCAGAGGACCCTGCGTTTGTCAGGAAGATTGCTAAGGCTTGGGGCAAGATTCATACAAAGGGGAGGAAGGAGTTAAAAGCGAAGAATTGCGTGGCAAAGGAGCCATACAACCGGTGGTTACTAGCTAGAGTAGCTGAAAGGTCGTTACCATTTCCCTTAGAGCCCTCTATGCGAGAAGCACCTCCTGCTCCCATTCATGTGTCCATAGAAGAATATGAAAAACTGAAGCTAATAGTGGAGAGATTGACTAAGGAGAACCAGGACCTTCAGAATGAAGTCCACCAAGCAAAGGTGGAGAGCGGTCAGTACAAAAGAAAGGTGGAGTTTGAACAGGATCAAGCAGCTGAGAGTAGCAAGAAGCTAAAATTAGAAACGGATCTGAGAGTCAGGTACCAACAGGGTTACGAAGGGGCTGATGCATCATTAACAACTCTCCGACAATGCTTAAAGGACACCAAAGCTTCTTGTGATAGGGCATGGCACTTCTTTGAGATAGCTTCTGCCGAAAAAAGGAGATACGAGAGAATCTTGAGGCTGATATTGGGGATCTTGAGGAACGACTGAGAAATGCCTTGACCCTAGTGGAAAATGAACAAAGACTCAAAGAGGAGGCATTGAAAGATTCATATGTCACGTCTGGCCTGTGGAATAACAAATGTCAAGAATTGGAAACTGCCCAAGAAACAGCCCTTCTGTGGAGGAATCGTTTCGAGGCTTTGCAAAGAGATAGTGCACAGTGGCTCGAGAAGGAGGCTCTGCTCAATGAGTTGTTGGACACCCATGTGGATTCTATTTGTTATTACCAGTCGACTCTAGATATGTGTCGTGCTAGGTACAACAATTTGGTGGAGCATTGCAACCTCATGATCCGTGATATCCCAAGGAGGTTGGAAAGCGCCATTCAAGACTTGGAAGGGAATGATATCCCCCCTTCTGTTCACCACTTTATCCAGCTCTGCGACCAAATGGTTAGGAGGTTCATGTTTGAGACGAAGAAGCTTGAAGAACGTCTCCAAAAGAGAGAATTTTAGTTATTCAGTTATCTTTTGTAGCACGACTTGTAGTTTCGGCTTATTCAGCTTTTGTCTGTATGAATTTTTTCTAAAATTAATGAAAGATTGCTTTTTGGTCTAAATTGTGCACTTCTTTATTATTCAGTCATGATTCTATGATACCAATGATAATCACAAGCCTTGAAAGTCTCTCGAGCATTTTGCATACATTTGCGCATTTTTCTTTTTGCATTTCCTACAACCCGATCTTACACACCGCTTACCCCTTTCAGAAAGAGTAAAGCAAGCTGACTTCACGACATCGGTATAACACAAGGAATAGCCAGAAGAGAATCATGGATCAGATAGAGCAAGACCAAGCTACTATGAGGAGCGAGATGCTAGGCATGAAAACGCAGATGAATCAACTCATGGAGGTGATTCAGAATATGGCCAGGAGTCAAGAGGAGATGAGACAAGCAGCGGAGAGGAGCGCTAATCAGACTTTGGCTGGTGCAATTCCCAATGCAAGTGGTGCAATTCCAATTCCTGTTGAGGCCACCCCAACCCCTGTTGGGGCAATTCCTACTTCTGCCAGCGCCGTACCTATCAACACCGTCCCTCCGCCAGTCGGTACTACTCAACCTCATGGCACTGCGATCCCAATACCAGTCCAGTACGATGAACATGAGGGCTTCTATGAGAATTCAGCTGAAGCATGTGCACCCCAAACCGCTGAGTTGGAGAAAAAGTTCAAGGCCTTACAAGAGGTGGTAAGGGCATTGCAAGGCCCCGATGTTTTGGGACTGGATGCTGCTGAAATATGTCTTGTACCCGGAGTTAAGATACCTCCAAAGTTTGTAATTCCAACCTTCGAGAAGTACAAGGGTAACAGTTGTCCTAAGGCCCACATAAGGTCTTACTGTAGGAAGATGGCCGCCTATTCTGATGACGAGAAGCTACTAATCCATTTCTTTTAAGATAGCTTAACAGAGGCATCCCTAGAATGGTATATGCACCTTGAACGATCCAACGTAAGAAGATGGAAAGAGTTAGCAGACGCTTTCGTGAAGCATTATCAGTATAATACTGACATGGCTCCGAATCGTATGCAGCTTCAGAATTTGACTCAGAAGCCGAATGAGTGTTTTAAAGACTTCGCGCAGAGATGGAGGGGAGTAGCTGCAAGGGTACAACCTCCACTGATGGAGAAAGAACTGACAGACCTATTCATGGGCACGCTACAAGGACCGATCTTTGAGCGGTTAGCATCCTCAACCTCCACGGTGTTTTCTGAACTTGTTATGGCTGGAGAGAGATTAGAGAGTTTCATGAAGGCGGGAAAAATTCAGAATGTAGGCGGATCTGCAAGCGGGGTCAAGAAGCCTTATCAGGGTTTCGTTAATAAAAGAGAAGGCGAAGCTAGTGCAGTGTTCACCAATGGAGGGAGAACTCACCAAGGTTATCACCACATTGCTGCCATTGCTCCACAGCAACCACTTTCTATTCCGGCAAATCAGCCTGCGCCTCAGCAAAATCGACAACAACAACCCTATCAACCAAGACAAAATCAGTATCAAGGGCAGAGAAAGCCAGAAAGGAGGCTTGATCCAATTCCGTCCACTTACGCCAAATTGCTTCCGTTCTTGTTGAAAGCAGGTCTCGTTCAACTTAGGGAAATGAAAGATCCTCCGGCTGTTCTCCCCTACGGCTACGATGTAAATGCGAGATGTGAATTCCACTCTGGCGCCCCAGGCCATAGCATTGAGAATTGTAAGGCTTTAAAATACATTGTGCAAAATCTTATCGATTCAAAAGCGATAAACTTTACCCGAAATACTCCGAACATCAAATCTAATCCAATGCCACCTCACCACTCAACAAACATGATTGAAGGCTCTAAGGGGATCCGATTAATTTCGGATATTGAGAAATTGAGGACCCCACTTTCCACTATTAAGGAGCAACTCTTGTTGAAAAACATTTACCCAGGATGTCCAACTAATTGCCATGTTTGCATGGACGGATCTCAAGGATGCGCTGAGCTGAAGAAGGGCATACAAGGCTTGATTGAGCAGGGTGTATTAGTAGCAGAACAACTATCAAAGATTGAGGAAGTTGCTACTCTTGAAATTCCGTTCGAAACATTGGAGATACCATATGATGATGGATATGAGCTTTGGATCCCAGTTGACAATTCGAACCGCACACCATTGACCATACCGTGCGATGAGGAAGAATGGGACAACATGTATGGACATACTTCTATCCCACTGCAGATCCCGTATGATCCAGTTAAGATACCTATGTCTCCACCATCAATGAACCAGCTTGTCATTTCGACCCCATCTCCGTTTCCGTACAAGAGCACCAAAGTTGTACCTTGGTTATACGATGAAACTGTTTTTCTCAACGGACAGAAGGTGGCAGAAGAAGATGTATTGGAAGAAAAGAAGACTGTAGAGAACATCGTGGGAACCGGAGGCGTCACTAGAAGTGGTCGAATCTTCGCTCTGACGGCATCTCCTGTCAACGGCAGTGACAATACAAGGAAAGATACTGCCATACCAAGCACCAATGAACAGGGGCAGTCATCTAAACAGAAAGGCATCCCAAATGATGAAGCGGAGGAGTTTCTAAGAATCATTCAGAAAAGCGATTACAAAGTGATTGATCAGCTCAATCAGACGCCCTCGAAGATATCCATGCTGTCATTGTTAATGTGTTCAAAGGCCCATCAAGAAGCACTGCTAAAATTCTTGAAGGCAACTCATGTGCCAGAGGAGATATCGGTAGTACAGTTTGAAGAAGTGGTGGGAAATATTGCATCAGGTCATATTTTGAGCTTTAATGATAGTGAATTACCTCCCGAAGGTAAAAATCATAACAAGGCCTTGCACATTACTATCGAATGTGTGGATGTTGTTTTCTCTAGGGTGCTCGTCGACACTGGATCATCGTTGAATGTGTTACCAAAAAGCTCGTTGTGTAAGCTGTCAATTGAAGGACTTGTGATGAAGCCAAGTCAAACTATTGTAAAAGCTTTTGATGGAGCTAAGAGAACTGTGGTAGGCGAGGTTGATCTCCCGATCAAGATTGGACCTCATACTTTCATCATTACATTTTACGTAATGGATATATACCCTGCTTACAGTTGCCTTCTTGGTCGTCCGTGGATTCATTCCGCAGGCGCTGTAACTTCAACCTTGCATCAAAAGATCAAATTTATGATTAACAACCAGATGGTCATCATTGAGGGTGAGGAAGATGTTCTCGTGAGCCATCTTGCTTCTTTCCGCTATGTGGAAGTAGGAAATGAAGTGCATGAGACACCGTTTCAAGCTTTTGAAGTGATCAATGTTGAAATGATTTACGAAAAGCCGGCATCTTCAATAGTGACTTGGAAGGACGCGAGGACGGTGATAGAGGAAGGACATCCGCGAGGATGGGACAGGGTGTTGGAATTGCCCGTCAACAAAAATGGAGCTGGTCTAGGCTACAAGCAGAAGAATGCAACTGATAAGGGCAAAGAGCTTGTAACTCCGTTGGTTTTTACTAGTGGAGGCCACCTTGTCGATGGTCAAGTCATGTTTTTGGAAACTGAAGCCGAAGATCATGAAGAGCTGTGTATGGTGTATCCTAGGGCGCCTAATCAAACTTTGAACAATTGGAGAGTCGTTGAAATCCCCGAAGTTACTCTAGTAGACGAGTAATTCCCTTTTATTTTATCTAAAAAAAAATCATATGCTCTGCCCAAGGCATATGGATCATGTTGTAGGGCCTTTTGCTTTTAAAGCATAACTTATCATCAATAAATAAACTTTCGCATCCAATTACGCTCTCTTTCTTTCATTTTTACTTTTTGCACATAAAATGATCTTTGAAAGACAATGTTTTGTTTTATTTTCTTTTTTCCTGTCAACCTTTTCTAAAAATAAAAAAAAAATAATAAAGCATGAAGTCATCCATTCGTGCAGATCTTCCCTTGCTCCTGTCGATAACGACCCCGTTATGGTCCAATATGACTTTGATAACCCGATCTACCAAGCTGACGAAGACTGCGAGGAAGATTGTGATCTCCCAGAAGAGCTAGCTAGACTATTGAAACAGGAGTCAAAGGTCATTCAGCCCTACCAAGAAGAGGTCGAAGTCATCAACATGGGAACTGAAGAGGATGCCAAAGAAATCAAGATAGGCGCAGCTTTAGAGTCAGAGATTAAGTCAAAACTGATAATATTGCTTCGAGAGTATGTTGACGTATTTGCTTGGTCTTACAAAGATATGCCCGGTCTAGATGAAGAGATTGTGATGCACAAACTACCTCTCAAGGAAGGCTGCCCGCCGGTGAAGCAAAAGTTGAGGAGAACAAAGCCAGAGAT
This sequence comes from Lathyrus sativus, assembly GCA_963859935.3. Classification (NCBI taxonomy): domain Eukaryota; kingdom Viridiplantae; phylum Streptophyta; class Magnoliopsida; order Fabales; family Fabaceae; genus Lathyrus; species Lathyrus sativus. Next base: position 941,705,982 of record OZ012735.1, read on the forward strand.
GTCCTTCAAGATCAAAGAGGAAGTACAAAAGCAATTGGACGCTGGTTTTCTGGCAGTATCCAACTATCCGCAATGGATAGCGAATATTGTCCCAGTACCTAAAAAGGATGGGAAGGTGCGAATGTGTGTAGATTATAGAGACCTTAATAGAGCGAGTCCGAAAGATGACTTCCCTTTGCCACACATTGATGTGCTAGTAGACAACACGACCCAATTTTCTGTCTTCTCATTTATGGATGGCTTTTCTGGATATAACCAGATTAAGATGGCGCCCGAAGATATGGAAAAGACGACTTTCATCACTCCATGGGGAACTTTCTGTTACAAGGTTATGCCATTTGGACTTAAGAACGCAGGCGCAACATATCAGCGAGCAATGGTCACTCTTTTCCATGACATGATACATAAAGAGATTGAGTGTTATGTAGACGATATGATTGCGAAATCCCAGACTGAGGAAGAGCACCTTATCCACTTGGGAAAGCTATTCGCCCGGTTAAGGAAATTCCAGCTGAGACTAAATCCCAACAAATGCACTTTTGGTGTAAGATCTGGTAAATTGCTAGGTTTTATTGTGAGCCAGAAAGGGATTGAAGTCGATCCAGATAAGGTCAAAGCTATCCAGGAGATGCCGACACCCAAAACTGAAAAAGAGGTCCGAGGGTTCCTTGGGAGGTTGAACTATATCGCCAGGTTCATATCTCATCTAACGGCCACTTGTGAGCCCATCTTCAAATTACTTCGAAAGGATCAAGCCGTGGTATGGAACGATAATTGTCAGAAAGCCTTTGAGAAGATAAAGGAATACCTACAAGAACCGCCGATCTTGATGCCTCCAGTGCCCGGACGACCCCTGATCATGTACCTGACTGTGTTAGAGGGATCCATGGGATGCGTATTGGGACAACATGATGAAACCGGCAGGAAAGAGCATGCAATCTATTACCTCAGCAAGAAGTTTAATGACTGTGAAACGAGATATTCAATGCTCGAGAAGACATGTTGCGCATTGGCTTGGGCAGCAAAACGATTGAGACAATATATGCTCACCCATACGACTTTGTTGATCTCCAAGATGGATCCTGTCAAATACATATTCGAGAAGCCCGCTCTCACCGGGCAAGTAGCTCGTTGGCAAATGGTGTTAACAGAGTACGACATCCAGTATGTTACGCAAAAAGCTATCAAAGGGAGTGTGCTCTCTGAATACCTTGCCCACCAACCTATGGACAACTACCAGTCCATGCGCTTCGATTTCCCCGACGAAGACGTCATGTTTGCCAGAGATTATACCACGCCAGGCCCAGATGACGGACCCGAACCAGGATCGCGATGGACGCTCGTGTTCGATGGTGCCGCAAATGCCAAAGGTTGTGGAATTGGGGCAATCATCACTTCTCCAACTGGCTTTCACTTGCCATTCACCGCCCGATTATGCTTCAAATGTACTAACAACATGGCCAAATATGAAGCTTGCATTTTCGGAATTGAAGCTGCCATTGATAATAGAATCAAGATTCTAGAAGTCTATGGAGATTCTGCGCTTGTCATATGCCAGATTAAAGGGGAGTATGAAACACTGGACCTCAAGTTAATTCCTTACAAAGATCATGTCTTGAAGTTAATCCCGTACTTTGATGAGATCACCTTCCATCACATTCCCAGAGGAGAAAACCAGTTGGCTGACGCTCTAGCAACACTAGCATCTATGTTTCAAGTCAAGTGGGAGAATGAGGCGTCATCCATCCGTTTGGAATATTTGGACGAACCCGCTTATTGCCTAGCGGCCGATGGGGAAGAAGCTAAAACTGATAATCATCCTTGGTTCTATGATATCAAGCGATATCTAGAGACACAAGAATATCCAGAAGGCATAACTATCACTGACAAGAAGTATCTCAGAAAGCTCTCCTCAAAGTTCTTCCTCAGTGGTGACGTGTTATACAAGCGGAATTACGATTCGGTTCTACTCAGATGCGTGGATAAACACGAGGCAAAACGTATCATAAATGAAATGCATGAAGGATCTTTTGGGACACATACTAGTGGTCATACTATGGTTAAAAAGATTTTGAGGGCGGGCTACTATTGGATGACGATGGAAACGGATTGTTGTCTCCATGTCCAGTCATGCCACAAGTGCCAAATTTACGCAGACAAGGTCCATACTTCACCACTCCCTCTGAATGTTTTGACTTCGCCTTGGCCCTTCGCTATGTGGGGTATAGATGTAATCGGACGCATCGAGCCAACCGCTTCAAATGGGCACCGTTTTATCTTAGTGGCCATCGATTACTTTACCAAATGGGTAGAAGCGGCGTCCTATGCCAACGTCACTAAGCAAGTGGTGACTCGCTTCATCAAAAAAGAGATTATTTGTCGATATGGAATCCCGAACAAGATCATTACAAACAATGGTTCAAACCTCAACAATAAGATGATGAAAGAGTTGTGTGAAAACTTCAAAATTGAACACCACAATTCAACACCTTATCGCCCTAAAATGAACGGAGCTGTTGAGGCGGCAAATAAGAACATTAAGAAAATCGTCCAGAAGATGGTGAAGACTTACAAAGACTGGCACGAGATGTTGCCGTTCGCGTTGCATGGCTACCGCACCTCAGTGCGCACTTCCACAGGGGCAACCCCGTTTTCTCTCGTATATGGCATGGAAGCAGTATTGCCCATTGAAGTAGAGATTCCCTCCTTAAGGATTTTAGCAGACGTCAAGCTAGATGAGGCCGAATGGATACAAGCCAGACTCGACCAACTCAATCTCATCGACGAGAAACGCATGACGGCCATCTGTCATGGACAGTTATACCAAAAACGATTGAAGAGGGCCTTTGATAAGAAGGTTCGCCCACGACACATCCAAGCAGGAGATTTGGTACTAAGGAAAATTCAGCCAACTCACGTCGATCCAAGGGGAAAATGGGCACCTAACTATGAGGGTCCGTATATAGTAAAGAAAGTTTTCTCTGGAGGGGCCTTGATCCTGTCAACCATGGATGGTGACGATCTTTCATCCCCTGTGAATACAGATGCAGTTAAAAAATATTATGCCTAAAAGATAGGCCCGGTGGACCCAAAAAGAAAATCCACGCAAAAATAGGCGTCCTGGTGAACCATAAAAATGGTTCAGGCAAAATTAGGGACTAGAAGTAAAAAAAAAGAGAGAGTATCCTGATAGGCTGAAAACCTGAAAGGGCGGCCTAGGCAAAAGTTAGGGATTCGAAAAGGCAGAACTGCATCTTGAAAATACGTGTGAATTATTCTCCGTAACCATCAAGCTCTCGACTGAGAAAGATCAATTCGATCCTGGCACTCAAAAGCAAGGCGTGAAGGGTCTTCAGAGACATATGGGCCATAGCAGATTTGAAACTTGGCAGGGACCATTTTCAACATTGTCTTAGTCTTTATATTCTCTTTCGAAAGCAGTTACCTCTTTTAGGAATTGCCTCCTTCTGTAATTTTCCCATTTATGGGCTTTCATTAATAAAATTACTTTCATCAAAGCTTTTTCTGTTTTTTTTATTTACCCTTTGGTTGCAAGTTTCATTTATTTGATGATGGGTTTTGCATATAATGACATTATGGTAAATTAGATTAAAGGGTGACTTACCCTCTTAGGGTAACTAAAGGGTGACCATGACTCTAAGAAGTACACAGGAACATCATTCTAAATCTTGTAACGACTTGACTGACAAGGCTGTCAAACCTGGCAGAGCAGGCCTCGAGTTGACGGTATCGGCACCTCCAGGTTTTATCACGTCATGAAAAGATGATGTCGGGAAGTCAGGCTTATCCTTCACTTTCCCACCACCAAAGTCCGCCATATCGGCACCTGCATTCCCAATCACCTTCCTGCAATCATACACATCATATGCATCATACGCATCGCGTTCGACTTCATAAGCATCTTGCATCATACGCATACCCAGAATCATATCATACTCCCCCAGCTCTTGCATCTCCGCGTGTTAGCATTTGCGTTTGCATTTCCACTTGTTATGGAATATCATTATCATCAAGCATTCGCATATGCGAGCTCAGATCCAGGATCAATCACGAAGATTTCCAAGATCATCATCCCAGACAGGGGCACCTCTTGCAAGACTGTGGGTTTCTCTTACTAGAGTCAGAAGATATCAAGACAAGATTGAGCCCAATTAGGGGCATTCTTCCACAAGACCGTGGGTGTTCCCCACGAAGTTTTGCAACGTATTGAGCTTCAAGGCAATTAGCAGCCCAGTCAGGGGCATTATCTGCAAAGGCCATGGGTCCTCCCATGGAATTCAAGATTATCAAAGCAAAATTCAGCCCAAACCAGGGGCATCTTTTCAAGACCATGGGTGTATTGCGTGATGTATTGCAACCTCGTGGTTAATCAGATCTTCAAATCAACAATCAGCCCAGACAGGGAGGTCTTCAGTAAAGCCACGGGCGATCCCCAGTGCTTTGTCTCCAGCAGACTTGACTATTTATCTTCAGTGATAAGTGGCAATCTCTTCAGAGAAGCCTATCCATCTTCAGTGATAAGTGGCAATCTCTTCAGAGAAGCTTATCCATCTTCAGTGATAAGTGGCAATCTCCTCAGAGAAGCTTATCCATCTCCAGTGATAAGTGGCAATCTCTTCAGAGAAGCTTATCCATCTTCAGTGATAAGTGGCAATCTCTTCAGAGAAGCTTATCCATCTTCAGTGATAAGTGGCAATCTCTTCAGAGAAGCTTATCCATCTTCAGTGATAAGTGGCAATCTCTTCAGAGAAGCTTATCCATCTTCAGTGATAAGTGGCAATCTCTTCAGAGAAGCTTATCCATCTTCAGTTATAAGTGGCAATCTCTTCAGAGAAGCTTATCCATCTTCAGTGATAAGTGGCAATCTCTTCAGAGAAGCTTATCCATCTTCAGTGATAAGTGGCAATCTCTTCAGAGAAGCTTATCCATCTTCAGTGATAAGTGGCAATCTCCTCAGAGAAGCTTATCCATCTCCAGTGATAAGTGGCAATCTCTTCAGAGAAGCTTATCCATCTTCAGTGATAAGTGGCAATCTCTTCAGAGAAGCTTATCCATCTTCAGTGATAAGTGGCAATCTCTTCAGAGAAGCTTATCCATCTTCAGTGATAAGTGGCAATCTCTTCAGAGAAGCTTATCCATCTTCAGTGATAAGTGGCAGTCTCTTCAGAGAAGCTTATCCATCTTCAGTGATAAGTGGCAGTCTCTTCAGAGAAGCTTATCCATCTTCAGTGATAAGTGGCAATCTCTTCAGAGAAGCTTATCCATCTTCAGTGATAAGTGGCAATCTCTTCAGAGAAGCTTATCCATCTTCAGTGATAAGTGGCAATCTCTTCAGAGAAGCTTATCCATCTTCAGTGATAAGTGGCAATCTCTTCAGAGAAGCTTATCCATCTTCAGTGATAAGTGGAAATCTCTTCAGAGAAGCTTATCCATCTTCAGTGATAAGTGGCAATCTCTTCAGAGAAGCTTATCCATCTTCAGTGATAAGTGGCAATCTCTTCAGAGAAGCTTATCCATCTTCAGTGATAAGTGGCAATCTCTTCAGAGAAGCTTATCCATCTTCAGTGATAAGTGGCAATCTCTTCAGAGAAGCTTATCCATCTTCAGTGATAAGTGGCAATCTCTTCAGAGAAGCTTATCCATCTTCAGTGATAAGTGGCAATCTCTTCAGAGAAGCTTATCCATCTTCAGTGATAAGTGGCAATCTCTTCAGAGAAGCTTATCCTCCTACATCCTTTTGGTGTTAAGGTTGATCTTGCTCCGCTCCATCATCCTTTTGGTGTCATGACTAGCGTGTTTTCCATTATCCTTTTGGTAATAGACTCCTTACATCCTTTTGGTGTCGGGGTTGCCTCGTTTCGCTCCATCATCCTTTTGGTGATGGGTCTAGCATCCTTTTGATGTCATGACTAGCGTCTCCGCTCCATCATTCTTTTTGGTGATGGGTCTGACATCCTTTTGGTGTCATGGCTAGCGTGTTTTCCGCTATCTTTCTGGTAATGGGTCTCTTATATTCTTTTGATGTCAGGAAAGTGTGTGTGAGTGTACTATCATCCTTTTGGTGATAGGCTTGTCATCCTTTTGGTGTCAAGTTTTCTCTGCTAATATCCTTTTGGTATTAGCAACCTTTGCAAGGTATCCGGTATCTCATTCCCAGGCATTTACTTTCTTTTTGGACAAATTCAGGGTCTTCTTTATATCTAATTGATTTCTACCTCGGGAGAATGAACGCTGCAGCAGTTCATTTCTCTCGGTCCAAGCCAATCAGATAGGGGCATCTGTCATACCCCAAATTTGTCCTCCCCTTTTATTTTTATTCCACTGGGTCTATGGGGATGCGTATTTTTATCAGTACTCATTTGGTCTCTGGATAAGATGTTCGAAGACTTTGCCCAGAAAGACCCCGAGTGTGCCTTTGGTGACTATGACCCCTACGTATGCTCAAGACGTGTGTTTAATTATTAAAAAGTTTGGAAGATTCACGGTTTGTAGGGAATATGTTTCAAAATGGTTTGTCTTTTCATTCCAAACTGCAAGATGTTGATTAATTAAGTTTCATGGGAATTCTTTGCCAAGACAGAGTTAGTTTGGTGCAAGTTTTAGCAAGTTACAAATAATGACTAAATCACTCCCAAAAAGTTTTGAGATTAATTGGTTTGGACTGAGCAAAACGGTGTGAAGCCTACTCCAGGCTATGTTCAATTTGCGATAGGCTATGTAAGTTTCTTTTCAAGTTTGTATCATAGGCGACTACCACAAGAGTACTCAAATTCTATACGAGACATAATGCATTGTGCATGAAAAGTACAATAGATGAAGCTCTCAAGTGTTAACAGCCAGCAAGCACATAGGCCATGATTCATGTTTATTCTACAAAAAATAACTGTGACAATGATACAACGTATACATTAAAAGGTGATACAAGATGGTACAAATCGGCAGGCCGCAGAGTATATCCAAAGAGAAAAAAAAGACAATACGAGTTACAAAGTGGAAGGATCGAGTGTCTCCATAAGCTAACATTATTTCCAAGTCAAACACTGGCTGAATGCTCACTTAAAAGCACATGCTTTGACAGCACAACCTCCTTCACGGACCAACACGGAATCATATGCAGGTTTTAGTAAACGCAACATTCAAAAGCAGTAAGTTTGGAAGGCACACAAGAAAAAGCACAATGATTTCACAAAGCTCGTACGATCTCGCAACTTGGAAAATTAACAGCAGCTCATTGTTCCTTGTAACCTTGCTCATCAAAAGCAACAGGCCGCGACGGTGACAAAGAAATTCAATTCAGCCAATACGCAAAGTGACGAGAGTATACGCATCACCCAATTTGTGACCTCTGTGACAGCAGACCCACATCCCACAAACGGTCCTTTATGTGACGGTGTAATCCGCGACACGCCTTCGTGAACGGAAACTGCAACCTGCTACGCCTTCAAACAATAAGAAAAGTGGTCTGTTAGTAAAACTCTCAATGCAATGGACATGACAGTATGGCAGTCACAAATTCAAGCCAGTTTACATCAAAGAAAATAAAGAGACATTTTTTTTCTCACCTGCTAACGAAATCGCAACTTTCACCACACACCATCTCATGACCAAATTGCAGACCTGTACCAATTTTCAACAAAAAAAAAGCAGACCACAGCTTATACATACTAGTCGCGTCTTCACACTCAAATATTTAATTCTCAGCTGCTACACAACAGAGTCGTGATCTTTATTTCCACCTGCATACAAACCAGACCTGCGAACAACATCGTCAAAATGACAACACAAAAAATAATAATAAGAAAGCTGCAGACGTATATGACTCGAGATCAGTGTGAAATTTTGATGTTTCGTACAGTGTATGCCAAGAACTCTTCGTTGATGCAGCCAAGGCACATAAGGAAAAAGCTGTTGCAAGAGCGTCATTGTTCTATCCTCGCCATGTCAAACCTTTGTTATGCCAAGTCTCCATGAGTGCTCACATGAAAAAAAAGAGATGAAGAATAATTGAGTAATTATGCAGTCAGGAAATAAGAGCAGTACAGCTAATGAGATATACCTTAAGCTGCGGTTTACCGCCTGCGTTGTGATCTTACCTTCTACACTGCAGCAGCTGCCACAACAATACTTGAGCACCCATAAACGCGATAATAGCAGTATGATTTACGCGTATAACGCATCACAACGACACCAACTTTGTGGAAAATCCTAGCAGCCACTTCAAAGATCCCAACCATCATGCTATGCAAAGCTGGCAGCACCAGCGTGTAATTCATGAACCGTCGTCATTTGAGGAAAATAACTATAGCAGTAATTAGCCATGAAACATCAAAGTCTACTATTGACCTGGAAGCCACGTTAACCATTCCCACTATATTTTTGTTTTCTTATTTGCAAAGAATCATTCACACCATAATCATTCTCTCAGTTGTTCATCCGCGTGTCACTGTCTCTATATACTCCAAATCATGTTACGTCTTTCTCACTTCCTTCACTTAGCAACTCCACCTCTTTAAGTTTAATTCATTTTCATTGTTTTTCTCTTTTCTTAGCTTTCAATTCAGTTTTACCTTTCATAGGTTGCCTTCCAATTCCATTCATTTTACCTCCACTTTGATTGGTTTTCTGAAAGATGGAGGCTCTTGTTGTGTATGTTTTTGTGGCCTTTATGCTGTGTGGTTGTGCTTTTGGAAGAGAATGCACAAACACTCCGACTCAATCGCACACGTTGCGATATGAGTTAGGGGTATCAAAGAATGAGACATGGAAGACAGAAATGTTGTCTCAGTTGTCTCAGCATCATGTAACACCAACTGATGATTCAGCTTGGGTGGATTTGTTACCAAGGAAGTTCTTATCAGAAGAACATCAACGCGGTTGGAGTGTTATGTATAGGAAAATTAAGAATCCAGGTGTGTTTAAGCTACCTGTTGGATTTCTCAAAGAAGTTCCTCTTGAGGATGTGAGGTTACTGGATGGTTCAGTTCATGCTGATGCACAGCAGACTAATCTGGAGTATTTGTTGATGTTGGATGTTGATAGTTTGATTTGGAGCTTCAGGAAGACGGCGGGATTACTGACTCCGGGTAAACCTTATGGTGGATGGGAGACTCCTGATCAGGAACTCAGAGGACATTTTGTTGGGCATTACTTGAGTGCATCGGCTCTAATGTGGGCGAGCACAAAGAACGATAGTCTGAAGGAGAAAATGTCGGCCCTTGTTACCGGTCTATCCGCTTGTCAGGAGAAAATTGGAACAGGATATCTATCTGCATTTCCAGATGAGTATTTTGATAGATTCGAAGCTATTCAACTTGTTTGGGCTCCCTATTACACCATTCACAAGATCATGGACGGATTGTTGGATCAACATGTTAAAGGTGGAAACCCTCAAGCTCTAAAAATGTTGACATGGATGGTCGATTACTTTTACAACCGAGTCATGAATGTAATAGCAAAGTACACTGTACATAGACACTATGATTCCCTAAATGAGGAAACTGGAGGGACATCAGTCAGTGAGTTCTGGAGTGATCCAAAAAGAATGGCAAATGCCCTGACAACAGAGAGTGAAGAATCGTGCACAACTTATAATATGTTGAAGGTTTCGCGCCACTTGTTCAAATGGACCAAAGAAGTCTCTTATGCAGATTATTATGAGCGCGCCTTAACAAATGGTGTGCTCGGTGTTCAAAGAGGAACAGATCCCGGGGTGATGATTTATATGCTTCCTCTAGGTCGTGGGCAATCCAAAGCTAAATCTTATCATGGTTGGGGAACGCCATTTAATTCTTTCTGGTGCTGCTACGGAACAGGAATTGAATCATTCTCAAAGATGGGAGATTCTATTTATTTTGAAGAGGAAGGGAATAATCCTAGTCTATACATCATTCAGTACATTTCAAGTTCATTTAATTGGAAATCTGGGAAAGTTTTGCTCACACAGACAGTTGTTCCGGCTGCTTCGTCAGACCCTTACCTACGAGTCTCTTTTACCTTCTCTCCTAATGAGAAAAATGGGACTTCGTCAACATTGAACTTTCGTCTACCATCTTGGACTCTTGCCAATGGTGCCAAGGCGATATTGAATACTGAAACTTTATTTTTGCCAGCTCCAGGGAAGTTTTTGTCAATCACACGACAATGGAGTGCCGATGACAAGTTGACCCTTGAGTTGCCTCTCATCGTCCGAACAGAAGCCATAAAAGATGAAAGACCTGAATTCGCATATCTTCAAGCAATTCTTTATGGACCATACCTTCTTGCTGGTCATACCTATAAAAATTGGGACATTAAAGTTGGTGCTAAGACATCTGTTGCAGACTTGATTACTCCAATTCCTTCCAGTTACAACAACCAACTAGTTTCTTTGTCACAAGACTTTAAAAATTTAACTCTTGTTATAACAAACTCAAACCAATCACTCACAATGCAAAACTTACCTGCACCTAGAACTGATATCGCTCTTCACGCTACCTTTAGACTTGTCCAAAAAGATGCTATTAGTAAATCGGTGGTTTTAGAACCAATTGATCTACCTGGAAATACTGTAAGTCACCAAGGACCAGACCAACCTCTTATCGTTGTAGAATCCTCCCTCGGCGGGCCTTCTTCGGATTTTATAGTCGTGCCAGGATTGGACGGACGAAATCAAACTGTATCATTAGAATCAAAAAGCAATAAAGACTGTTATGTGCATAGCGATATGAGCGCTGGTTCAGAACTTAAGCTCAAGTGCAAGTCTGATTCTGAAGCTAGTTTAAACCAAGCAACAAGTTTTGTTTTTGGGAAAGGATTAAAGCAATTCCTACTTGACCAAGATCCTGCTACAAGCAACAATAACACATCGCATACAAACCTCACCCCACAAACCATTTACACTGGCTCCGCAAAAGAACTGCACTCTGATTTCACCCTTCATACACTGCAAATCCTGCAACCATCTTCAATTCACAAAACCTACACTTTTCTTCGGCACTACACATTATTTTCCCATTCTCAATTTCAACCTTTTGATTCATACAAAACATTTTCTTCCTTAAACGATGCCAATCACCTTCACCTACAAATCTACAACACTGGCTTCACCAATGATGTTTTCATCTGCAACACCCTCATCAACATATACGTTAGAATTGGATACTTGGTTTCCGCACAGGAATTGTTCGATGAAATGCCACAAAAGAATCTTGTTTCTTGGTCTTGTTTAATTTCAGGTTACACACAAAATGGGTTGCCTAATGAAGCATGTTCTTTATTCAAAGGGATCATTTCTAATGGTTTGTTACCTAATCATTACGCCATCGGTAGTGCTCTTCGAGCTTGCCAGCAATGTGGCTCAACTAGGCTTAAACTTGGGATGGGAATTCATGCGTTTATTTGTAAATCTCCACATGATTCGGACACGGTTTTGTCTAATGTGCTTATATCAATGTATTCCAATTGCTTTGATTCTGTTAGGGATGCTCGGCGTGTTTTGACGAAATAGAGTTTAAAAGCTCTGTTACTTGGAATTCTATAATTTCGGTTTATTGTCGAAGGGGTGATGCTGTTAATGCTTTTGAGCTATTTTCTGGAATGCAGATGGAAGCTGTTGAGCTTAATTTAAGGCCTAATGAATATACCTCGTGTAGTTTAGTAACTGCTGCATGTTATCTGTTTGACTGTGGACTGGTTTTGCTGGAGCAGATGTTGACCAAAATTGCCAAGTCCAATCTGCATTGAAATCGGCTGTATCTGCACCAAAATCCTACCAGATCAATAACCTACACTCACCATAAGAAATGTGTAAAAGTGTACCAGCAGTGAGTATGCAGAATAGGACAAACCCTGTTACCACAACCCATATCCCACACCAGACCAGACCTGTTCCTATTAGTACAACCATAATTAAAAACTTGTGGACTGTGACTTGTTGCTCCCTGTTGTCAACTCTGCACAACCTGCTGTCACTGCTTCAAAAAACACCCAAAACACACAATGCCAAATTGATGTAACAACAAACCTACACAATGGACAGAGGATATGCAAAAAACGACAATTTTGGAGCCCAACAAATTGACAACTTTGTGAGACTTTGAAAAGGGGAGAGCAGAGAAAAAACCTCAGAAAATTGGGATAAAAGACCTGATAATCTTCATCCAGAAAAAAAAACAAATGGGCTGAGTCTTCTCCCTTTTCTGAAGATTCTCAAGAGATCCTCTTGAACCCTTTCAAAAAAACCAAAACACATTTTTTTACCTTCAACCACTTCAACCCTCAGAAAGTGGAGAAAACCGAAAAAAAAACCCTGTAATCATTCCTCCATCTTCTCTTCACCCTCCTCATCAGCCCTCAAACACACTCAACCTTCAAAACCAGAACATTAAACCATCATTACATTACCTTCAAACATCCATTTTCGAAACTCAGAATAACCACATCAACCATCTTAAAAAAGGACATACATCGCTAAAACAACAACACAAACCCAGCAACCTCTCTTCTCTCTCTCTCTCACCACCGTTTTCACTCAACCCACATCTCTTCCAAATCCAATTTCAAAGCTTCAACACCACAACCCCTCAGCCCATTTTACAACCACTTCATCTTCAGCTCTAACTCCATCGAAACCCAGTTCCCACTACCATTCTCATTTTAAATAGAACGAAACCAACAAACCTGAACAAAGTCGCCAGAAAAGCCATCTCTCCCATTTTCGAACCAAACCCATCCAAGTCACCTGCACCAACAACATCGTTCCTTCACAAGAAACAGACCCGCCGCCGTTAACTTCGAACCCATCACCTGCCTCCAGCTCGTGAAAGAAACGTCGAATACTGCCTTGCCGGAAAGATTGTCGATTGGTATGTCGAAGGAGTTTTTTTTGAATATTTTACGATCTGTTTCTGTTTGTTCACCATGGATTTTCTACTTTATTTTATCCTTGTGATAACTTCAGACGTGTATTCCCCAAAGTGATCACCATATGGTAAAAAAGGGTCAAAGTTGGGAAGCAAGTTTTAGATGGTCCTGTTAAAATCTGAGAAAAGCATTTTGCAAGCGTGGATTTTGGTTTTAACGTTATTGTCTTGTCTAGCAAATGTTTTTATTTTTTTATTGTTAATAATATAGTCCCTTAGTTTGTAGAAATGTTCTTTTTGAATTTCCATATACCTCTTTTTTTTATTAAACAGTTTTTTTTTTTAAAATAACCAATAATTTAGCTTTTTAACCTTTTTTTTATTTATTTATTTTAGAAGTATTTAAGATTTATAAAATATTTTCAAAACATTTTTTTTTTAGAGTTTTCTATTTTATTTTAGAATTTTGAACATATTTTCCTGAAAAAAGGTTAGACCCTTGGCTTTTATTTATTTATTTATTGAGGTTTCATTTATCATTCCAATTCGGGTCGATGACAATGCTTCCATAAATCGATTACTAAGTCAATATATTGATAAATATCGTTGGATCCGAGACCCACTTCTTTCTCTCCTCATTTTCCTATTTGTCTCGATTCTATTTTTGACTTGTGGATCGATGAAGTCTTTTTATCCGCAAGCGTCAGATTTTCGAAGTTGATAACCTTCCCGATTTCAAATCTATGGGGGATGACCATTGGGGTCATCTTCCTTACTTTGGGATCGCGATAGGCTACCTTCGATTAATCGACATTTTGTTTGTGTTTAAGACGAGATCCCATTCTTTCGAGTCCCGATTCAGTCCACTAACCAATTGACGACTAAATAACCACTAACCTTTACTTTCTGTCAAATATACAATTGCTTTAATTTTCTGTCAAATATCAACTGCTTTATTTTTCAGTCATTTATATTCTTGTACATATTATATATTCTGTGTATTATTATCTTGTATATATCAAATACTTGTACATTCTCTCAAAATACTTAATAAAATATCGAAACCTTAAAATTCTAATTGGTGGACTGTTGATTATATATCTTGTATATTATCCATTTCCTGTATATATTCGAATTTATCTCATCTCTTTGGTAGGTTATCAAATCTCTTCAATAAAGAAATAAATTACCTTTGTATTGAATTAAAAGAGAAGGTTAAGTGTAGACTTCTTCCTCTCCGAATGTTGGGATGCCCACTGTAGTGAGGGTGGTCTCGATATTCGTCTTTCAATACGAAGACACGCCTCCATCCACCACCTCTCCCTCTTTAACTTCATTCCGTAACCTTTCTCACCTAAAACCTCGGTCCCGTAACGAGTGCATTTTCAAACCTTTTCATAACAAAAACTTGAATGGTCGTGGAGAGGTTAGGCGTAGGCCTTCTCCTATCCTGAGTGCTGACGTTTACCGTAGGGTTCTCTGTCGCAAAGCACTTACCATTCAAAACCAAAAAACATCTTTAATAAGAGAACGAAGTTCTCTTTGCATTGAATTAAAGAGAGAGGATTGAGTGTAGTCTTCTTCCTCTCCGAGTGTTGGGATGCTCACTGTAGTGGGGGTGGTCTTAATACTCGTCTTTCAATACGAAGACGCTACGTTCGCCACACATTTTTACAACAAAAACTTTGAGATAAAGAATTGGGTACTACCTGTAGGGGTTACTATCCGAGGACCTATCTTGCCCCAAAAACAATCTCAACCAATCAAACATGATACCTTGCCTCGCATGGCGAAAACCAACCTTTCAAACAGGATATGTTACGTCCGTTCTACCGCAAACAGGTACGCATAAGTCTCCTCACATGCGAGCAGCAAAACACCTAAACTGCTAGAACGCGCACGATAACATCATCCACAAAACACACCGGTTATCCGCACCGTAGGCACGAACTACGTTGCTCTGATTTCTCTTGCATGTTGAGAATACGTAGGCATAGGATTGTGACAATCCTAGCGAGCACCCTTTTTCTTTTTCACCCTTTTTCTTTTTCACCCTTTCCCAGAAAGGCATGCTACGTCCGTTCTACCGCAAACAGGTAACGCCTAAGTCTCCAACGAGCGAGCAACAATACACCTAAACTGCTAGAATGCGTACGATAGCATCGTCTACCAGTACACCCCATTTCCCCGCACACCGTAGGCCGAACTACGACTGCTCTGATTCTTTACTTCGTTCAAGTAAAGATACGTAGGCACAAGAGCCACAATCCTTGCCGAGCACACTTTCCCCCATCTACCCGTAGCCCCGAACTACGTCGACTCTGACTTTCTCGTACCTATTGAGAATACGTAGGCCTAGGACCGCGAAGTCCTACCGAGTCCGTTCTTTCTCCACTCCCCTCTGTTACCTCTCTTTCCCTGTTTCTAAACCTTTCTCTCTCTCTCTCTCTCTCTCCATTTGGAACACACTTTTATAGCATAATGTTTAAGCAAATAAATTCACACATCGACAAACAAAAGGTTCCCATCGAGTACGATGGATGCGAGACCATCTTATCCATTTCTTTCTTAAGGTTTTCTCGATATTTTCCTTTCCCCTCATGGGATAAATAAAGTTTGGTGGCGACTCTTCTGTCCTATCTTTTTCGCCTCCCCGTCGTTGCACGATGCATTTTTCGAGTAGCGACAACTTCTGATGCTTCAGCTTCAAATGCTTCTGATTATCTTCAGATGCTTCTGACTCAGAATGTTCTGGAGCTTCTTTCTTCAGATCCTTCTGGAGACTACGCTCAGGATCTTCTGTAAGGAGCAAGCAGATTCTTCTGTAAGGTGCATCTGGCGCTTCAGAGTCAGAATAACTTCTTGTGTTCAAGGCAGATTTGCTTCTAGAGAGTTAATATAATTTTAATCTGCAGTAAAACTCTCAAACAAATTTTAGAGTATATAATTCTTAAATATAAATTTCCTAACAGTTATCATCAAAACAAAGAGTAATTATTAAGAACCAATCTGTGTTCTAACAAAGGGGAGAGGAAGGGCCTTCGTGGGCTGGAATCTTGGGCCCAATTATTCCAAGTCTGGGTCATACACCTCAGTTCCCCTAACACACCCATGTCCCTACTATTTTTTTGTCGCGAATGGGCTGGGCCCAATAACCATGTTTTTCAGGCTCACACCTCCATTTCCCTGAGCGTGCCCCCCTGTTCTTTGTTTGGTTGTTTTGCTGAATTTTTGTATTGTGGGCTTAAAGCCCAGTAGTGGGTTTTTTACTGCATTTACCCCCAGTTTTGCAGGCTGTACCCCCCTCCCCTTCAATTTTTAATTTTTCTCTTGTATTGGACATATGCTTGTAATAATTGTAGATTTTACTTTTCTATTTTCTCTTAGGGATTATAGTTTATAGTTTCAAAATATTATTGCATATTTTTAATATAGATTTTATAATATAGAATTTTTTATATTTTCTTTATAGAATATTATAGAATTTTTAGGATATTTTCTAGTATGCAATTTACATAGAATTTCCCATTTTCTTTAAATAGTATTTCTTAGAATATTATTGTGTATGGAGTTTTTCATTCTATTTTCTTATAGGATATTATTAGAGTTAGATAGATTTTGTATGCTATTTTTCATTACGCATTTTCTTTATATTTCTTTAGAATATTTTTTATTAGAAATTAATTGCTAATTTAGGAGTAGGATATTATTTCCATTTAGTGTTGGATTTCTCTCCTATTTTCTTTTCTATCCGGTTTTGTCTTCGATTTTATTCTTGGCTGGCCGTGTGGCATGATTCAATTGGAGAATGATTTTTGATATCATTTCTCTATCTTGTCTTTGACACGGACATCAATACGCTACCTCTTAGAGTTCGATTTCTCGTATAAGTCGAACCATGACGGTCTAAGCGTTACATTGTTCCTGATTCGAGCGTCCTCATCAAGGATCTAGAGAGGAGAAGATTGGAATGGAGCTTGCGCATATGTCAGGAGCCAACGGAGCTGCTTCGTTCAACATCATCTTTCTTATTCAAGTCTTCGTGCAACCGTCGAGTGTTGTGAGTTGTATCGTTAGATACGTAGGAAATGACAGCTGAGGGGTTTCCTCTCAATCGTCTAGGATGTCAAGTATGGTACCCTTTGGGTGACATGCGACGCATTCGCTCCTACGCCTTAGGTTCTTGTGTGTGTGTCCCGAGTTCCTTCCCGTTTAGGCGTAGGCCTGCTTCCTCTTTGTTCTCGCCCCCGTGCGATCGAAACCCTTTCTCTCGCGTTCAGGCGATTGAGACCCCTTCTCTTGCCCCTGTGCAATCGAGACTCGTTTTCTCGCCGAACTACGTTTGCTCTGATCTCTCGTGCCGGACGAGAGTACGTAGGCATAGGATGCGATATCCTAGCGAGCTCCCTTTTCCCTTTTTCCCCGTTTGCTGTAGTTGGCCGAACTACAGCTGCTCTGATTTCTCGTACCAAACAAGAACATGTAGGCATAGGATGCGATATCCTAGCGAGCACACTAACAACTAACTTCTCTGTTCTCTCGCTGTCGTGCGATCGAGACTTTCCCACTGACGACTGATGTTCCCTTTCTCTTGCCCCTAGCGCAATTGAGACCAGACCGTAGTTCTAGAACCCGTAGGTTCCCCTACCTTCAAACCCGACATACTACGTCCATTCTACCGCAAACAGGTAACGCCTAAGTCTCCCAAGGTCGAGCAACATACACCTAACTGCTAGAATGCGTACGCTAGTATCGTCAATCCTTTCTCTCACCCCGTGTGATCGAGAACACCCTGTCTACCTGTAGTTGGCCCGAACTACGTAAGCTCTGATCTCTCAAGCCTGTTGAGAGTACGTAGGCACAATACTGACGTATTGGCGAGCCACCTTCCCCCCGTAGTGTCTCGAACTACGTCGACTCTGATTTCTCATTCTCTGATGAGAATACGTAGGCATAGAGCGTGATGTTCTATCGAGTCCGTTTCTTTCCGTTTAGCTTTAGCAGCCGTAGATAGATTGTTTTTCACCCGCAGACAAACCAACAAGCGTGGATCCCATCGAGTACGGTGAACGTGAGGGGTGTTAATAACTTCCCTTTGCGTAACCGACTCCCGAACCCAGACAATGGTTGCGATGACCTTGTTTTATACCATTTCGTCAGGTTTTTCCGATCGTTTCCTTTCCCGCTCTAAGGGATAAATAACGAAAGGTGGCGACTCTTCAGTTTTGCCGGCCTCGATTTTCGCAGTAGCGACTGGTACCCAATGGCTTATTGGGTCCTAAGTCGTGAGTGACAAAATGGTCGCATTTAGGCAACCATTGATAAATGCCTTTAGGAACCAAAAATCTCCTAAAACGATATTTAGTAATGGAATGGCCTTTCTTACAACAATATAAACAAGAAAAGTTAGCTTTTGAATTACCTTTGCTATTGTGATCTCTTATAACATATTTGTATTTTTGATATGTATTAACCATACTGTTTCTAAAATTAGATTTATCGATGGCAAAGGTAATTTTGGGCTCTAGAGCCTTGTTAAGTTTGACATTTAGGCTATTAACTTCATTTTGCCAAATGTAACAAGTGTCACCCCCAAAGTTAACTACTCTACTTCTTAGATCCTCACAACCTGCTTTAGTACTTTCCACTATGGAAGCTTTAAGTGCCTCAAGTTTCTTTTCGGACTCACGAATCTTTTGTTCTAAGTGAGTAAAGATTTGATTATTTGAGATAAGCCTTTTAAAGGCTTATTTTTCTTCACAATGCAAAGTATTAAACGCAGTTTGTAATTAAAAATGAGACATGTTAGAGGAATTTTCACATTTAGCATGCCGTACCTATTTTTTCTTGTTTTTTTGGTGAGCGGAAAGACAGAGATTTACGAATTCATCTTCATCACTTGAGCTTTCATCCTCGGAGGAATCGCTATCGCTTTCCCAAGCTACATACGCTCTCCTTGGCTTTGATTGCTTCTTATGTGATCTATTTGTTTCCTTTTCTTTGCCCTTTTTGTTCAGGGGACAATCCGGTTTATAGTGTCTGGTCTTTCCGTAAGTATAACATGATCCTCTTGTTTTGTTCCCCTTAGTGTCATCACTTCTAGAGTACCTATATTATTTTCGGAAGTTGACAAGATACTTCTCGGAGTGTTGGATGTCGTTCTTTTTAACATAGCGGTTGTAACGCTTTACAAACAGCCCCATGTCCTCACTCTTTTCATCCTCTTCTTCGTCACTTGAAGTGTAATCACTATGCTCCTTAGATTGAGACTTTGAGGAAGAAGTCTTGAGAGCAATTGACTTCTTTTCAATAATTTTTGTTTTATCCTTCGTTTCCTTCTTTTCATGTTGCTCTATGCTTAGAAGCACTTGTTCGTGCTCTTGCAGCTTTCCAAACAATGTTGTGAGATCCAAAATTATGAGGTCGTTAGCTTCTTTGATGGCGGTTACCTTCAGTTGCCATTCCCTGTTAAGACATCTCAAAATTTTGTTAGTAGCAACATCATTGGCAACTGGCCTACCTAGTGAATGCAATCTATTGATAAGATGAGTGAATCTCTTTTGCATGTCTGCAATGGTTTCCCCTTGCTCCATGTAAAAGAAATTGAACTCTTGTGTTAGCGTATTGATTCTTGCTAGCTTAACATCATTGGTTCCCTCATGGGCAACTTGCAATGAGTCCCACATAGCTTTTGCCGTTAAACAATGAGAAACCCTATAATATTCATCAACTCCTAATGAGGAGATCAAAATATTTTTGGCTTTTCAATCGTAATTAAATTTCTTTTCATCATCATCAGTCCATTGTGCTTCGGGCTTAGGCACAATCACATTATTCGCATCGGTCATAGTTATTTCGATTGGACAGTTGAGAATAACATTCCACACTTTTCTATCGATGGAATTTATGTGCACCTGCATACAGTCTTTCCAGTAACTATAATTTTCTCCATTAAAAATGGGAGCTCTATTATAGGCCCCTTTAGGTTCATTAGCCATTTTCTATAAAGTTATACTTGAAGCACAAAGTCAACCGGTGCTCCTGATACCACTTGTTAGATGATAGCGCGAATCTAGAAGGGGGGGTTGAATAGATCCCTAATTAAAAATCAGTCGACGCTACCAATAAAATTGGTTTTAAAAATGTTTAATATGCGAAAGCGGCCGTGGAAAAATTATTGTCTATAAAGAACCATTACTAGAGGACCGGATATGCGTCTAGCCTATGGATATTGATAATGAGCAAAGGGAATCACCATGCTAGTCACACTATCAATTGATTTATATCACTACTTGGTATGACTAGTTCCAATGCCTTAATATGCCAACAAGATAATTGGACAACACACGAGAATTTTGGTTCAAACAATTTATCAAACACTTAGCGTGCAGAGCACTCCAAGTGATTTCGTCTTTGAGTAAGTAGCACTAGTTTCCTTGTACAATAAACTATTTTACTATAGTCAAAATTACTTCAGCACTTACTCAAAACAGTCCTTAATTCGATATAATTGTTTGAACGAAATTCACTCAAATATTAAGCAAAATGAAAATGCGAAAAGTAAAAGGCACAAAGATTTGTTGAGACAGTTCCCCCGCCGTCCTCACTTCGGGGTACGTCCGCCCTCAATTCTAACAATAGAATTGAGCTCGTATAATATAAATGTAACCTGTTGTTGAATCGTTTATACAAGAATAGACAAGCAAATGCACAAAAAAACTCCCTTATCGTTGAAGATGCTTTCTCTTCTTGTCCCTTGATTCGAGTCGAATCAAGTCCTTCGATTGCTTGTGTATAAACCTCTGGTTACAGCTCCTTGGTTGAACAACCTTGCGTTTTCAAACCCTAGCCCATCTGATATCAAACACTTGCCAATCGAACCCGAACCTCTCCTTCACAATTCACCGATTACTGCTACTAGATCAACGGAACCCACCGCTTCTCGATCACCTTCACTCAGCTGAATATATGTTGAGAAGATTCGTACCAAAAAACCCCCAAATTCAGCGAATCTTGGAGGACAAAACCCTCAAGGTTTTATTCAAGAAAAACCTTCCAAAATCTCAACCCAAACCAGATTCCCAATCAACGGCTTCGGGCGTTATCACTTCAAACAATCCATAATGCACAATAAAGATTATTGTGTGTGATTGTTGTGGTATGAAATGTAGAAGATGAAGATGATGAAAACTAATGGCACCTCTTTCACTTTTCTTGTTTTGCAATTGATTCAATTGTTGATAATGAAAATGACCAACTTTCTATTTATATTATGCCAAAAAGTAACAGAAAAAAACCACTTTTCGAAATATGTGGACATACCAAAATTATGCAGTAAAAATAGGGAACGGTCGACCATACAAAAGGAGGGGTCGACCTGAGCTACCCCAAGAAAAAGAGATTATGCAAAATATCAAGCCATGCATTGACCAAAACAGGACCATGCATCGACGCAAAGTCTGCATTTTTAGACAAACATAAATAACAACTGTATGCTTCGACCGGTAGGTCGACGTGCGCCAACCCGTGGAAAATGCACTTTAGAGACACCTTCTATGAGTCAACTGGAGCAGATGAGTGGTCGACTCAAAGACCTGTATTTTACAAAAATACCAATTTTTCTATTTTTGACTCTTCTAGATGCGACTTTTAACATACCAAAGAGGTTTAACTCATATGACGACATTCAATGCACTACACAAGATGTTTGATGCAAGCAAATGAAATATGTGGGATAAGGTAGTCACTTCTTCCATGCGGTTGCGTTTTGATATCATCGAAACACACATGTATAGTATATGAGGCTTTGCCCTCACATAATTGAAGAAGAAACAACCAAAGAAGCGTGAGACAAGTTAAATAACTTGTACAATGGAGATGAAAAGCTGAAAAGGGTGAAGTTGTGAATATTGATAAAGCAATTTGAGATGACATGAATTAGTCTCGAAATACTTTTCACATGTAGGGTTGTTAATAAACCAGATGAATACATGTGGTAAATCAATCAACGATTTCTAAGAGATTGAAAAAGTGTTGAGATCTTTAACTACGAATTTTGATTAGATTGTAATGTCAATTGAAGAGTCTAGAAACCTAGCTGAGATGAAGTTAGAAGAACTTTAAGCTTCATTAGAGGCTCATTAGATGAGGATGAAGTAGAGGAAATCATAGAGGGAGAAGGTAGCTTTACAAGCACTACAAGTAAAATTCATCCATAAATCTAGGAAAAAGAAGGCAATATAGGGAAATATCTTGCAAATGATGAGAAGTCAAACAAGAATTTAAAGAATCACTCTGATTTGATCAAGAAAGGCATGAGGAACAAGTATTCTGGAAAGAAAGTTGACATGAAGAAGGTTCAGTGTTACAACTGTCAAGGATTTGTCCACTATGCTCACGACTCTCGAAGAAAGGAAGCACGAGGAAAAGATAGCGATGAAGTGTAGTATGCATATGCTGAAGATAGTGATTCTGAGGATATGCTACTTATGGCTAACACTTAGTCGAACAATGAGCTAACTAACATGTCTTACCTGGATTCAGGATTCAGTAACCACATAACTAGAAATAAAAACTAGTTCACCAAGCTAGATGAATCAATTGAGAAAGTGATAAAGTTTGCAAATGGTAGGCACATCACATCAAGTGTAAAAGGATATTCATGAGAAGAATTATAAAGGGAGAGACGAAGAATATAACAACAAGCGTGCTCAAAAAACTTAGGTAAGATGATATTAATATTTAAATATAGGGTTAATTATATGTCACCCCTGCCAATATAGTGAGTTTTGATTTCACCCCCTATCAGATTTTTTGTGTGATCCTCCTTACCAAATCTAGATTCCCTCAATAAAGACTCTGGGGTCACAATTTCGCTGACTATGTAAATGAAATATCCTACTTGGCAGTTGTTGCTTTGCTGACTGTGTAGTTAATAGTTTATTTAAAATAAAAAAGAACTCACAAATGAATTCGTTTCTTATTTACCCCCCCCCCCCCCCCCCCTCCCGTGAAAACTTAGGGCTCAAAATTGTGCATTTCACCCAAAATAGAAAGCTAAGAAGACGAAGGCAGTCAGAGAAGATGGAGGCGCAGTGGAGCAAGAAGAAGGACGGTGGAGCGAGACGCTGACGAATCGCAAATATCACAGGTTTGTTTGGAATATACTTTGGTTTACTGTCGCTCTTACTAGTTTCGTAATTTAATTTGTTTTAAAGTTGTTATTATCTGCAATTTTAGAACATGCAAGTGTTTAATATTGTATTTCACCATGGAGGGGAATTTGTAAGGTTAATTGATGGTGAAATGATATACAAGGGTGGTGTTTCGACCATAGTGTATGGGTAATTCATTGATAAGTGGTCGATGGTTAACATTTATAAGTTGGTTAATGGGTGAGGTTACATAGAAGGGACGTACATAACATGGACCAAAATTCTTGACACAGATGAAAACTTTTTCCAGATTAGGAATAATAAAGATGCTTACAATTTCGCTGCATACACTTGTGCGACCCAAGTAGATGGGGAAATGTTTGTGGAACATGATGTCAATGGTATAGAAGTCATAAGAGCCCTAGGTGTGTGAATGAGATGATAGAGTTAGATGGAAATTACTACACTTAATGGTAGAGTTAAATGGTAGGGAAATTACTTTTGTGAAAAATGAGAGTTACAAGGTAAGGGTAGAATGCATGGCTAAAGGTGGTTTTTTTAATGTTATGCTTTAAAGTAGGCCATAAGCACACTCATGTCATTAAGACAATAAAAGACAACCACACATGTGTTAGGGTTTTGGATAATAGATTTACAAATTCAAGGTGGGTGGCCAAGACAGTTGTGAAGAAAATGCAAACATCTGAGACAGTTAGGATCTGTGATATTATTCAAGACATGAGACATAATTACTTTGTGGTAATTACTGTGGCTAGGGCATGTAAGGGAAAGTTGAAAGCAAATAAGATGATTAAAGGAGATGCAGACAAGCAATATGCAAATTTATGGAGATATGCTGCTGAGTTGCAAAGGGTAAATGCTGGAAATAGATTGAAGGTCAACATTGACAGACCAAAGCCATCAATTCAACCAAGGTTTGGATATTTTTACTTTTGTTTTGATGGTTTGCATATTGTGTCACTATAACCATAATAATTAAAAATACTTATTTTAATTATTACTATTTACTATTATTTATTTAAATAGTTATAATTTAAACAATAATAACAATTGACACTCTCCCACCACCCCTGTGTCTCTACACTTTTACTCACACACCACCAACACCTTAAGTTCTACTCTCTAAGGCTATTATCCTACACTCAAGGATTCTCTTATCACGTAAAAACATCAATCAACACATACAATCACACAATATTATTTTTGAAAAAAACAATTAAATAAATTGGGACGTTACAACCCCTGTGACCAATACTTCCCATTGGCCTTTGGTGTTATGGAAACTGAAACAAAAGACAGCTGGAGGTGGTTTTTATAGTTGTTAATGGAATATGTTGGATAAAACAATAAATGTCTTTATTTCAGATCAGCAAAAGGTGTGTGATTTTCATACTTATCATTATGTTTGCATACTTCTCATTATCAATTGTTAGATGTATTTAAATGTGTCTCATTTTCATATTTGTTACAGGGTTTGGTAGCAATATTTGAAGAAATGTTTGAAAGAATAAAACATAGATTGTGTCTAAGACATTTGTATGCAAACTTCAAGAAAAAGTTTGGAGGTGGATCATTAATAAGAGATCACATGATGGGAGCTGCCAAGGCAACCTATTATCAAGGATAGAGGAAAAAAATGAATAAATTGAAGCAAGTAAATCTCAAGGCTTGGACTTGGCTAATGAGAGTACCTCCAACATATTGGTGTAAGCATGCATTTAGTTTTTATCCTAAATGTGATGTACTGATAAACAATGTTGTTGAGCCTTTTAATGCGACAATTTTAGTAGCTAGGAATTAACCTATACTAACCATGTGTGAATGGATTAAAAAGTAATTTTGTTTGTTTGTTTAGTATTGTTTATCCAGTATGTTATAAGTGTACACAATGTTTTGATATTGTCTGTCATTTGAATTGTTGTAGAAAAATGTCAAGGCTCATGCAGGTAATGTAAACCAAAGTGGCAGTATAATAGGAACAAGTGCAACCACTTAAGTGAATGCAAATCAACCAAATTAACCAACTGATGCAAGTCAACATGATATAGGTAATGGGTCTGCTAGCCAAAATCAACCAGCTGATGCAAGTCAACATGATGCAAGCACAATTGATACATAATTGTTTGGTGATATTTCTAATGAAATTATGTCAACCATAACTGACATCAACACAACAAATCTAGCTATGCAAATAGAAACTGATATCAACTCAGCAAGTGCTAAAAAGAAAGGCAAAGCTAAAGTTAAACTAGAAGCCAAACCCATGAAAAAGAGGTCAAGTGAGAGAATTAAACTGAAATGGTTTCAAAAACCAGTCATGATGCCTAGTTCAAACCTTAACCAATCAATGCATTTGACAGAATATGAAGGAGGTATTCTTGTTGAGAAACAAATGTGAGTTCTAAGTCCCACATTTCTTAGAAAAGTGGAGGTTCAACACTTTATAAGTAAGATGATCCATACATCTATCCCCTTAAGGTTTTGGGTGAATATATGGCATCTCTCTCACTTATTTGGGTGAGCCTTTGACCTTTACGTGAGTGTTTCACCCAATATGAATGCTCTCCCCTCATGATGACCCATCAGTGGTATCAGAGCCCGGTTCGACTAAGAGACCGACTCCCTGTGTCGAAAGTCTTCCTGGCATGGTGGTCAGATAACATGTTCTGTTGAAGTTCCCGTGATGAGATAAGAGTGTCTCTCAATGGCGGTACAAACATGTGGATGAAAGAGCTTCCGCTTGAGGGGGAGCATAATGGATGGACTCATACTTGATGGGGAGATTGTTGAGAAACAAGTGTGAGTTCTAAGTCTCACATTGCTTAGAAAAGTAGAGGTTGAACATTTTATAAGTAATATGACCCATACACCTATCATCTTAAGGTTTTGGATGAATATGTAGTGTCTCTCTCACTTGTTTGGGCGAGCCTTTAACCTTTAGGTGAGTGTTTGACCCAATGTGAATGCTTCCCCCTCATGATGACCCATCAGAAAATTTTAATTCCAACAAAAACTCATAAAATCATACTTCAACTTGTAATTTTTACAAGGACAAAATTACAGACTCTCCCATACAATTGCAAATTTTAAGGAGAAAATTGTAAACCCTCAAATTATAATTTTTTAAAAGAAAATTTATAAACCCTCTCTCAATTACAATTTTTGGACGGAAAAATTGCAAATCTTCTCAATAGCAATATTTGTTTTCTTAAAATCATAGCAACAAAAGAAATCCTTGAAAAATACTTTTAATGTTAAAGAATATATTCTGCAATTTTTGAGGGTTAAATTACTCTTAATTTATCTAGAAATATAATAGATAATGCAACACTCTTTACCAAATCTATATATTTTTTCTCTATATTTTTCTTATAATATCAAACAAATAAATTAAAAACAAACAACAAAAATCTCAATTTCTTACATATAAGTTAAATTTGACATTATATATATAAATTTGTAAAACCATTGAATGCTTTATTTTATAATAATTAAAAATTAATCTTAATTTTTATTTAATATTAAAAATAAATACATATCTTTAACAACTTATAATTACATATCTACAAGATATAAAATATTAAACAAACTACACCTGCACTGGGCCGACCTTGGGTGCATATGAGAGAAGTTTCAATATTTTCCCGCATTTAGCAAACTTGTAAGATATTAACTCGGGTGCATGTTCAGATATAAGCAATATAATCCAAGTTGTGTGTGGTCCAAGGGCAAAGATAATTAGGGTTTAGGGTTTGTTATATATGTTACTTAGTATATATAGTTAGTTGTATATAAAGACATATTTTATAATTAAATTAGTACAATCATATTTCAATATTATCAACCCTTATTTCCTTATTCTCTCTCCTCACTAAAAGCGCCTCACACACTAACAAATTGTTATCTAGAGCTCCAGTTAGATTCTCGATCGTGTTTTTAAGAATCACATGTCGGTGATTGTGTTTCTGGGATCATGGGTTGTTAATCAATTGTTGTAAAGATGAGTGATACTAATGACATTCCGAATTTTCTTCCAATACTTGACAACAAGAATTGGATCCGTTGTAGAAAACAGATGCAATCTCTACTTGCCTTCCATGAAACCCTTGAAGTGGTTACTAATGGAGTTTCTGAGCTTACTGAGAAGACAACTGATGCTCAGAAAGTCGCGAACAAAGAGGTCAGGAATAAAGGTTGCAATACCGTGTATTGCATTCAATCGGCGGTAGATTCGACGAATTTTGATAAGATCTCTCATGCTGAATTGAAGAAGGAGGCATGTGATATTCTTGTCAAGTACTATGAGGGAGGTGAAGAAATCAAAGTCGTCAAATTGCAGACTTTGCGACAATATTATGAATTGCTGCATATGAGAGAAGATGAAAAGATTGGAGGCTATCTGTCGAAGATACAAAATCTCGTCCATCTCATGAAGGGTTGTGGTGAAACCCTAACTGATAAGATCATAGTTGAAAAGGTAATACGTACATTGATCTCTCACTTTGATCGCATTATCATAACTATTCAAGAATTCAACAATCTGGAAACTCTGAAACTAAAAGATTTGGTTGGTCCATTGGAGACGCGTGAGATTAGAATTGTCGAAAGGAAGGGGGTTCAAGATTCGATACAACCACTGCAGGCTCAAGCTTAGAAGAAGCATAGAAATTTTAACAAGTTCAAAGGTAAAGGAGACAAGACTCAGAGTAAGAAGTCTAGGTCGAACCCTCAAAAGCATAAGATCAATGACAGGACTTCTGAATCCTCAAAAAGAGGAGAAGGAAATTCTTATCAGAAAGACATAAATTAATAAATAAATTATCATATTATTTAAAATTAAAATTAAAATAAAAAAAACATAAATTAAATTATTATACATTTGTAATAATTTATTTCAACTTTTTTATAATAACTTAGTTTTATTATTATATTATTTTTTAGAAGAAAATTTATAGGATTAATTAATGGTAATTTGTAAAAATATGTAGCAAAGGAGATCGAAGTACTAACATTAGATTATAATAATGCATAGTATATCATTTCTACCATATGAGCCAACTTGTTTTCTAGTCTATAAAAGTCAACAATAACATATAAATCCTATCTGTTTTTGAATTTGGTTTTTAAAATTTTAGATACTTTTTACAAATCAGAGCTTAAAAACTTGTTTTGAGAAAAGAAAAAGAGACAACTTGTTTGAAAATATTTATTTCAAAAACTGTTACAAAGGTGAGAAACTAAAAATACTTGTTTGGTAAATTTATTTTCAAAATAGATATTTGACAAGTAAATCATATAACAATGTTTGATACTACATTTTTTAAAATAATTTTTACTAAGTAAAATTTATTTTTATTTAAGTAAAAAATTATTATTTATCATAATAAAAATGATAAAGTAATTTTAATAAAACCCTAACCACTATTACCTTTCTTCTCCATCTTCAAAAACAAAACAACCGCATCCGCGAGAAACACCGCCGGAGAGAAGAAAAGAAACGAAAGCGACGGCGATTTCCAGTCCTATTCACCATGACTATAGAACACGCTAATTGGTCTCCATATGACAACAATGGAGGGTACCCTCTCTATCCTCTTCTCTGTTTGATGTACTATTTCACGATTATTATCATTTTACTATCATCATTATTTGTAGATCCTGTGTTGCCGTTGCCGGATCAGACTACTGTGTGATTGCAGCAGATACCAGGATGTCCTCTGGTTACAACATCCTCACTCGTGATTACTCCAAAATCTCCCACTTGTACGCCATTTTGAAACCCAATTGTTTTTGTATTGCTGCAAAATTTAGCGGTGTTAATTTTCTTGACTACTTTTTTAGTTATGTTAATGTTGATCTTGAAGGATGTGTTTTGTTTCATGACAGAGCTGAGAAATGTGTTATGGCTTCTTCTGGTTTTCAAGCTGACGTCAAGGCTTTGCAGAAGGTTTTGTCTGCTAGACACTTGGTCAGTCTAAGACTCTCACAGCAAAATAACTAATACTTTTTAGATTGTAAACATTTTCTGGGTTCTTTGTTTAATTTCCTTGTGTTTTTGTTATCATTGCATACTTCACTATGTTGACTACTTCTTGTTAACAAGTTTGGAAGAGAACTTTGCTCTTTCCAACTTCTATATTTGTGACATGACTGATTTAGAACTGCAACCCAGACTACTCTAGGGTTAGTTTGGGTTTCAGATATTCTGATAAAAAACTAAAAGCTCAATATTCTTAGGTATTGAATATTTGCATTGATGGTTTATTTATAGGCTCCCATGATAACCAAAGACCTTAGTTTAATTTCCCTTTAAGTAAGTTTAACTGTAACTAGGTATTTAGAGTTAGTTAAATTGATTAATTGACACCAGTCATGACATAATGCTTGTCCTGTGTTAAGTTTTAAGGATTGAGATTGACCATTCACCCTATACTTGTGTTAATGTTTTGGACAAAAAAATTGTTTCATCTCCCTTTACCTAAAATTATTGGACTATATTGGTCAACCCTCATTTGCAGTGTAACTATATTATACACATACCCACACTCGCCATTTTTTCTATGTACAAGTTAGCATTTGTTTGTTTCCGCGCCCATGAGGCTAAAAAACGTATGACTGGCCAATGTTCCTAATTGGAACTCCTTAGCCAAATCCAATGCTTTAACTGCAAATGATTCAACAAGTAATGCCACAAGGGGTGTCATTAAAGATAAGGACTTGAAGGCCTGATGGATTGATGGCAATGAATGAGCTAATGTGAGTTGAAGTTAAGTTTCTAAGGGAATTCCTTGTGGAAGATCTTTGGAGTGTACGGATGGAAGAAAAGTACAGGTGATGTTTGATGGAAGAGTTTGAAGGATTGTTTTGGAATCAGGTGGAGGAGATTCAAGTGATGGAACTAAACATGTGACATGAAAATATGGATGAAGATGAACAAGTAGTTTGGAGAATTGAAGAAGTGGGAATAAGTGGCTGTATCCAACACCAGGAACCACTGCAATATGAATTCATTTCTCCATGGAGTTTTTTGTGTGATAGAGAAAATAATATATTGAAGATTAAAAGAAAGAGTGAAAGAGAGAGTAGACAAAAAGAAAGTTACTCCACAAATCACATGGATATTTGTATCCAGCTCATGGAATTTGTAAAAATAGATAGCATGTCTGGGTTTCACACTAACCAAGTAAGCATTGACCAAACAACTATGTAGTCTTGACTTATGAATTTTATTTATTTATTGTTGGTATAGAAAGAAAGAAAAAGATTTTTATTTTATAGTAATTATCATTTATGTTAGAAATAGAACAATTTGATATTTAATTAAATTCTTACATTCAGTTCTCAATTTTTTTATAGGTGAACAAAATGATAATAATTACTAATAACTCATACAAACACAACTCTGAAATCAAATTAGGGACAATGCGAGAAATATTCTCCAAACGGGTTATCAAACATACACTTAGTCTATCTTTTGGACTTTCCTCCGTCTGTCCTGTATATCTTTTTTTGGAAATATTACTTTGCGACATAACTAATTTTGGAGTTAGCTCAATGTTTATTTTAACATCTATAACATATATAAAGGCAAAACTTGGTTTTGGTGTAGCCTATTTTTCTACCAATTTTACCCTTATTTTAATGTATAATTTACACAATAACTTCCATTACTATCATTTTTCATATAACTTCCTTCTATTAACTCCTATTTAACTTCCTACTATTAACCTTTTACATAACTTCCATCTAAAATTATATTAAATAAAAATATATCATTTATATTTTTACGTGTGCATTAAAAAGCGGACAGACGGGAACGCGAGTGCCCGTCTGGACGCTAGTGTATGAATAATTGAAATTTTTTTGGAATGTTGTGCTCGATTGATTTGATGATAATTGCATTGCACCATTTATTGAAGCTTCTAGCCTTTTATCAACATATATAACCTGATTATTTATGTTGTCAGATGTTAGTTAGAAATTTAGTGAAAATTGTGTTGTTTGATTCATAAAATGTTGTGTTCTTCTGGTTGAAATGACACTATTGATTCTGAATGCAGACATATCAGCACCAACACAACAAACAAATGAGCTGCCCTGCAATGGCTCAGTTGCTTTCAAACACACTTTATTACAAACGCTTCTTTCCTTATTATTCTTTCAATGTGTTGGGCGGCCTTGACAGTGAAGGTGCACTATTTCAAGCTTTCTATTCTTGTTCATATCCTATTTTGTATTCGCTCACTCAAACTTCTTCTTCAACCTAAAATAGGAAAGGGATGTGTCTTCACATATGATGCTGTTGGTTCCTATGAGAGGGTGGGATATAGCTCTCAGGGTTCTGGATCCACTCTTATTATGCCTTTTCTTGATAACCAACTCAAGTCCCCCAGCCCACTCCTTTTGCCTGCCCAGGTGAAGTTCTTAAATTGGTGTTTTTGTTTAAATCGTGTTTGAGTAGCACCCTCTACATTAAAATATGAATTTTTTTTTACAGGATGCTGTTACTCCACTGTCTGAAACAGAAGCAGTTGATCTGGTCAAAACTGTTTTTGCATCTGCATCTGAGAGAGATATATACACTGTAAGTTTGTTTACACGTGAAAATGGATTGTCTGCCAGAACACATTCGCACTATTGCGGATTTGAGTCGTTCAATCTTTAACAAACAGTCCACATTTTGATATAGCCGAAATACAAGCTGTCATATTGAAATCTGGCAGAGGGAATCTCTTGACTGTGAATGCAGGGTTATTTTAACTGCAGAAAATTTGGGTTCTTTTACATAATTGTCATTTGACATTAAGATAAGCTCTAAACTTACTGTAGATGTATGTTTTTACAGGGGGATAGAGTTGAAATTGTCATCCTAAATGCCAGTGGTATTCATCGTGAATTCATGGAGCTAAGGAAAGATTGAAGTCTTTATGCAGACATTTATGTTCATGAATGTTTGGAGTGCTTCTAAATTCTGAATATGGTCCGCGTTTTTCCCAGCAAAAGATTCAGAATGTGGTCATGGGTTCTAAATTCTGAATGTTTGAACTATTTCTAGTTGACATTGTAACTAGACTGTGCCTTTTTACTTTATATCTGCATTGGATGTTATCCGAGCCAGTTCTAACTCTATAAGTTAAAGTTGAAAAAATGAATAGCATAAAATATTTGGCTTATGTTAATGTTATCCCAAAAGAAATCAACTTCAGCTCTTCAGTAGTGTGTAATGAAGAGTACTACCAAGGTCTCATGCATTTCTGTGTAATGAAGAGTACCAAGGTCTTATACATTTCTACGTGTAATACATTTCTACGTGTAATGAAGAGTACTACAAAGGTCTCATACATTTCTAAGGGTCCGTATCCAAAATGGTGGAATCCAAATTATTTCAAACCATTAGTAGATAGGAGGGAATGTTAAAAAGATAGAATCCAAAATTTCATTTATAATTAGTAACATTTAATTCTACTTTAACCATTGTACCGTCCTTAAGTAAAACTAGTAGTATGCATACGGGTATTTGTATGATATGAACATTTGTTTTCAGAAGTTGTTAATAATGAAATAATAACTTCTCTTTTTACTCTTTTTCCTCATTTTCCTTCTTCGCCTTCAGCCAAAGCTACTGGTGATTAACAATGACAATGATCAAAGATTATTCCTTAATATGGTATCAATCGTCCCAGGGATCAGATTCTCACTGCACTTCAACCACCCTTCAGTCTTCATAGAAGCCACCATGGTTGAAGATTCAACAAGGTGCAGAGAACTGTCTTCATAGAGTTCGATCAGTTTTAGAGAAACTTGCACCTCTTGCAACCTATCAATTGCTCAAAGTTTCAGAGAAACGCAGTTTGCTAATTCAGAAACGCAGTTTGCTAATTCTCAACTGCATCTGATGCTCGAAGTTTCTGAGAAATCAAGAATGACAGACCTTGAAAATTCATCGAATCATGCTGTACAAACTAACTCACGTGGTGAACTAGGGCACCACTCTAAAAATTCCATGTCGCAACTCAAATTCCGTATGTTCATCGTCTTCATTTCTTCCTAAACTCGCCATCAAACTGCAAGATAAAAATTTCTTGCTATAAAATCTATAGGTGGAGGGAGTTATCCTGTCTCACAAATTGCATCGGTTTGTTGTGAATCTGCAAGTCCCGCATATGTTTAACACTGATCTTGATCGTATATCCAATTTGGTGTCTGAAGAGTATGAGGCATTGATGTTTCAGGATCAAGCCCTCTTTACATGGTTATTGTCAACCATATCTGAATTACCTCGAGTTCTCGCATGTAAGCATGCACATGAAGTGTGGGACAAAGTCCATAAACACTTCAATTCTCAAATGAAGGCTCATATCTATTAGTTGCGATATGATTTAAAGACTCGCAAGAAAGGTACAAGATCCATCTCTGAGTATGTGCTTCGTATTAGAACTATTGCAAATTCTCTCTTGGCCATAGGTGATCTAATCTCTGAGAGGGATCAGGTTGATGTGATTCTTTAAAGACTACCTGAAGAATACAATCCATTTATTATGATGGTTTATAGCAAATGTGATCTCACTGATATGTATGAGGTTGAAGCTTTGTTGTATGTGCAAGAGGCACAACTAGACAAGTACAAGTAAGAACTTGTTACTTCAAGTGCATCTGCCAACATTGCTGATGGTTCCTTTGTGCAGACTCCTTTTAGAAATGGTTACTCACGAGGTATAGGCAGGTACACTTGAGGTCGTGGACATGGTGCTCGACACAATTCAGCCCATAATGCAAGACAACAAACTACACCAAGCAACAAACCTACTTGTCAGTTGTGCAACAAGTATGGACACTCTGTCCTTGACTGCTGGCATATATTTGATGAGCATTTTGTTCCAACTTCAAACAAATCACTTGCTCAAGGCACTACCTCTGCAGGTCCAAGTGATTCTCAAAGCTCAAATGCACCAGTGACTACAACTGCTGAAGTTTTAGCCTATGTTGCACACCATGAACAACTCAACATCCCTCATGATCTGGAGGCACAAGCCTGGTTTGTTGACTCAGGTGCCTCTCATCATATTACTTCACATAGTTTACATTTACAAAGTTACACATTAGGTGTTTGACCAAAAAAAGTGATAATTGGTAATGGACAGTGTCTAGAAGTCAAGTCAATATGATGCTCTCAATTTGCTTCCAATTTTATGCCAAATCACTTGTTAAAACTCAATGACTTGCTTTTTGTTCCTTACATTACAAGAAACTTAATATTTGCGTCCGTGTTTTCTAAGGATAATCGAGACTAATTTGAATTTCATCCTAATCATTGCTTTGTTAAATCCCAGGCATCTAATCAAGTGCTCTAGGAGGGTAAGCTTGATGAAAGTGGTCTCTATTGCTTCTCCTCAATTGCCTTGGACAGTTCACAAGACAAAGTGTCCACCAAGTCAGTCCTTTAGACCCTGTAGTCAATAACACTTTAGAAACAGTCAGTGTCAAATTATGTGTGTCCTCTACCAATAACGTAAACTCTATCTCTATGGCTCAGTGGCATGATAGGCTAGGACATGCTAACACTAATTTCATGAGAATTATTTTTGAGTTGTGTAATATTGAATAATAAAAAACTCAATGAGTTCTGTGATTCGTGTTGCCTTGGTAAATCTCATAGATTACATGCCCCCTTATCCAATACCAAATATCATAATTTGTTTGATCTTATCTATACTGATTTATGGGGACCTGCAACAACCTTATCCCATAATGCTTATAATTACAACCTTGCCTTTGTGAATGCATATTCAAGTTACACTTGTATCTATTTCCTGAAAAACAAAAGTGATGCTCTTTCAGCATTCAATCTCTTTCAACATGTTAATACTCAATTTAATGGCAAGATCAAGACTGTTCAGTCTGATTTTGGTGGTGAGTTCATACCTCTTATCAAGTTGCTTAATAAATAAGGCATCAAACACATACTCACTTGCCCGCACACATCACACCAAAATGACAAGGTGGAGAGGAAACATATGCATATTGTGGAACTAGGGCTCACCTTAATTGCTCATGCAGCTATGGCTATTACATATTGGGATCATAGCTTTACCAATGCAGTATATCTAATCAACATGTTTCCTACTAATGCCCTACCTGGGCTTTCATCTCCTTTTGAGGCAGTGCATAACAAGTAACCTGATTATTTCTCACTTAGAGTGTTTAGATGCGCCTATTACCCACACCTAAGGCCCTACAACAAGCACAAGCTTGAGTTCAGAAGCTCCAAGTGTGTTTAATTAGAAGTCTCTCCCATACACAAAGGGTTTAAGTGTCTGAATTCTGAAGGAAGAGTCTTCATCTCGAAAGATGTGTTTCATGAGGGAGAATTTCCTTTCAAACTTGGCTTCACCACCACAGGCATTCCAACTTCTTCATCCTTAGGGCATAAGCAAAGTATGGAATTACACCTACCTGTTCCAATTGGCAGCAAGAATGATGGTTCTACAAGACATTCACAACAATAATAAATAACTAATGATACTAATCATCAAGCTCACTCAGGTTCATATACAAACCTTCTTACTCAGGATTCATTACCAAAACTTGAACATCATGACCTTAACAGGACTCACTCTCCTGAGACATTGTCACTTGTGTCACAATCTCAACATATTTCCTTGTCAGCTTCTACAGAAATTGCAGTCACCTCTAAAGTACCTGACCAGGTGGTAACATCTATATCCATTTCTCAGTTGGATTCTTTATTTCCAAATGAAGTTCTATGTCACACAATTAAGGCTAGGTCTGCTTCCTTTCATAGCACCTCAGGTCAAGATACTATTCCTCTTGTGATTAATTCTCATCCTATGATTATAAGAGGTAAAACAAGTAACTTAAAGCATAAGATCTATCTTGTTCACTCTAAACCTACCACCTTCAGAAAAGCAATGGTCATTCCTGAATGGTTACAAGCCATGCAATCCGAGTATGCTTCACTACTTAAGAATGACACCTGGGTTCTAACTACCTTACCACCTCATAAGAAAGCCATTGGCTACATATGGGTATTTAAACTTAAGGAAAACCCAGATGGCAACATTGTCAAATACAAAGCATGACTGATGGCTAAGGGTTTTCACCAGTAGAAGGGCTTTGACTTCCATGAAACCCTTTCTCCTGTAGTCAAGCCTACCACCACTCATTTCATCTTAACTCTGGTCATTACACATGGGTGGAATATTCAGTAGATCGATATCAACAATTCTTTTCTCAATGGAGATTTGTATGAAGAGGTGTATATGCAACAACCACCAGGATTTGATAAATGCAATCCTCAGATTTTTTGCAAACTCAACAAAGCACTATATGGCTTAAAGCAAGCTCCTCGTGCCTGGTATGACAAGTTGCATCAAGCCCTCATTTAGTTTAGTTTTGCTTCGAGCTGGTGTGATCACTCATTATTTGTGTATAATCATAAAAAAATTACACTTTATGCCCTTGTGTATGTGGATGATATTATGGTTATTGGCTCATCCTCCACACAAATTCATGAGTTTATTACCAAGTTGAATCTCAAATTTTCACTCAAACAACTTGGTGCTCCTCAATATTTCCTTGGAGTCAAAGTTCACAAACAAGCTGATGGCTCTTTATTACTGACTCAAACGAAATACATCCATGCCTTACTCTCTAAAATCACCATGACAGAAGCCAAAGGAGTCCCAACCCCCATTATGAGCATGTGTAAGTTGAGTAAGCATGGGTCTGATGTGTTATCTAATCTATTTCTCTACAGATCCACTATTGGGGCTGTAACACCCTTTCTACCCCACAGTTTTAAAGACAAAATATTCACATTTATCAGAGTAAAATATTAAACTCAATAAAAATCACCTCAAAGGGCGTACATTTCCCAATAAATCAAATATAGGTCAAGGCTCCGTAAACAACGGGTTTTCCCAAAAGATATCAAAAATTGCTCAAAAGACAACGAAACTCAAAAAGGCAAGATCCAAAATTTTCCTTGTACGGAAACATAATCAAAATCAAATAAAACATAGTTTAACTCAAAGACCCCAATCCAATGTTACACTATCAGAGTAAGACCCTCTAAGTTAACCAAAATGGCCAACAACTCAAAACTCTCAAAAAGATCCTCGACAGCATCCACGACTAAACCTGGTCATCTGCACGTTACCCACGTGGAGGCAACATTCAAATAGGCAGGGTGAGTAAAACGATTCATAATAATCAATATAGGAATTCAATATATAAAATGGCGTCATTTTAATATTCAACATCATCATAATCATTAAGGAACATCAAAGGTCACACTATCATAATTTACACCAAATTATCTCATAAATGCAAATGCAACAAGACTCATGCATGTGGTACCAATCATCACAACTCGATGGACACTGGGCCATCAACCCTCTATAGATCCCCATCAATAGGATCGATTCTAATACAAGAATCGGAGCACATCAAAATACCTCACATCCGCACAATAGGACTGAAGCCAAAGAAATCAAGATCCTGAACCGAAGTCCGGATGCATATGAATGCATGATGCAAATGTCAATAATCATCCTCATAATAACATCATAGGTGCATCATCATTCATCAAAGTCATCCTCATCAAAATCATCATCATACATCATGTCATCATAGAATCATCAAAACTCGTGGAAATATCATCATAGTTCATCAATCATTACATCATAGGAATCATCATATAATCATGTACAAATCACATAGAATTCACAGTCATACTCATATTAACTCGTCAAAGAAATCACAACATCAAAATATCAAGGCATCACTGCACAAAAAATCAGAAATCGCAAAACTCTGCTACGTTTGCTAGCAAGTTCGCTGTGCGAGTCTGGGGCGAGTTTATTCGCTGTGCGAACACACGATTATAGCAAAACACTGTTATACACCAGAACCTAAAATCAACCCAAAAGTCCAAAGACTTCCTTCCCCAATGCCTCAGAAACACCCCTAAATCATTCCTAAGGTATTACGGCGATACACGCACAAAATCTACGACTTATTAGGCCAATCCTGTATCGTATTCACGCTCTAATTCCCATAATTTTCTTACAACTACACCACAGTCATTAGAGTTTCTCACAATCTAATTACCTTACATGGTTGAAACCTTAATGACAGATTTTGGCCACGAAGGCCTACTTTCCCTCAAACCCAAATCGACCTCAATCCTATCAGATTGTCCATTTAAAATTGGGACTTAAAATTGGGCTTTCCAACTTCACCCTCACTAACTCTTCCTCAATTGTCCATTTTGCCCTTAATTCACTTATATTTATTTAAATTAATAATAATACCAATATATGCATATTATATACTATTATTTAAATAAATAACCAAAAATCCATAATTCTCAACATTTCA
This sequence comes from Lathyrus sativus, assembly GCA_963859935.3. Classification (NCBI taxonomy): domain Eukaryota; kingdom Viridiplantae; phylum Streptophyta; class Magnoliopsida; order Fabales; family Fabaceae; genus Lathyrus; species Lathyrus sativus. Next base: position 941,744,419 of record OZ012735.1, read on the forward strand.
CAACAACCACCGAAAATCACCAAAAATACAAATATTCATATTTAAATAAATTAAATAAATATTCCAATAAATTTGTGGTGTTACAACTCTCCCTCACTTAAAAGAATTTTCGTCCTAAAAAATTACCTCAAGAAAACAAAGTCGGATACGACTCCCTCATCTGATCTTCACGCTCCCAAGTCTAACTTTCTCCAGTTGGTTCTTCCCAAACTACCTTCACCAAGTCAATATCTTTACCTCGTAGTTGCTTCATTTCTCGTTCATCAATCCGAACTAGCAATGCCTCAACAGACGAATCATCTCTCACTTGTACATCATCCATCTGAATCACATGCGACGGATTTGGAATGTACTTCCTCAACTGAGACACATGAAACACATCATGCAAATTCGTAAGTTACGAAGGTAAAGCAATTTGATATGCTACTCCCCCTACCCTCTGCGAAATCTGATACGGACCAAAAAAACGTGATGTGAGCTTTCGAGACTTCAAAGCTCGGCCAACACCAGTTACCGGCGTAACTCTAAAAAACACGTGATCTCCTTCTTGGAATTCAAGTGCTTTCATCCTCTTATGATGGTAACTCTTCTGACGACTCTACGAAGCTTTCATATTTTCTTGGATCATCTTGATCTTTTCAGTCGTCTCTTGCATAATCTCAGGTCCGAGTACAACACCCTCGCCTGACACATACCAACACAAAGGAGTCTTACACCTCCTACCATACAAAGCCTCATACAATGTCATTCTGATACTAGAATGTTAACTGTTATTGTAGGTAAACTCAATCAATGGAAAAAAACTATCCCACGATCCACCTCGATCCAACACACAGGCTCTCAGCAAATCCTCTAACGGCTGGATAGTTCTCTATGCCTGTCCATCCGTCTGCGGATGATAGGAAGAACTCAACCTCAACTTAGTACCTAAAGCTGTCTGCAAACTCTCCCATAACCTTGATGTAAATCTCGGATCTCTATTAGACCCAATAGTTGAAGGAATACCATGCAATTTCACAATTTGATCAACATATAATTCGATAAGCTTCTACAACGAGTAATTGATCCTCATAAGTATAAAATGAGACGATTTGGTCAATCTATCAACAATCACCCAAATCGAATCATATCCCTTCAAAGTCTTCGGTAAACCTGTCACAAAATCCATAGAAATGTTATCCCATTTCCATTATGGAATATTCAACGGTTGCATCAGACCCGACGGTCTTTGATGTTCAATCCTCGACTTCTGACAACTCAAACAAGCATACACAATCTCTGCAATTTCCTTGTTCATACCTGGACACCAAAACAATTTCTTCAAATCTTGATACATCTTTGTGGCACCATGATGAATACTTAACCCGCTTCTGTGACCTTCCTCAAGAATGCTCTTCTTGATTTCTGGCACATCGGGAACACACACTCTATCTCGAAACCTCATCACACCATTCTCATTAATCCGAAAATCACCCCCGTTACCTTATTGATTAACGTGAGACAATCCACTAAATCAAATAAGATTTTTGACTTTCTCTAATTTCTTGGAGAATACTACTGGTCAACTTCAGCATATACAACTTCACACTGTTAGGAGTCTCTTCACAAACCAAACTCATATCTCTGAATTGCTCAATCAGTCCTAACTCTCGAACCATAAGCATAGACATATGTAAGGACTTCCTACTCAACGCATCAACCACAACATTAGCCTTACTAGGATGGTAACTCAATTCAAAATCATAATTCTTCAGAAGTTCAAGTCATCTTCTCTGCCTCATGTTTAACTCTTTCTGATCAAACAAATACTTCAGGCTCTTGTGATCACTAAATATTTCGAACCTAGACCCAAAAAGATAATGTCTCCAAACCTTCAACACAAACACCACCGCAACCAACTCTAAGTCATGGGTAGGATAATTCCTTTCATGAACTTTCAGTTGTCTAGAAGCATAAGCAACAGGCTGACCATTCTGCATCAGTAAGCCACCATGACCCATCTTTGATGCATCACAATACACTACAAAAGACTCACTCGGATTTGGAAAATCAACACTGGAGCAGTAATCAACTTCTTCTTGAGTTCTACAAAACTCTTCTCACAAGCAACATCCCACACATAAGCTCGACCCTTTCGAGTCAACTGAGTCAATGGCAGTGCCAACTTTGAAAATCCTTCTATAAACCTGCGATTATAACCAGCCAATCCAAGGAAACTTTGAATCTCAGTAGCAGACTTTGGAGTCTCCCACTGCAACACCGCATCAACTTTCAATGGATCAACAACAATTACTCCACTAGAAATCACATGGCCAAGGAAACTCACTTCCTTCAACCAAAACTCACACTTGGATAACTTGGCATAAATCTTATTGTCCTTCAAAACCTGCAATACCATTCTCAGATGTTGTGCATGTTCTTCCTCGGACTTAGAATATATCAAGATATCGTCAATGAACACTACCACGAACTGATCCAAATAAGAATGAAAAATTCTATTCATATACTCCATGAATACACAAGGTGCATTAGATACACAAAACGACATCACAATATATTCATAGTGCCCATACCTCATCCTGAAAGCTGTCTTCGGAATATCATCAAGCTTAACGCGAATCTAATGATAACCAGACCTCAAGTCAATCTTACTGAACACACAAGCACCCACCAATTGATCCATCAAATCATCAATCCTTGGAAGTGGATACTTATTATTAATTGTTACCTTATTCAACTGTCGATAATCCACATACAATCTCATGCTACCATCTTTCTTATTCACCAACAACACTGGAGCACTCCACGGAGAAGCACTCAGTCTAATAAAATTCTTCTCAAGCAGCTCTTCCAACCGTTTCTTCAATTCTCCTAACTCAGATGCAGACATCCGATAAGGAGCCATCGACACAGGACTAGGGCCCGATATTAAGGCATCACTGCATAAAAAATCAGAATTCGCAAAACTCTGCTACGTTCGCTAGCAAGTTCGTTGTGCGAGTCTGGGGCGAGTTTATTCGTTGTGCGAAGGATTCTTCGCTGTGCAAACACGCGATTACAGCAAAACGTTGTTACGCGCAAAAACCTAAAATCAACCCAAAAGTCCAACGATTTCCTTCCCCAATGCCCCCAAAACATCCCAAAATCATTCCTGAGGTATTACAGCGATACGAGAATAAAATCTACGACTTATTAGGCCAATCTCGTATCATATTCATGCTCTAATTCCCATAATTTCCTTACAACTACACCATAGTCATTAAAGTTTCTCACAATCTAATTACCCTACAGGGTTGAAACTTTAATGACAGATTTTGGCCACGTAGGCCTACTTTCCCTCAAACCTAAATCGACCTCAATCCTATTAGATCATCAGTTAAAATCCTTATACGGTTAAAACCTCAATAATAGAATTTGGCCACGAAGGCCTAATTTCCTTTATCTCAAAATCAGCCTCAAACACTTTAAACCCTTAAATCAGCTTTAAATACATTGAATCACATATTGAAAACAATGAAGGCAATACTCCTCATACCTTAATTTGCCGACTCTAAGCCTTTCTTTTCGGATTCTCGAAAACCTTGCGAGTTTTTGCCTCAAACCTCTTCCTCAGAGCTCTGGCCTCTACTTCTTCCCTTTTCACGGTCTAACAAGAATGAATCCTAATCCCATCAAAATTCCTTTTTGTTAAACCTAAATTTGAGCCTTAAAATTGGGCTTTCCAACTTCACCCTCACTAACTCCTCCTCAATTGTCCATTTTGCCCTTAATTCACTTATATTTATTTAAATTAATAATAATACCAATATATGCATATTATATACTATTATTTAAATAAATAACCAAAAATCCATAATTCTCAACATTTCACAACAACCACTGAAATTACCAAAAATACGAATATTCATATTTAAATAAATAAAATAAATATTCCAATAAATTTGGGGTGTTACAGGGGTCCTTCAATATCTCACTCTTACACGTCCATACATTGCCTTTGGAGTAAATAAGGCATGTCAATTCATGGCATAATTGGTCTGGAATCAAAAGAATACTCCATTCTTTGAGTGGCACGGTAATGCTTGGCCTGATGGTTGCTCCAACTGAAACCTCATAACTTACGTGCCTACGATGATTCTGATTGAGCTAGTGACCCGAATGATTGTAGATTCATATCTTGATCTTACTTGTTCTTTGGTCTTAACCTTGTCTCATGGAGTTCAAAGAAACAAGCACTTGTTGCCTGATCCAACACATAAGCCGAATATCGTGTGCTGGCTCACACAACATCTGAGATACCTTGCTTCTCCACTGATGCTTATAATAAGGTCTAATCAGAGTTGAATTCTAAACTTATAATCATGCACACTTGAACATATGTTAGTATACCCATTTGTTTTGTAGGTGCTTTTTTATCATCAAAACCCAAGGGATATGAATAATTTTGTTCTAAAATGTGTTTGTGTTGTTAATTAATTATTACGAATTTAATTAATGATAGTAGAATTATCATTGCTAAACGATAATTGAATTACTTACATGGTGTAACGACTATATAGGATGCTGTTTGGTGATATTATATGATGTGAATATGACTTATATTGTTATAAAATGCATGACTATATAGTGATTAATTATGTATTGTTGGTGTGGTGATAAATAGTTCAGAAGGGTGGACTATTTGTTTAATTGTATGCATTATTGTTATTATTGTTGAATAGTAATTCAGAAAGGGGGATGACTATTGTATGTCAATGCATATTGTTTATGGTCAGAAGGGGGGCCATAAGCATTGTTATATTGGTTATATTGATTTGTATAGACATGCATCATTATGTCGTGTCATTGAAAGAGAAATGTTTTCTAGTTTAGAAGGGGGGACTAGTGGCTTATCCCAAGCTCAGAAAGGGGGGGGGGGGGGGGAGAGGGGGCTCATGGGTCCAGAAGGGGGTATTCGGTTCCTGCGATAACCAAATGTTGAGTTGGTACCACATGCATAGTATTACATTGTGTCATAAGTCTCATTGCATATATGTGTATATTGTTATGAATGGGTGTGAGATGCAACAATGTTGGCTGTGTATTGAATGTACAATATGTTGTGTGTTTCTTTACCTTTGTATTATTTACACCATTTACATCGAAGTTGTTTCTCACCCCTTTTACTTAATGTTGTCCACCATGGACATCTTGATGATAATCAAGAGTAAAGTTGTTGTTGTGTGTGGAAGGTGGCTTGTTGGAGTTATTCTTCATTTTATTTATCATTTATCGTAATTTCGTGGTTTTTAGTGCTCTGATCTTGTAAATCAGGAACGAGGCGTTTGTTATATTTTGAGTTAATGTTAAATTTTGTGGTTTTCAAGTTTATTACTTTATTAGGGAAGTTTAATATGAAGTTATTAGTAGGTTAGTTCCACTGCATAATGAAAATCATGTGTGTAGATTGAGAAAAAGTTTATATGGGTTGAAGCAAGCTCCAAGGCAGTGGTATAAGAAGTTTGAGTCTGTTATGTGTGATCCAAGATACCATAAGACTACTTCAGATCATTGCGTCTTTGTTAGAAAATTTTCTAACGATGACTTAAATATCCTGTTGTTATATCTTGATGATATGCTTACTGTAGGTAAAATTATTTCTAACATTAATAGGTTAAAGAAGTAATTGAGAGAGTTATTTTCCATGAAAGACATGGGAGAAACTAAATAGATTCTTGGCATTAGAACATTATATCGAAAAGAGAATAAATTTTGGATGTCATAAGAACATTATATCGAAAGAGTGTTGCAAAGATTCAAAATGAAAAGTTCTAAGGCGGTAAGTACTCCTCTCACTACTCATTTCAAGTTGAGTTATAATCAAAGCCCTTCAAGTGAAGATGAAGCATTTGATAAGAAACGTGGTCCTTATACGTCTGTTGTGGGTAGTTTGATGTATGCAATGGTGTGTACAAGACCAGATATACCACATGTTGTTGGTACAGTTAGTAGATTTTTGTAAAATCCAGGTAGAGAGCATTGGAATGTTGTAAAATGGATTTTAAGGTATCTTTGCAATACTACTTCTGCGAGGCTTTGTTTTGGAGGAGATAAGCCTACTAAGTGGGACACTCTAACTCTAATATGGATGGAGACATTGATTCCAGAAAGTCCACTTCGGGCTACATGATAATATTTATAGGGGGAGTTGTGTCTTATCAGTCCAGATTGCAAAAGTGTGTAGCACATTGTCTACTACAGAGGCTAAGTTCATTGCAATTACCAAAGCATATGCATAGAGTTACTATGGTTGAAGGAATACTTGTAGGAGCTTGGTTTTGTTCAAGACAAATATGTGTTATTTGTTGATAGTCAAAGCGCTATTCATCTTTGTAAGAATCCGCCTTTTTCATAATAGGTCCAAACACAATGATATGAGATATCATTGGATACATGATGTTTTGAATGATAAGTTGTTGGAGTTAGTTAAAGTTCATACAAATGATAGTGGTTCTGATATGATGACTAAAACATTACCAAGAGGGAAAACTGAAGCTTGTTGTGATATCGCCGAATTGGTGATTTCCTCTGTATAGTTCTGAGGGGGAGATTCGTTGGGTTTGAGCTCCCTTTCTATATGGAGAAAGGCCCAAATATGATTAGACCATTTATCTCACTTATTTAAGTGAAGAGTATCAATTTAGGGTTGAGAAAGATGGAGAGAAAAGAATTACTCAAAAGAGAGAAAAGAGGAGAGAAAATTATTCCCATTCTTCTATAACCAATCTAACTAAATCGAAGATCCTCGATTCGTTAACTGTTAGGTCAAGCTCAAATTTGGAGGGCAGGTCTGTAACACATGTATCTAACTTTTAACCATTTAGAGTTTCAAAACAACGTCTGAGGTGAGAGTCATCTTCTTCGCACTTAAGCTGTAGATTTGGGAAAATTTTCAGGTTTTTTATTCTTATTTGTAAGCTAATTTACTTTGTGTTTTGCGGTTGTTAGCACTAGTTTGTGAATTACTTTAAGACTTTCTTGCCCACTTAATTTATTATAGTGGAGTTTTTTCTTTGGTCTAGAAGACTCATGATTTTTTCTCTCATATTGAGGGGTTTTCCGCGTTAAAAATATTGGTGTTCTTTTGTACCTTTATTTGTTCGATTTGTCATCTTATATTTGTTGTTGATCCTCAAGGTTCTTACAAATCTAAGGAAATTTATATTTGTCGCGTATTGGTTTGTTTTTGTGTCTTATTTTCTCATCACATATTACTTTTCCTGTCAGGAACACACCAAACATCCTTGATCAAAACAATTTTCCATTTTCACTTTGACCTTGACATTTCCCATTCCTTTAGCATTCAGATACTTATCATCAACATATCTGATCTTTGTACTCTTTCTAGAGTCAAAACTAATCAACCATTGTTTGTTCCCGATTAAGTAATTTGAGCAACCAATGTTCATAAACCACCAGCCTACCAAATATCCACCATCAAATCCAAAAGCCATCAATAGCACAGGTTCATCATCAGACTCACCTCTGACTATTTTTGCTTCTTCTGATTTTCTTTCCTTGTTTGACCAACAGTCAACAGTAAAGTGACCAAACTTCTTACAACAGTATCATTGAACCATCTTTTTCTTAAACTTCTCCTTTCCCTTTTGATGTTTCTTCTCATCAGAGTTGGAGACTTCTGACTTTTGGCCACCACCATGTCTTTCTCGCCCTCTAACCAAGACTGCTTCAAATTCCTCTTACCAGAAGATGCCTTCAGAGCCTTCTTTACCTCTTTTTCAAAGATTCTCTCAGTATGACGCAACTCTTTTACCTCTAGACTACTCTGTAACTCTTTAATTCTCATGGTGCTCAGATCCTTAGAATGTTCAATTACTACAACAATGTAATTAAATTGAGGAGTAAGTGATCTCAATACATTTTCAATGATTACTTGTTCAAAGAGAATCTTTCCACAAGATTTTATCTCATGTGTGATTAGAATCACTTTGGAGATGTAATCATGTACCTTCTCATTATTCTTCATGTTGATATTCTCATCCTGCTTACATAGACTCTAAAGTTTCACCTTCGTAGCATCATACTAGTGTGTACTACGCAGCCTTCGCCATCATTGAATCAGTGATCTTCTGAAACACATTCACATCCACACACTGATGGATATAGAACAAAGCTTTCTGATCCTTCTTCCTCATCTCCCCATACACGTTTTTTTACTTTAATTGTATTTTATACAACCACTATGTAATCGTCATTGGCAAGAATAACACACGCATCTGAATCATCCAATGATTCCAACTATTTCCCTTAAAAACATGAATCTTCGTGTTTAAGCTACCATTTTAACCGTTCATCTTCGATCTTGTGTAATAATTCTCTCAAATCTCACCAAACACTCGTGCTTCCCAATACCTTAGAATTATGAAATATGATTTTGTTACAATTTCGAACTTCAATTCACTATGAATTTCAAGATCAAAATCAATCACACTACCTAAAGTCCATTCGTGTTTTCCTTGGTGTTTTCCGTGGATCCGAACCGGAGCTCTAGATACCAATTATTGTCACAAATTAAACTCAACATTGCTTATATGCACATTCAATACTAAATGAAATTCAAATTAACTCTAAATGAAACTGAAATGAATTACAATTTTACATCCCTTTCCTTCCCCTCCTAAAATTTTGAACCAAACTGTTTTTATTTAAAATATTACCTCCACTCCCCTCCTAAAATATTGAACTAAATAGTTTTTATTTAAAATATTACCTCTCATCTCTTCAAAAACCTTCAACCGAATAAACCTTAACATAAATTAGATGTAATGTGTGTTTGTTTACCTTATGAAAGAGTCAAGAATGTTAGAACTTTTTTGTCACAAATGTAACATTTAAGGTGTTAGTGACATTATTTTAATTAGTCAAGACTTAAAGGAATCTAATTAATATAATATTAAGTTTCTGGCTAAAAGCATAAATGTCATGAAAGGTCAGATTATTGTATAGATATCATAAGTCAATATCTAATTTGATGAGGGGCCAAATTAGAATATCGAAAACTAAGAAATAACCCTAGGGTTATTTAAATGGGTTATGGTCCCCATTTATAGAGTACGACCAAAATACGGTTTATCAGGTTTTCTCTCTTCATCCCCATTATAGAAGATTCAAGGAACCCTAAAGAAATCTATAAATCGAAAGATCAGATACCCACAACCTTCAACGATTTTAATGGAAAATTAAGGGATACAAGTTAATGGTATATCGACTCACATGGATTATTTTAGAGTTTTGTTCTTGATTTCTATATCAATAGAAATAATAAGGTTATGAGCGGATCTTACAAGAAAGTTCTATTCTTGATTTCTATATCAATAGAAATAATAAGGTTATAAACGGATCTAACTAGTGGCATCAGAGCCACTCATATCAGATTCAGTTTGGTTTTTGTACTTGATCGCGACTTTCTATGTCTAATACAACCTAACTGCAAGTGCACAGTCTATCGCGTAGTAATAATAGATATCGATCCCACAGGGACTCGTAATCAAACTAGTGTTCTCGGGAGTTACTTGTTGCACCCCAAAATTTGACCAACAATTATTCATTCATTGAGTGTTTGAAAGTGGATACCTTCATCAGACAGTTCAAGAGATCCCCAGAGGAGTGGGTTGAAACCAGGGTTGTGTGCTTCATAGCTTGAGGGTTGTGGGTGCTCCTCAGATGATTCTGAGACTTTGAGAATGAACTTGATGACTTGAGAAAGCTTATGAGATGTCTTGATAGCCATCATGAAGCCCAGAGAGGTCATTATGCAAGAATTCAGGAGATTCAACCATGAATGGTAGAATTAGGGTTTTGACTGGGTCAACCCTAGGATAACTGAAATTTAGAGAAGGTTGAGACCTAATCCAAGGGCCATGAGATCATGGAATGATGTATAGAGATGTTATAAAGATGATTCCTAGACCAACTCATCATGATTGAAGAGTTTGAGAAGTTTCAAGTCAGGGTTTCCAAGGATTGTCAGTGAAAAACCCTAATTTGATCCCTATCTTCCAGGCAGTTTTAGCTTTAGATGTGATTGATATCTCATCTTCCCCACAACATGAATGTTGTAGAGCTTGTTCTTAGCTTTAATTTGAGTGGTGGAAGTCCTTGATATGAGTTACAGAGCTCAAGTTATGGTTTTGACAAATTACAGGTCAGCAGAGGTGTGTGAATCTAGGTCCTTGAAAGTCACCCAACTTGCAGACAACTTTTGCCCTAGTAGGAGGATTCCTATGATTTCTTGGTCAACATGAATGTTGAAGAGCATCTTCTTAGCTTTAATTTGAGTGGTAGAAGTCCTTGATTGGATTTGTGGAACTCAACTTATGGTTTGAACAAGGCAAGGGTATTTTGGTCATTTGTCAGTTATAGGTCATTTTAGCCAATGCCTAAAACTCCTATTTCCAAGCCTCAAATGAAAAAACTCAAAACATGAAAGTTGCTCAAAATGTGATTTTAAGTCTAGAAAGAAGGTCACAAATTGTTGAAAAAGCTCATAGCACAAGATTCCATGATTGGTCAAAAATGAACTAAAAAAGGCTTATAACTTTGAAAAGTTGAAATTGAAGAGTGATTTGGGAGATCCACAAATCCAAAATAGGTCATCCAATATATCATTTTGATTGGAAAAAACATTTTAAGAACTTTGGTTTAAATAGATTTTTCATTTGAGGCTTAAAAAGTGAGGTTCCTTTGGAAATTTGTTGCTTGCAAAAGAAGGTAACTTTGCAAAACCCTACACAAGCCAAAGATACACTTGTTTTTCACTCATCCTCATTCAATAACTCACATAAGGACATTTTGAGACCAAATTACAAGGCATGGCACATGGGAGGTGAGATAACCAATATGGCATATCATGGAATTTTCAAGAACTTTCCACACCATTCTAGATGATTCTAGAAGCATCCAATGATTGTTATATAAAGAATGCATCAAAGAGTGATCAGAGGTTGGTGAAACTTGAGCCAAGTCAGAGGAGAGAGAAGGAGAGATAGCCATTGAAGCAATTTCTTCAAGTTGAAGCAATTCAAGATATCTTCCACTACAAGCCATCTCCACCATCACAAGTGCAAACAGAAGGTTGAGGACCATTGTAGGATCATCTTGAACCAATTTCAAGCCTTGCAAGCATCCCCACGAGCCTCCTCCATCATTGCTTGACAGGTTTCTTCTTCACCTTATATCTCCTAAATTATTGAGTTTTAGTTAGTTTTATAGGTATAGAAATGATGTACTAGGCTAGATGATTAAACCCTAGAAGTTACAGCTTGTTCCATGGCAATCCATAACAGAACCTTGAATCTTTAATCTCCAAGATTGGTGTAGTTTGTTAGTTTTAGGCATCATGAATTGGTTTAGAATAGCAAGGGTAACTTGTAGAGTATCTGTAAATCATTAGACTGAAGTTTAATAAAGATTGATATCAGTTGAAAATTTTGAACCGTGTTTGTACCAAGGTGTTGAAGCCTTCTGTTAGAACAACCTAGGTGGAATCAAGAAAATCTATTCGTACCATTGTATTCTAGGCATTTAGTAGAGCATTTCTTGTTTTGGAATTATGTGGAATCATGGCGTGTGGAGAGAGCTAGAAGAGCTCGAATTTGAATGCATGAGGGAGGGGTCTGAAAACCCTAATTCGCGTTTGGGACGATGAAGATGAGCCGCTAGATCATTCCCAGAGTTTGACATTTTATTCAGATCCAACGGCTGTGCGCGTGTCTGAGATTGGAGGGAAATTTCAAACTAAATGAAACACGGTCGTTTCATTAAAGGGCGTTCTGGGCCCAGAGTTCTATTCCCACCCCCCTTATTGCTGGCCCACTTGTTTTGAACTGGCGCGTATTTCTTGTTGCACCCCCCCTCCCTTTATTCATTTTAATTCTTTTAATTTTCTTTTATTATTTTCTCTGTTTTGTAAAATTCATTAAAAATTGGAAATTAATTCTTTTTTTAATTCGTTTTTTTCCTATGAGTAGATGAAAATGTGTAGAAAATTATAAAAATAAAAATGAGATTTTATTTTTAGGTTTAATATTTTCAATAGATTTTCCAAATAAATAGCTTTTTAATAGTCTTAATTTGGTATTTGATTTTGTAGGAATTGTTTTAGAACCTTCCCTTAGGGTTTTTAATCCATTCTTTTTTGTGCAATTAGATGATGAATCATAGTTCCCCATAGGATTTTTTCTAGATTTTTTAGAATCAATCTTGATTAGTTTAATTAGGGTAGATGTAGGGTATCCTGATTAGGGTTTAGAATGTGTTTAGGTGATGATTCACTTTCTTTGATTGAGTTTTATCTTGATTTTTAGGTAGAGACCTTTGTAGATGTTATGAGTAGGTGTTGAGGACCCTTGTGAATAATTGTTAGATTTTTCCCCATTAGTTTAGTATTTTTAGGTATTTTCTGAAGTTGCCTATTGATTTTGTCTGTTCTGTGGTTATCTGTGCATCTTTGGGGTTCATTTTGGGGAGTTTGTTGTGGGGCTTGTGTTGTCTTGAAGAGCTTGTTGGAGAGCATCATGAAGAGGAGATTGTAGATCAAGTCTCAGAGACCCAGAGCTTGTCTTGTCCCCTGTCTGTGAGGTTTGAGATCCTGAAGTTTGAAGGAAGTTCATGGTACTTTCCTGAGGAAGGCACTATGAATGACTTTCATTCTTTCTTCTCACCTCTTTCTTAAGTATCCAATGATGTTGGAGCCAACTTGTGAGTTTAATTTCTCCTGAGGAGGAATGTAAACTGATCACATGTTGTTGAGCCACATGGGATACAACTCCTAAGTGGAAGCCTCCTAGTACTTTCCTGAGGAAGGTCCTATGGGTCTATTCACTTAGTTCCATTAGTTTATCTAGGATTTCTTAAGTATCCAATGATGTTGGAGCCAACTTGTGAGTTTAATTTCTCCTGAGGAGGAATGTAAACTGATCACATGTTGTTGAGCCACATGGGATACAACTCCTAAGTGGAAGCCTCCTAGTACTTTCCTGAGGAAGGTCCTAGGAGTCTATTCACTTAGTTCCACTAGTTCAGATAGGATTTCCTAAATATCCAGTGATGTTGAAGCCTGCTTGTGAGTTTAATTTCTCCTGAGGAGGAATGTAAACTGATCACAGTGGTTGAGCCACATAGGGTATGACTCCTGAGTATACACCTCTTAGTGCTTTCCTGAGGAAGACACTATGAGTCTGCTTGCTTAGCTCCCTTTCTCTGGTAAGCTTGTTCTGAAGCTTGAAGACTGGGAATGATTCCTCTTGTTTAGGGTCTTTGTCTGAGGGCTGTGCTTTCATTTTGATTCAGATTCTGTGATTAGGGTTAGGATTAGAGAATAGATGATTCTTTCTCATGTGTGTTTTGTTTGCCTGATGGCACTTCATTTCCTTTATCTGTATATTGCTTGATAGCATGTTGTTTATTTTCAGTATGATTGCTATTTCATGACTGGCTTGAGGTCGAGACGAGCTTGTGGAGGCTGAAGTCCCACACACATTTCCTCCCTCACTTGCATTGCATGCATTTTACTGTTAAAGCTGATGTTTTTGTCTGTTTCCGTGTATCATTGACATGATCCCTTAGGACTCTCATTTCTTCTGATGAGGATTTGATGATAGACTTTTAGGTTGAAACCTATGTATGACAACATCTAGGAGTTCCCTGTTCAAACCTCAACCATAGGATGAATCCATGGCATGATAACAGTAGGACTTGATAGTCTCCCTCCTAGTTGAGCCCTTTTACCCGTAGTTTCCCGAACTACGTTTGCTCTGATCTTTCATACCAGATGAAAGTACGTAGGCATAGGATGCGACGTCCTAGCGAGCAACCTTCCCCCATAACCCTTCGTAGGCCGAACTACGTTGACTCTGATTTCTCGTTCCAGACGGGAATACGTAGGCATAAAGCGCGACGCTTTGCCGAGTCATTTTCTTTTCTTTTTCAGCCAGCCTTGATAGGTAGATAGATTATAACCAACCCGTCCAAGTAAACAAACAAGCGAGGATCCCGTCGAGTACGACGGACGTGAGGGGTGCTAATACCTTCCCCTTGCGTAACCGACTCCCGAACTCAGACAATGGTTGCGATGACCTTGTCTTACCCTTATTCGTCAGGTTTTTCCGATCGTTTCCTTTCCCGCTCTGAGGGATAAATAACGAAAGGTGGAGACTCTTCTGTCATGCCGGCACCTTATTTTCGCGCAAGCGACAGCTGGCGACTCTGCTGGGGACTACAGCATCTAGGGACTCTTCCCATCCCTTATGCTGGGACCGTTTCCCATCCCCTGCGCGAGTCAATCCTATCGTTTGTGTGTTTGCTTATTGGGTTGCGTTTATTTATCGCATTTTTACTTCCCGCATTTTATTTCCCGCATTTTATTTCCAGTTCGATATGATTATCTGTGCTGCTGTGGGAGAGGGATGTTGCTGTGAGTGAGAAGCCGGACCTGGGCTTAAGTACACACCTAGATATAGTTGCGGAGAAGTAGTAGACGAACCTGTCTGCTGAGCAGGCACAGTTCCCTACGAAAATCTGCGCTCAGACGAGATTCTTGCAGAGGTGCTCCTTTCCGGTCCTGAGGATCTGAGGGGAGTCCAGACGTGAGGATTGTCGACTCTGGGGACCGATCATTTGGAAGTCAGCTAAGAGAGGCCTCTTCATGACTTGACGATGCCACTCCTTCTGGGAATCGTATTGTCACTCATGAATGTCTGTGACGCTGACGACCGCATAGGATGCCGTACCTTTGTCCGTGGATTAGGTCCATCATACCTGTGAGTGGGGTTGGGATATTGCAGGAAACTTTGACCTCCAGACTACCTGGTTTTCTTGACAGTGAATCAGTTATGTTGGATTCTCAGTTGCAGATATGTTCTTGATAGAGCAAGGGTTTGATCAGAGGATTTTATCATCGGGTGTTTGTATGTTCTTGATAGAGCAGGCTTTGATCAGTGTATTGTTATCAGAGGTTTGTTCTGGATGGAGCAGATTTTTGAGTGGGGTCTGAGGATCTCGTCAGCAGTTGTTATTTTGTTCTTGATAGGGCAGATTTTGAGTGGGGTTTGAAGATCTCATCAGCAGCTGTATTTTGTTCTTGAGAGGGCAGATTTTTGATTTGGGGCCTGAAGACTTCATCAACAGATATTCCTTGATCTTGCATCCCGGGTCCTTATTATCAGGCACTTGCTCTTGACAGAGCAGAATTTTGATCTCGATCCTGTCAGATGGTTATTCTCAGCAGATCAGATCAGTGGTTTTACACCGGGGCTTCCTTCTCATCAGTGACTGTTGATACCGAATCCCCACAGCAACCACCGGGATATATTGTTGCATCCCTGCATTTTGCATTAGCTTGCATATTCATGTTTGCATTCCATTAGCATGTGTCTGTGCTGCAGGCGCGTTTTGTACCCTGATCTTGGTGTCCCGAGCAATATGAGATATCTTCTTCCATGAATGGATCCAGTCTTATCATTGCATTGACACTATGTTGCCACGTTGACACCAGAATTAGGGGTGATCTCCTAAACGTGCAGACACCCATGGCATTAGCATAATTCATCTTGCATGGCAGAAACCGGGGCTTGTCTTCTAACCTTTGTGTTTGCAGGTTTGACTCAGAATCTAGCAGCTCAGATTGATGGAGCAGGTACAAGCTGAACTGGGGAAAATCCAAAGCCAGCTGGGGCAGGTCATGAATGACATACAGGCAGTGCGTCTGGACCAGCAAGTGCTCAGAGAGGAGAATCAGCAGCTGCAGAATCAGTTGAGCTTTCTCATGGGAGTGGTGAGAAGTATGCTAAATAAGGAAAGTGGTCAAGCACCCAAGGAAGAGACTAGAGTGCTTCCTCCGTTACAGTCAGTGCCACCTGTGCTGAAGCCAAGTGGACCTCATGGACCCTCTACACAGCATGAAGCTCGAGGCCTGTCTCGTCATCAGCCGCGCCGAGCATCTCAGAATAACCCTGAAGGTTATGGTCAAAAGAAGAAGCTACTTGATAGAGCTGTAGACCCACTACCTGTGAGTTATGCCCAGCTGCTGCCGCTGTTGGTTCAGAACCGTGTTCTCAAGCTTCGGACCTCAAATCCACCAGATGACGTGTCACCAGACGTTGATCTAAGCCTGCGTTGTGATTTCCACTCAGGAGCACCGGGGCACCATGTTGAAACATGTAAGGCTCTCCGGAATAAGATTCAGGACCTTATTGACTCAAGGACGATTAGGCTTGTGTCGGGCGGCATAAGAGCATCGGGAAAGTTTATCCCTTACCCTGCGGAAGAGGTGGATGATTCCACTCCTTTGCCTGAAGCTGAGAAAGATCTCGAATACGTCCCACGACCTTTGGTGACTGAATCGCCTCGCTCGCAGTTTCTACCTGGATCAAGCTCAAGGACGCAAGCGCCTAAACGAGAGACCGTCGCCATTCAGAAACGACGACCTCTTGCTCTTGGGCGGAAAGAATACCAGCCCCAGGATCACAAGAGACCTCGCAACCACGTGGAACAAAGGAATGTTTCTTTCCATCCAGTGCCTGTGCCGTATAGCCAGATTCTTCCACTGTTGGTTCAGAATTCCTTGGTGGAACCGAAAGCTCTCAAGCCCGTGCTAGAGCCTTACACTCCAGGGTACGATCCTCATGCTCAGTGTGGCTACCATGGTGGATCTCTGGGGCATTCAACTGAAGATTGCAAGGCTTTCCAGGCGAAGGTGCAACAATTGATCGACCAAGGGTGTATTTCCTTTCCAGATGGAGTCTTGGTTGTGCGTGACAACCTCTCAGCTGTCTAAGCTCGCAGATTCAAAGGGTTATTTCCGGAAGCCGGTGATCCAGACAGGCAGACGTCCTCAACATTGGCAGCCCTCAGACTTTTTACCATTTGCATTTGTAGTTTCTTTTCTGTTAGTTACTACTTGCTATTAAACATTGTATGTTTCGAATGGTAATGTTAATAAAGTGACGATGCATTTTTTTGAATTAGTTATGTCGTTGTCACTCATTTATTGCATTGCACTGGCACTTGCATTTTATTTACTCCGATTTCTTACTATGATTAGCAATGAGCGGAGGGAGGATGATGAAACTGAATACTCATAGCCAATGATCGTATTGCTTTCTGATAAAACCTAGCCGATGACGTACAAGGCATTGTTTCAAATCCCTAAACACCGGAGAGATAAGGAAGAGAATCCCTTGTTAACCACTTCGAGCCGAGAAGTAGGAGTTTCTTTCGGATTTTTAAACCCTCACATCTTAACCCGGGGCAGGGTAGTTGTCAGTTAGCTTGATCGAGCGTTCAAGTCTTATAGAGGAGTGTTGTCCTTCGAGGACCAATCACATCATATTCCTCTCCAGAGGTCGTACCTCATCAACCACAATGGTTAAACCTCACCAATCAGGAGTGAGACAGTTACAATCCTTTCGGAGCAATCAAGACAACCAGTGTCGCACGACTTGTTCCAAGAAAAAAGAGAAAGCCCGCTAAGTAAAAAAGAAAAGCTAGAAAGCAAATACTTAGGCAAAAATCAGGGCATCCCGCTGGACTTCAAAAGAAAAAATCGAAAAGAACTCAAAAGGAGTCAGTCCAGGCAAAAGTTAGGGAATCAAAAGAATGAAAAAGAAAGGATTATAAAAAAAGGAAAATCCCCGAACAAGGACAAAGTCGTGTAGACACCGACACCGAAAACGAAAAGGAGTAACTGTCACTCCGAAACACCTTGAGAATTCTTTAACCAGTTGTTCCCAATGTTCAACATACCTCTCGAAGAGGCGGGCGCTCGACCCAAGTTGACTGAACTTTAGGATCGGAGAACATCACGTAGAAGGGGTGGGTACAAATCATAATTTGAGCCGAAAATCCTTTGTTTCACGAACCGTGAACCCGACCACGATACAACCCTTAAAAGACCTAATTGAGACAGGGTTTATTCTGAGAGTGCATTACGATAAGGTTGAGTAACCTGACTCCTTCATGATTTGCTAATCATATCCTTATTGCATTTTTTTCACTGATCGCATCAGCACTACGTTTGAACTCTTTGGTTCATTCGTCACTCACTAGCATGACACGTAAATGAGTGACAGTACAACATTTTTTCGAAATTTGCATGAACACTGCATTAAAATTACTATTCGTGAATAAACAATTTTAGTTGCAGGTTAGTAGCTGATACGAAGGAACTTCAGCAAGGAATAGTCAATCAGGACTGAATCGCCAGAGGTCTGGATCAGAATGGTATGCTGCGAAGCCCTGTGAATCTGGGGCAATGACTTCCTGTGAGTTTGGAATTGGTTTGTCTGAGGACAAGTCCCGGAGCATCAGTTGATTATGGGGCAGTTTATGCAAGCAGCGGTCGATCGGAAGTGAATCTTCTCGAGACCCAATCAGGGGCAGTTATCCGGAATCCTTGCGATTTAAGGGCAGATCCCTCCAGTGTTCAATCAGAGCCTGTTGAGTCGCTCATCGCTCGTTCAGGGGCAAACTACTTCAGAGATATTGAAGCTAACCATGCTGAGAGTTGATCAGTTGAGGATGAATCCTCCC
This sequence comes from Lathyrus sativus, assembly GCA_963859935.3. Taxonomy (NCBI): domain Eukaryota; kingdom Viridiplantae; phylum Streptophyta; class Magnoliopsida; order Fabales; family Fabaceae; genus Lathyrus; species Lathyrus sativus. The sequence goes on from OZ012735.1 coordinate 941,763,007, forward strand.
GTTGTGCAGATGCTGGGGCAAGCCCTCTGAAGATTGTCTTGTTGCCAGTTGTTTTCGGCTCAGAATGAATTATTCCCAAAGGTCGGATTGGGGCAAGTTGAATTACGCTGGGGCAAGTTGTTCAAATGAGTTTGTTCTCCTAGCAAGAATTGAGTATCGGGGAATCGTGTCATTACCCCGTCAAAACCTGAACCTTCTGAAGAAGCCTTGCGGTCATTGGGTTGCTATCCTACAGCATAACCTGTTACTTGACTCCATGATTGGTAGCCTGTATTCCCTGTGTTGGCGTTGTTGAATCAGGATTGTTTCTCCGCAGAGGTGTACGGTTTGAGGTCGCTCCCCCTGTACAGTTTGAGACTGCAGCAGATTGAGATGGCGTTTACCCCTCATCAGATTAGGGTCTAGATCGCCCTCAGTAGACCAGGATTGATATCCCCGAAGCGGAGCGAGTCCTCCCTCTCCAGCAGAGTTCAATAGTCTCTCCTCCGCAGAATCAGAATCAGAATAGTGAGCATTGATATGTCTTCCCCAGGTAGAGGTGATTCTCTTCCCCAAGCAGACGCGTCCTGAAGGAATGTCATCTCATCAGCTGAGTCAAGCACCGAAGACTGATGTCGTCTCTCCCCAGCACCGGGTCACAAGTGCAGAGTTCATAGAAATGTTCGGGAGCCGAAGCTCATGTTTTCCCCAGTAAAGTCGATGAAGCAGGATTTTTTCCCCAGCACCGGGTCACAGGTGCAGGTTTCGTAGGAAGTTAGTCGTATACCGAAGTATGCAGTAACTGATGATGCCAGACTGAAGTCTCCAGCGGAACTGAAATTCCTCACCAGAGTCAGGCTCTCTCCTGAAGTTCGATGATTCCTTCTTCCCCAGTAGAGTGTTAGAACAGCTGATGTTGTATGTCCCTTGCAGAGTTGTACTCTCCCCCGGAGGCAGATGATTCTTTCTTCCCCGGCGAAGTTGAAATTCCCCATCAGAGGCGTAGTCTCCAGTGAAGTAGAATGATTTCTATCCCCGGCTGAGTCCGCAGAAAAGCAGAATCCTTGGAAGTTGATCAGATCATGATCAATTTTTCCCAGCAGAGCGTAGAACAGCCGATGCTGTATTTCCCCCTGGGTCGCACTCTCTCCAGTGAAGCAGAATGACTTCTCCTTCCTCAGCCGAGTTTGCAGATGTCCAAGAGGCCCGAATCCTTGGAAGTTGATCAGATCATGATTGGTTTTTCCCCAGTGGAGTGTTGAGCAGCTGAAGTTGGTTCCCCACAGGATGGTCATCCCCCAGAAGAGTAGCCGAGACGGCCGCACAATTCATTCTCGCGATTGATATCAGCAGATCCAAGTTCTCGTGGAGCTTCGTCCCCTGCAGCAGTCAGCTGAAGTTGTTTTCCTTGCAGCAGTCCGCGGAAGATCAGTTCCCCAGACAGAGCCTGATTGATATTGGCGTATTCGCATTCTCCTCAGCAGGATGATTCCTCTATCTGAGCGGTTCTTTCTCCTTGACAGGAGGATTTCCCCCTTCGGCATTTATTTTGCTGATGGGATCGCATCATTGGGCATGATTGCATATCATTGGGCATGATTGCATAGCATTGTGCATGATTGCATGGCATTTAGCATAAACGCATAACATTCCCACCGTGTGGGGCATAGTGCAGAAGCATATGCATCATAAGCATGATCTAGATCATTATCATCCTTATTGTATAGGTGTACTACCGAAAGACCGGTTGCTCAGGACGATTCCTGATGTTATCCCCAGCAAGGTTGTTTTCTTAGATGATTCTAAAGACCCCGGTGTGATCCCCACAGTTCGCTCGCTCAAGATGATTTTTGAGATCCCCAGCGAAGTCTTCAGTTCGAGATGACTCTCCAGTCCCTCAGCAGGGCCATTTGCTTAAGACGATTCTTAAGACCTCAGTACAGCTTCCCGAGTTGTTCGCCTAGTATGATACTTGAGCTCCCCAATAGCGTCTCCAGCAGGAGTTGCCCAGGAAGATTCCTGGAATTCCCAACAGAATGTTTGCTCCAGAAAGGTTATCAGTTCAGGACGATTCTTGAAGATGCCCGACGGACCTGTTTGTTCAAAGATGATTCTTGAAGTCCTCAGCAGCGTGATATGTCTGCTCCAACAATGATGTCTAATCTGAAGATGGATTTCATAAGCGCCAGAAGGCGATATCAGAAGGTTCCTGTGAGTTCAGATTTCCGTGTTGAAGAATCAACAGGTAGCTGAAGACAAGGTTCCAGAGGTTGTAGATACAACAGAGTGATTCGTGTGAGTCTGAAGACCAAGTCAGTTGTCCTGAGGAGATGATTGATTGCGATCCAGTGAATAGTTTTTCTTCTGACTGAAGTCGAAGATGTTTCTCCAGCTGAAGCGGAGTTTTGCCTAAAGGCAAAGTGTGTGAATCCCCGTAAAGTCATGAATGGCTCAGGATACCATTTCTCTGACTGAAGTCACAGATTTCTTAAGCTGAAGCGAAGGTGCCTAAGGGCAAGGTTATCCCCCAAGGTCATGAATGACCTAGGATTCATTTTTCGGACTGAAGGCCGAAGTATATCCCTGACTGAAGTCTCGGATGCTCTATAACAGAGGCGGAGTTGCCTGAAGGTAGATCCATGTATCCTTGAAGGCCAAGGACCATTTCTTTAGACTGAAGTCGAAGATACCTCCTGCAGAGTTGCCGACAGGCAAAGTTCACATCCTTGAAGGCCAAGGATGCTTATCTTCAGAAGTACTTGAAGATCTTTTCTAGCTGAAGCTGGAAGTGGCCGGGGGCCAGGGTTGCATATATCTTTAGTGTTGAAGTTCTACGGCGGGCAGTGTGCAGCAGTATTCCGATGTTCGTTATGGTTCTGAGGGTGAACCCCAGATCAGAGTGTGCTCGGTTAAGTCTCTCATTCCCAGCGGAGTAACTTCAGGTATGCAAGTGTACTTTTTGTTCCATTTACCAGGGGTGAACCCCAGGTCAGAATTGTTCAGTGATATAGTTGTCCAGCAGTGAGGTTAGGTATTTTGATTATCCGACGGCGAGGTCAGATTATGTTTGTTTCCGGCAGCGAGGTTGGATGTTTGTTTGACGGAAATGTCAGACTCCTTAAATCCCCAGCAGAGATGATGTTTGTACGACGGCGATGTCGAGTGTCTCTCAGAGCGATGTTTGCTTCCGACGGCGATGTCAGATTCGGTTTTCCAGCAGCAATGTTGGGTATGTTAGAAGATTCAGTTCTCCAGCGGCGAGGTTGGGTGTTGTGGTTGTCTGAAGGCAATGTCAGAAGAATTTAATGTGGATAACTGACGGTGATGTCAGATCAGTATCTCTCCAGCTAGTTGTTGAGCAGCTAGTGTTGCAGTGTTCGAAGATTTGTTCCCCGCAGAGTACCGTGGTGCTTGTGCAGTTGGCAAATTTTCGGGTTTACCGATATTCAACCGTCTCGTACCTTGATTGGTTGAGAGCCGTTCGCTTCTCACCCAGTCAGGTTCAAGCCGTTTGAATAGGGGCAGCTGTTGCACCCCAAAATTTGACCAACAATTATTCATTCATTGAGTGTTTGAAAGTGGATACCTTCATCAGACAGTTCAAGAGATCCCCAGAGGAGTGGGTTGAAACCAGGGTTGTGTGCTTCATAGCTTGAGGGTTGTGGGTGCTCCTCAGATGATTCTGAGACTTTGAGAATGAACTTGATGACTTGAGAAAGCTTATGAGATGTCTTGATAGCCATCATGAAGCCCAGAGAGGTCATTATGCAAGAATTCAGGAGATTCAACCATGAATGGTAGAATTAGGGTTTTGACTGGGTCAACCCTAGGATAACTGAAATTTGGAGAAGGTTGAGACCTAATCCAAGGGCCATGAGATCATGGAATGATGTATAGAGATGTTATAAAGATGATTCCTAGACCAACTCATCATGATTGAAGAGTTTGAGAAGTTTCAAGTCAGGGTTTCCAAGGATTGTCAGTGAAAAACCCTAATTTGATCCCTATCTTCCAGGCAGTTTTAGCTTTAGATGTGATTGATATCTCATCTTCCCCACAACATGAATGTTGTAGAGCTTGTTCTTAGCTTTAATTTGAGTGGTGGAAGTCCTTGATAGGAGTTACAGAGCTCAAGTTATGGTTTTGACAAATTACAGGTCAGCAGAGGTGTGTGAATCTAGGTCCTTGAAAGTCACCCAACTTGCAGACAACTTTTGCCCTAGTAGGAGGATTCCTATGATTTCTTGGTCAACATTAATGTTGAAGAGCATCTTCGTAGCTTTAATTTGAGTGGTAGAAGTCCTTGATTGGATTTGTGGAACTCAACTTATGGTTTGAACAAGGCAAGGGTATTTTGGTCATTTGTCAGTTATAGGTCATTTTAGCCAATGCCTAAAACTCCTATTTCCAAGCCTCAAATGAAAAAACTCAAAACATGAAAGTTGCTCAAAATGTGATTTTAAGTCTAGAAAGAAGGTCACAAATTGTTGAAAAAGCTCATAGCACAAGATTCCATGATTGGTCAAAAATGAACTAAAAAAGGCTTATAACTTTGAAAAGTTGAAATTGAAGAGTGATTTGGGAGATCCACAAATCCAAAATAGGTCATCCAATATATCATTTTGATTGGAAAAAACATTTTAAGAACTTTGGTTTAAATAGATTTTTCATTTGAGGCTTAAAAAGTGAGGTTCCTTTGGAAATTTGTTGCTTGCAAAAGAAGGTAACTTTGCAAAACCCTACACAAGCCAAAGATACACTTGTTTTTCACTCATCCTCATTCAATAACTCACATAAGGACATTTTGAGACCAAATTACAAGGCATGGCACATGGGAGGTGAGATAACCAATATGGCATATCATGGAATTTTCAAGAACTTTCCACACCATTCTAGATGATTCTAGAAGCATCCAATGATTGTTATATAAAGAATGCATCAAAGAGTGATCAGAGGTTGGTGAAACTTGAGCCAAGTCAGAGGAGAGAGAAGGAGAGATAGCCATTGAAGCAATTTCTTCAAGTTGAAGCAATTCAAGATATCTTCCACTACAAGCCATCTCCACCATCACAAGTGCAAACAGAAGGTTGAGGACCATTGTAGGATCATCTTGAACCAATTTCAAGCCTTGCAAGCATCCCCACGAGCCTCCTCCATCATTGCTTGACAGGTTTCTTCTTCACCTTATATCTCCTAAATTATTGAGTTTTAGTTAGTTTTATAGGTATAGAAATGATGTACTAGGCTAGATGATTAAACCCTAGAAGTTACAGCTTGTTCCATGGCAATCCATAACAGAACCTTGAATCTTTAATCTCCAAGATTGGTGTAGTTTGTTAGTTTTAGGCATCATGAATTGGTTTAGAATAGCAAGGGTAACTTGTAGAGTATCTGTAAATCATTAGACTGAAGTTTAATAAAGATTGATATCAGTTGAAAATTTTGAACCGTGTTTGTACCAAGGTGTTGAAGCCTTCTGTTAGAACAACCTAGGTGGAATCAAGAAAATCTATTCGTACCATTGTATTCTAGGCATTTAGTAGAGCATTTCTTGTTTTGGAATTATGTGGAATCATGGCGTGTGGAGAGAGCTAGAAGAGCTCGAATTTGAATGCATGAGGGAGGGGTCTGAAAACCCTAATTCGCGTTTGGGACGATGAAGATGAGCCGCTAGATCATTCCCAGAGTTTGACATTTTATTCAGATCCAACGGCTGTGCGCGTGTCTGAGATTGGAGGGAAATTTCAAACTAAATGAAACACGGTCGTTTCATTAAAGGGCGTTCTGGGCCCAGAGTTCTATTCCCACCCCCCTTATTGCTGGCCCACTTGTTTTGAACTGGCGCGTATTTCTTGTTGCACCCCCCCTCCCTTTATTCATTTTAATTCTTTTAATTTTCTTTTATTATTTTCTCTGTTTTGTAAAATTCATTAAAAATTGGAAATTAATTCTTTTTTTAATTCTTTTTTTTCCTATGAGTAGATGAAAATGTGTAGAAAATTATAAAAATAAAAATGAGATTTTATTTTTAGGTTTAATATTTTCAATAGATTTTCCAAATAAATAGCTTTTTAATAGTCTTAATTTGGTATTTGATTTTGTAGGAATTGTTTTAGAACCTTCCCTTAGGGTTTTTAATCCATTCTTTTTTGTGCAATTAGATGATGAATCATAGTTCCCCATAGGATTTTTTCTAGATTTTTTAGAATCAATCTTGATTAGTTTAATTAGGGTAGATGTAGGGTATCCTGATTAGGGTTTAGAATGTGTTTAGGTGATGATTCACTTTCTTTGATTGAGTTTTATCTTGATTTTTAGGTAGAGACCTTTGTAGATGTTATGAGTAGGTGTTGAGGACCCTTGTGAATAATTGTTAGATTTTTCCCCATTAGTTTAGTATTTTTAGGTATTTTCTGAAGTTGCCTATTGATTTTGTCTGTTCTGTGGTTATCTGTGCATCTTTGGGGTTCATTTTGGGGAGTTTGTTGTGGGGCTTGTGTTGTCTTGAAGAGCTTGTTGGAGAGCATCATGAAGAGGAGATTGTAGATCAAGTCTCAGAGACCCAGAGCTTGTCTTGTCCCCTGTCTGTGAGGTTTGAGATCCTGAAGTTTGAAGGAAGTTCATGGTACTTTCCTGAGGAAGGCACTATGAATGACTTTCATTCTTTCTTCTCACCTCTTTCTTAAGTATCCAATGATGTTGGAGCCAACTTGTGAGTTTAATTTCTCCTGAGGAGGAATGTAAACTGATCACATGTTGTTGAGCCACATGGGATACAACTCCTAAGTGGAAGCCTCCTAGTACTTTCCTGAGGAAGGTCCTATGGGTCTATTCACTTAGTTCCATTAGTTTATCTAGGATTTCTTAAGTATCCAATGATGTTGGAGCCAACTTGTGAGTTTAATTTCTCCTGAGGAGGAATGTAAACTGATCACATGTTGTTGAGCCACATGGGATACAACTCCTAAGTGGAAGCCTCCTAGTACTTTCCTGAGGAAGGTCCTAGGAGTCTATTCACTTAGTTCCACTAGTTCAGATAGGATTTCCTAAATATCCAGTGATGTTGGAGCCTGCTTGTGAGTTTAATTTCTCCTGAGGAGGAATGTAAACTGATCACAGTGGTTGAGCCACATAGGGTATGACTCCTGAGTATACACCTCTTAGTGCTTTCCTGAGGAAGACACTATGAGTCTGCTTGCTTAGCTCCCTTTCTCTGGTAAGCTTGTTCTGAAGCTTGAAGACTGGGAATGATTCCTCTTGTTTAGGGTCTTTGTCTGAGGGCTGTGCTTTCATTTTGATTCAGATTCTGTGATTAGGGTTAGGATTAGAGAATAGATGATTCTTTCTCATGTGTGTTTTGTTTGCCTGATGGCACTTCATTTCCTTTATCTGTATATTGCTTGATAGCATGTTGTTTATTTTCAGTATGATTGCTATTTCATGACTGGCTTGAGGTCGAGACGAGCTTGTGGAGGCTGAAGTCCCACACACATTTCCTCCCTCACTTGCATTGCATGCATTTTACTGTTAAAGCTGATGTTTTTGTCTGTTTCCGTGTATCATTGACATGATCCCTTAGGACTCTCATTTCTTCTGATGAGGATTTGATGATAGACTTTTAGGTTGAAACCTATGTATGACAACATCTAGGAGTTCCCTGTTCAAACCTCAACCATAGGATGAATCCATGGCATGATAACAGTAGGACTTGATAGTCTCCCTCCTAGTTGAGCCCTTTTACCCGTAGTTTCCCGAACTACGTTTGCTCTGATCTTTCATACCAGATGAAAGTACGTAGGCATAGGATGCGACGTCCTAGCGAGCAACCTTCCCCCATAACCCTTCGTAGGCCGAACTACGTTGACTCTGATTTCTCGTTCCAGACGGGAATACGTAGGCATAAAGCGCGACGCTTTGCCGAGTCATTTTCTTTTCTTTTTCAGCCAGCCTTGATAGGTAGATAGATTATAACCAACCCGTCCAAGTAAACAAACAAGCGAGGATCCCGTCGAGTACGACGGACGTGAGGGGTGCTAATACCTTCCCCTTGCGTAACCGACTCCCGAACTCAGACAATGGTTGCGATGACCTTGTCTTACCCTTATTCGTCAGGTTTTTCCGATCGTTTCCTTTCCCGCTCTGAGGGATAAATAACGAAAGGTGGAGACTCTTCTGTCATGCCGGCACCTTATTTTCGCGCAAGCGACATTACTATGTTTAGCTAGGTAGAATATGTTTAAGGAAATAAGATTGTCACTAAAAGGGAACTAAGAATGCTACTTAGATTATAATTGATTTAATCGATATGCAGTAATTGTGTTCTTCAGGGATTTGACAAGTTACCGGTGTATGAAATAATTTTCAAAGTTTATTTAAGCAGAAAATGGTGATTCGAAGACTCTCGCCTCACGATGGTTATTGACGCTAATCATAATTCTAAGGGCCAAACATACACTTTCGTATCCCATTCGGGGTTAACATTATTTTTTGGAAATCTCTAAGTTCTAATTCATTTTAAAGTGTTTTCGCTGTTATTAAAATGAATGACTCGTGTTTACTATCTGATCTTACCGCAACTTTCGCTTGTTGGTTCGTATCTTAATTAATTTCCCACTTTCGTGGCAAAACTACTTTTAAATAAGTTCTCGCTTTCGCGACGAAGTTTATTCAGTAAATTAGTTTTAAACACTCAGACCATAAATTACTTTTGAAAAGACAATTTTCCACCAGTTGTTATCAAATCCCATTCGAATTATTTCCACATATCGATTACTTAAATTTAGCTAGACATGGATTTGGGAAAGATGAAACATAAATAAAAACAATAAATAATAATATGCATTATAATAAAACTGGAATTACGATTAAAATGAGAAACCTGTAAATATTCCAATTGGCCTTTGGGCAGATCCTCCACAGATGTTGGCAGGATTCTGGTCTTTATGCCAATTTGATCGTACAATAGAAGTAGAAATTACAGAAGAATGAAAGGAATGCAGAAAAAGCAAAGAGAAATAAATAAGAATATTAAACTGGAAAGGTTTGCTCTGGAAATAAATTTGGCAGCACTTCGTTGTATGAATGCGGCTCCCTTTCTGAGGTCCCCTTCTTCCCCTTTTATAGAAATGGAATTCTAACGGTTATAATTGGAGAGGATGGACTTTGAGGCAGAAAAATCAGGGAGTAGTGGTCCACTATTTGGGACTTGGAACTGCTTCTTTAACGTGCAATTGAAGTGGGGCGTTTTTGCCTGCATGACGGTCGTCACAAGGTGTGACGGTCGTCACCCGTGTGGCGGTCGTCATGGAGCTGTGACGGTCGTCACAGCAGCAAAAACAGCCTTCTGCGTTTTTCATGATGTTTTCACTCTTTTTTCGTCCATATTTCATCTGAGATTGCTTCTTTTCTTCATAATGCCTTGTTTAGACGTGATCATCAAATATCTGCAAAACATCAGACAAATAACACGGAAATAACCCGAAATCGGATCGAAAACAGTTAAACTTTAGTTGAATTATGCATCAATATATATATATATACGATTTCGTGTTATCAGTACTTCTTTTAAATCTTTTTTTCTAAAATTAGAATTTATGTTATCTTCCAATTTGTACGGTATATTACTCTATTTTGTTTAATCCCAATATCAATTGGTTTCAAATGCCATTCCGAAGTAGATAACAATTTGTTGGAAACCCTTATATTTTCCTACATACCTTTAATTTGCAACTGATGGATTGAATTGCATGTATATTTGTTATGTAACTTATTTTTCTTATATCAAGACTGATAATAAATTATACTAGTAACAATCACCTTTTGTTAATAAGGTGAATATTGTGAGAGCTGAGTATTTGCAACTACAAATTCAACCGGGTTTTAAATGATGTCAAACAAGGAATAAGGTAGTTAATCACAATGCTATTGTATATTAGACGATGTCAACCTACATTTAGATGTTTATATGTCCCCTTAGCTTTAGGATGCATAAAAAGAATCTTTGGACAAGTTTGATAGGTCTTAGGCATGTCATACACATCAAAAATAAAGTTTGTGTGTCAAAACAACAACATAGGCCGACCTATACGTGATCAAGCTGACCTATATGTGATCAGGCCGACCTATGGAAGCTTCAACTATAGTATATGCCGACACATCCATGTTTCACACTGGTTCCTACGCTCCAAGAACGAAGCCTGTAGATTCTGCCTACAGGTTGCATTTCAGGTCGCCTCACAAGCCGGCCTGAACACCTTCATAGGCTGACCTATGCATGTTAAAACTTGAAAAATTCTTTTTGCATCTCATTTTTATTACACCCTTTTTCCCATTTCTTCATATACCTATATATACTTATACATGCATCTTCTTCTAGGTAATATTTCCTAGTGAATAAAACCCAAACGAAACCAGATTACAAAGTTGTCCATCATCTTGATCCCTTCTTCTATGCATACACACAATTGAACTACACATAATCATTTTTCGATTGGGTGACCATATAGATTAGGGTTGATAATGTCTAACTAGGTTTAGTGTAACCTAGAATATTGGGTTAGGGGTTTTATGTGTTTCAAATAAGAAAACCAAGGTGGGGTTTTCCTTCAATATTGGGTTGGTTTGGAGGTTTTAGATGAGATCACGTCAATATAGATTCGACCGAGTGAAAGCCTTAGGACAAGGTTGTTTCCTTGCAAGGGAGTAACACGAGATGGTGAGTTGTGTTTGGAAATCTTGGGTTTCAATAAGTTACGTGCTCAGGATAATTGGAGGATTGTAGTTGCATTGTAGGTCACTTGATCAAGCTTTGATCAAGGGTTGGAGGTGGAAGAATCAACACAAAACAATAGGGTTTTTGAGGTTTGCATTCTTCATCTCTTGTATAAACATTTTTGCAAAGAAAAGGCTAATAACACTATCTCAATTCGATTTTAAATTGAGGCAGACGTACCCATAGCAAGGCCGATTAGGGAACTGCCTAAAAAATATTGGTCTCTATCTCTCTCTTCATCTATTTATTTCTTTTATTGTTGATTATGCAATTTATCAAGTTCTTCGTTGTTTGATCAGTTCGATTAAAAATCATTTCTACTATCTTTTAAAGGTGTTGTTGTTGATATAATCACAAATACTTTGATTGTGATATGTTTTAACGTCAACAAAACAAACTATAATTCTAATTGTTATCAATCGCATATTAAGTGTTCGATAAATTATTTGTGTGTATTTTGTTTTCATTTGGTTCATTGGATATACAAGTTATGATTAGTGTTCTGGAATGCCCTAATGGCTGGGCATGGCCCAATCCACTTCTGCTCCCAGAATGGCCCAATTGCCTAAGTCCAACCTCTTTGAGGGGATAATTTAGCTTTCTTCCCCTCTAACAGGGGAGGCTGACCCATTTACCCTTGGTCACAACACTTCTCCCCGCCAGTCTCTGCCCGTCACGCACGATTCCACCATCTAGAAACAACCAAGACGCTCGTGCCCGTAACTACACCTCTGCCCGTCGTAACGACTAGTTATGGGCACATCTGCCCGTCCCAACGGCTATTTCTGGCAGTTACCTTTTCTTCAGGAAATAGTTTTCTGCCCCGAAAATAGGGACCAATGGCTAAGCACTGGGGGAATTATAAAAATCCTCTCATCTGAGAGGGCTAGGTATCCAATTTCTTACCTAGAAACACATATTATGTACTTGCTTGCTCTCTTTCTTACTTTAGCATCGGAGTGCCTTGCAAGTACGACCATCCTCCTCTTGTACACCCAGCATCACAGACGTTTGTCTTCAGTCCATCTCAGATTCTGATTGTTCGGCAAGATCAGGGCGCCGACTGTGGAAATCTTTCATCCCCGTCTTTTCTCCTCTCGTAGACACAAAGACCAAAACACTTTTTCAAATTTTTGATCATTGCTGCCTGTGACAACCATCTTGATGCTCATATTTTCGCTTTCCTCCCTGTCAGCAAGACTGGTGCTGAAGGGGTCTCCACCTTTCATGCCGTCGACGCTCCCCGACGAAGAAATGGAGTCACAACTACTCCATCCCCTGTTCGCATAGGTCACGACGAAGTTCCGCTTAACCAGCAACACTTTTCGGTCCCAGTTCCGCCTAACGCCGACCCATACATGGCGGCCTTCCTCGAGGTTCTCAACAAAACCAACCTCCTCATACTCAAATAGAGTGCAAGGATTGAAGCCTTGGAAGATTCCTGTCGTCCAAGATCCCCTCCATCAAGGAAAGAAATACTGCGAAGGAGTCCCCCTCCCCAGCGCGAGAGGAGTCGTCGAACACCACCGGAACCAAAGATCGTGCTCGTCCGTAAATGCGACCAGCATTCTCCCAAGAAACATCAGCCCCCACAACCCAAGAGGAGCCGAAAAGAACACTTCCTGAAGTCTCCATGCTCACCGCCCGGATCTAGAGGGAGAGCACAAACTCCGTCTCCGCGACGCGGCCATCATTCTACCTACGAACGTAACACACATTCTCTCTCCTGGACCAATAACAGCAGCGACAATGAGCCTCGCGACCCATTGTCCCAAGAAATCATATCCATGAGTCTCCCAAAAGGACTAGATAAGCCCCCTTCTCTATGCACGTACGATGGGACAATTGACCCTGACGAGCACATCGAAAAAATCAATGCGCTGCTCGACTATTGTGGAGTTTGGGACGCCATCAAATGCAGGTTATTCCCGACCACACTCAGGAAAAGGGAAATGACCTGGTACAAAGGGGTCTCGAACGACTCCATCACCTCGTGGAGGCAACTGGGAAGAATCTTTTCCAGACATTTTACGGCATCTCGCCGACATCCGAAGACCGAAGCCTCCCTCGAGGCCATTATTCAGGGCAAGAACGAACCTCTGTGAGCCTACATTGAGAGGTTCAATAAGGAGGCCATCCAAGTATCCACCACTGATGACATGAAGAGGTTCCTACTGAAACGCAGGCTTCGTCCCTGCATAGACTTCACCAAAGCTATAGGTCTCCGACCCCTTGACACACTAGACGCTTTCCTCCCCAGAGCTTAGTCATACATTCTGTACGAGAAGAAGGAAGTTTCCAGCTCTGCCCGAGAGTCCAGGCACCGGGAAAATTCCCAGTCAAACAAGATTGAAAAGCCTTCGACTTCCTGTTGAGGAGATAAAAGACGGGAGGACCGTCCCCGAGAGACCCGAGACAACAAAGGTCCCTCCGGCAGGTTCCACGATTACACACCCCTGACGGTCTCAAGGGAAAAAAATCCTCACTAAGTGCGCCAACTCAGAATTTCGCCAAGCCAGGGTCTGATTCCCAAAATAGATATCGGCCAAGCCCAACAAGGACAAATCCAAGTATTGTCGGTTCCAAAAGAGTCACAGCCATATCACGGAGGATTGCATCCACCTGAAGGATTCCATCAAAATACTCATTAGGGACGAGCACCTGAAATAGTTTTCCAAGAGAAAAGAAACCCCTTGACCAGACACTCATGAAGCCCGGAAGGTCGAGGAAGAGGTACCTGCCCCCGGGGAAACCAGCCTCCAGGTCGCCATGAGCATCTCTAGACCTGAAGACTTCTACATCCCCGAGGGGCTCGCCGCCCCTCCATATTTTACAGCGCACAATCCTTGGGAGACGTTCCCCTCCTCCATGGTCATTTCAGGGGGGATTCAACAAAGTAACGGTAGGATCCATCAAGAGGAAATTCGAGCACCTCATAAGCAGCAGCTCAAAACGAAACTCCACCCTTGACAAGATCAGAGGAGAATCTGTCCCAATTTACTTCTATCGAGAAGAGCTCCTTGGTGGAGCACCCAACGCCAGCTTCCCTCTGCCCGTCAGGGCTCAAATGGAGAACTTTGATGTGTGACGGATCCTCGTCGATCAAGGCATCTTTATCGATATCATGTACTCCCAGCTGTTCTCTACTCTCCAGCTAGACGAGTCACACTTGACGCCCTACATGGGCTCTGACCTCCAAGGATTCAATGGATCAGTAACAAAGCCTTAGGGGTATGTTGAGTTGATCGTTACCATTGGGTCCGTGGAGACGGTCAGATTTATCAAGGTTCAGTTCCTCATAATAGATTGCCCGTCCCTCTACCAATGCATCTTCGGTCGACCAACTCTAGCCGAGCTGGTGGTCGTACCTTCAACGGTACACTTGAAGATGAAATACTACACTTCTAAAGGCCTCGTCGCAACTCTTCACGGGGATATAGAATCCGCGAGGAGATGTTTCAAAGCAGCTTTGAAAGGGTTGAACGCTATCGCCGCCATACTGAAGACTCCTGCCTAGTCACCTCTACCCAATAGCTCCAACAAAGCAAACCCACTCCCTCGCGTCGACTCCATCGACCTCGACAACCTCTTCTCCGAAGACGACCAGAAAAGGGAGATCCAGTCACCTTCGGACAGCCACTCTAGTAGCAGCGAAGCCGCCCATCCTATGCGCCCCATTCCAGATGGAGAATTTGAGCTCGTCCCAATCGGCGACAATCCCAGGCAAGGAGTGAATATTGGAGCCAGTCTCCCCGGGCTAGAGAGGAAACAACTAAGAGCATGCCTCCAAAAAAATGCAGATATGTTCGCATGGAGCGCCACATAGATGCCCAGATTGGACCCTGAGGTGGCCTGTCACCACCTCACCATCGACCCTGGCGCTAGACGTGGCCCAACGTAGACGACGTCAGTCCCTGGAGAAAACGGTGACTACCGAGAAAGCTGTAAAGGACCTCTTAAAGGCAAATTTTGTATCAGAGGCCAAGTACTCCACCTGGCTGTCAAATGTTGTACTCGTTAAAAAGAATAATGGAAAATAGCGCATATGTGTTGATTATCCGATCTTAACAGGGCATGCCCTAAAGACGTATACCCCCTCCCTAACATAGATAAACTAGTGGATAATTCTTCCGGTTTTAAATTGATATCATTCATGAACGCCTATTCAGGATACAACAAAATACCCATGGCTAAAAGGGACAAAAAGTACACGACCTTCATGACCGAATCAGGCAACTATTACTACAACGTAATGCCCTTCGGACTAAAGAATGCTGACGCTACCTACTAAAGAATGATGAACAAGGTTTTCTAAGGAGAAATTGGGGACATACTCGAAGTATATATGGACGATATGATTGTGAAGTCCCACGAAGAAATCGATCACACGATCCATTTAAGGAAGGTTTCGAGCAGGCCGAGAGGTACAAGATGTGCTTCAACCGGAGAAGTGCACATTCGGGGTGCGAGCGGGCAAGTTCCTCGGGTTCTACCTAATTGAGCGAGGAATCAAAGCTAACACCGACAAGTGAAAAACCTTTTCCGAGTTCCCCATGCTGAATTCAAAGAAGTTCATTCAGTCCTTCAATGGGATGCTCACATCGCTTTCCCGCTTCATCGCCAAATCTACCCAATACGCCTTCCCCTTCTTCAAACTCCTCCGCAAGGAGGCCACATTCAAATGGACAGAAGAATGCGACAAAGCTATCCTCCACTTAAAGCAAGCCCTATCCGTAACCCTCATCCGTGAAACCCATGAGGGACAGAAGCCCATCTATTTCACGAGCAAGGCGCTGCAAGGGACAGAGTTGCGGTATCAACATATAGAGAATATGGCTCTCACCCTTATCAATGTTGCAAGGAGACTAAGGCATTATTTCTTGGACCACACCATTGTGGTACGCACGGACTAGCCTATAAAGCAACTACTGGTTCTTCTAAATATGGCCAGAAGAATGCTCAGATGGTCGTTAGAACTGTCCGAATTCGAAATCCGGTACGAGAGAAGAAAGGTCCTGAAGGCTCAAACACTAGCTGACTTCGTGGCAGAAATGACTTTACTCGTATAACCTAACGAAGGTGCCCGCATGTGGGTCATATTTTTCGACGGTGCCTCCAGATCGGCAGGTAGCGGAACGGACATTATCTTAGAGAATGATGGGGGAATC
This sequence comes from Lathyrus sativus, assembly GCA_963859935.3. Lineage (NCBI taxonomy): Eukaryota > Viridiplantae > Streptophyta > Magnoliopsida > Fabales > Fabaceae > Lathyrus > Lathyrus sativus. Next base: position 941,778,925 of record OZ012735.1, read on the forward strand.
CTCATCAAAGTTTCACTTACACTATCCTTCCCAACCTCCAACAACCAAGCTGAGTATAAAGACTTCTTGGCCGGCCTACGTCTCGCCGACGACTTGGGAGTAGACGAAGTTGTCATCTGCCCCGATTCTCAGCTAGTGGCCCTCCAGGTCCGGGGAGAATACCAGGTCAAGAACGATAGTTTGTCTGAGTACCTGGCCCTGGTCAAAGAGAAAATGGAGAGATTCTCCTCCGTAGAAGTCAAACACGTTCCATATGAGCACAACGTCTGAAAAGATATCGTTTTAAAAGGCGCCAATATGATCCACGGTCGCGCGCGGATCAAAACGGAGCGGTTTGAAAAACGTAGTAAAGCGGCGGTAACTCGGATGTCGATTCACAAGGATTCTTATTCAAAGTAGCCAATTGAGACGAATTTTGGGGTTGTTTGATTAGAAACTCGATTAATAAAGAAAAAGGCATAAATAATTGGTTTTGAAATAAGTGATTAAAAACAGGTAAATCCACCGGTTTGACTCCCAACTTATCATCCGTTATTACAATTTGGTATTTTCAAAAGAGTTCAATCCCTATTCGATTGCAATATTGACGAACAAGCATCGACAATACCACACGACTTCTATTCCTAATTACAGAATTAAGCAGACGGTTAAAGATTGCGCAAATTAACGAAAAAGCTAAGTTAATCCGCGATTGAGTTAAGGAATATTGATCGACCAAATTAAATCTAATTTATCTTATAATAACGAATTAAGAAAACGAAATTATAAGATAATTTGGAACGAGATTAAAAAAAATAATGCACAGTTTATATTTAATAAACCTCAAAGAATTACGGGTTCAAAACAGACGGATTTTCCCTTAGGATTAGTTCGCCATGAAAACAATAAAACAAAAGTAAATTAGGAAAATAAATTGGGTTAATGTTTTTCATCACAGCAGCAACCTTAAATAGAAAATAACTGGGCCAGAAACCTAAACTAGGCCCGCAAGGAAAACTACATTATCACAAGTCAGAAACTTCAATGAATTATTCGAGACTCAAGAAATCCGAATCAGCTCCTTTGTGCAACATTAAAGTTGTAGATCTTTTTCTTAGCTTTCCAACGACTGGTAGAACGCCTCGATCCGATTCCTATAACTCCAGTTATGAATTTTTTACTAAAAGCTGCTAATGCTGAAAAATAACAAACGAAAATTAAATAAAGCTTAAAATAAAATAAATTGTAAAAACATTATAAAATAGGAAATTAAACAAACTAAACTGTAGAAATGCCTAAGTATAAACATAGAGGAAGGTGCATTAAAATGCACTGATCACCAGCACTAAGAAGAAAGGGGGAAACAAATCCGTCATCCAAGAGATACTCCCCCGACCCAGCATCGAGAGAGCATCCCTAATACACGACGTGCACGTCGTCGGCGACGACCACTGTTGGATGACTCCAGTATATAACTACCTCACTAAGAACGAGCTACCATCTGATCCAAAGGAAGCCAACATTATAAGGCGCAGGTCATACTCCTATGTCCTGGTTGAAAATAAAATGTACAGATGAGGATTCTCCACACGTCTCCTCAAGTGCGTCGAGGAATAAATGATCGCCCACGTCCTACGCGAAATCCACGAAGGGATCAATTCCCAGCACCTAGGTGGGAGTTCACTCGCGAGGAAAGCTCTGCGAGCAACATACTGTTGGCTGACCATGCAAAACAACACGAAAGAACATGTGAAGAAATGAGACAAATGCCAACGACATGGATACATGCTCTTAGCGCCGCCCAACGTGCTCAAGGAAATGTCCTTCCTGTGGCCCTTCTCCTGGTAGGGCCTGGACATCCTGGGACCATTCATCGTAGGCTCCAACTAGAATAAATACTTGATAGTAGGTGTGGACTACTTCATTAAGTGGATAGAGGCTGAAGCCCTGGCCAAGATAACAGCCCACAACATACTTTGTTTCTACAAGAGAAACATCATTGTCCGTTTTGGCATTCCTCAAACAATCGTGACAAACAACGGGACACAGTTCACAAACAGAAAATTCCAGGAATTTGTCGCTCAGCTAGGCACTAAACAATACTTCGCATCCGTCGAGCACCTTCAAACTAATGGGCAACCCGAAGCAGCAAACAGAGTAATCTTACGAGGCCTCAAACAGAGACTGGACGAAACAAAGAAACAGTGGGTCAAGGAGCTGCACAACATGCTCTAGGCCTACCGTACTACCACTCATTCATCCACCGGGGAATCCCCTTTTTGCCTAGCATATGAAACAGAGGCGGTATGCGGAAGCGCCCTTGGACAAGGAGACAAACAACGAGTCCATTAGGGAAGAACTAGACCTCGTCGAGGAGGTCCGGACAGGGGCAGCCCTTCGTGAAGCCTCGCTCAAACAAAAAATAAAGATTAGGCACAACGCCAAGGTTATCAGACGAGAACTCCAAGCAGGCAGCCTCGTCCTAAGGAGGAATCACAAAGATTCTCGAGAGGCCAAGCTCGCCGCAAACTGGGAAGGACCCTACCGCGTTAGAGCGAAGACGGGGAACATGGCCTACTACCTAGAGTACCTAATTGAGGAAGAATTAGCTCGACCATGGAATTCCGAAAAGATGAAGCAATATTACAGCTAAGGCCCCCACCGTCGACGTGCCCAGACCAAGCGTCGAGCACGGGGAACGATTAAAGGTTGCACGCCCAGGTACATGCGATGCACCCTCGAAAAAATCTAAGCAAGGGTCTGACAAAAAATGCATACCCATGCTCGACGGTGGTTCCTTGACCGAGCCCGCCGTCAACATGGTACCATGAACGGCAGAACCCCTAACTCACGATGGGAGGTTCATTCTGCAGACTCAGTCCACGACCGTGACCTGAGTTTCGCCCTGCCTGGAAACAACTTAGGCATTTCTATCAGTTCCCCGAACTATCGAATATCTCCCGTCGAGAAGACCCGAAACATAAAGTACAATTAAGTGTTTCTGACGACCACGTTGGACGGTGCAGAACACTTAAGAAATATCCAACATAACATATGACTAAGTGCTTCTAACGGCCGTGTTGGACGGTACAGAACACTTAGGAAATTTTCAGCAAAACATAAACATACAATTTAAGCAACCACGAAGGGCCGCAATTGTGCATAATCCAATTAAAAGGGGGCCATGCCCCCCAAATTAAGATTACAATAGAAAATTACAAAAAATGGCACGCAGGCCAACGAATACAACTACTCCTCGGGCTGGATGTCCTCGCGTGGCTCCTGCCCCTGTTTTCCCTCACCGACTTCGAACCGAAGGAACTCGGGGATAACTATCTGGCCATCCTTGATCAAGTAAAGGAACCCAATACCCTCAGTTGTCAGCTCGACCCCCGAGTTCACCACCTTTATCTGTCTGACCGCATTCTGGAAGGCTTCCTCGCCGATAGCCACCAGGTCGTCAGCAGCTAGGACGAACTAGGCAACCAACTCCGAGCGAGTCGTCGACTGCTCCATCCCTTCAGGCTCATCCTCAGCAGGGGTAGCTGCAACCTGCAAATTCTGCACCAGGTCCTCAGAGGATTTTATCTTGAAGGCCATAACATCCCTCTCCTGGATCACCTCCTCGCGGCTCTTGCGAACATCTCCAAGCTCCTTCTCCTTCTCTTCCTGGAGCTCCTGGAGCTTCTTAACCTTTTCTTCCAGGGCCTTCACCGCGGTCTGGGATCTCTTCAACTCCAGCTCCAGCGGGGAGCTCTCCTCGGTGTAGACCACAACCAACTCCATGACCCTTATTAAGGCAGAGGCATCCTGGGCAAGGCTGGCTGCTTGGCAAGACGATCAATTTCCTTAAGTCTCAGAGACTCCGCTCGAGGAACGGATAGGGAGGCCCCCTCGAAAAACCTCCTCTCGAGAAAATAGAGGGGAAGCTCATACTTACTCTTACCAGACTCCCAGTTGAGGTTTACCACCTTATTCGGCCGAGGATGTTTGGGCCTAGAGCTCACAGGCAGTGGTGATGTCTGTGTAGGAGGAGGAGTAGACAAGGAGGTCTCCGAGCCAGTTGTGGGACGAACCGTCCGCTAGCCAAGACGACTCTTTACCAGGGCAGCACCACTTTTCATCTTCCCTAAGGCATGCTTCATCATCCGTTCTTGGGCCGAAGGCACTTTACCTGCAAAATAATAAACACATAAGCACGGAAAATAAATATTTCAGGCAAAATGTAAGAAAAGAGACAGCTACCCAAGAGCTCAAGAGCCTCCTCACGGGTACGACACTCGAGGAGCTCCTTTGTGTTAATGTATCGGGCTTCCACCTGCAGCCCGCCATCTTCCTCGTACAAAGGTTGCCCTGCGCGAGTCACGCACTGGGCAGGGAGGAAGCTATCCACGTAAGCCACCAGCTTGGCATAGTTGACCCTATCGTCCTTCGCAAGTTGGTGATGGGCGACTATATACTCATCGGTTGGACAGGTAAAATGAGCCCCACTCCAGTAGAAGGGAAAAGTAAAAAGTCTCTAGGAGACTATCTTGCCCTCCTCATCTAACCAATCCTCCCCGTTTTCATCCGTGGAGACCTCCCAGATAAACGTCAAATCTGTGGCCGCCTCCGACACAGGCTCGATCATAAAAAACCTCTCCTTGAATGTCCAAATGAATTCGGAGAAAGGTTTTAACAATTTCCTCCCTTGCTTCAAGGAAATCCAGCCGAGCCTCTTCCCTGACACATGTCGCTGAAGATGGAAAATGGTGAAAAATAGTGGAAGGGTGGCACCGATCTGCAGGTGCTCGCATACCAATTCATATGCCCGCATGAAGGCAAGGGAGTTCGGATGCAGCTGTGAAGGCGCCAGATCAAGATGGGAAAAGACAGTCCGTTGAAAATCGGTGAAGGGTAACCTTAATCCTATCTCCTTGAAGACGTATCCATACATGGGGAAGTGCTCCCCATAAGCCGAGCAGATGTGATCCTCTCCAGAAGGGAAATACACCCTTCATTCTCCTTCCGGCCCCACCGCCGTAAAGGCGTCCCTGGTATAAGAGGCAAAGATGGACGCGTGCTCCATAAGCTCAGCCACGGTCCATTCGTCCGCCAGCGATAACACCGTTGATGTCCCCACAATCTCGGGCGATGAAGAACTATCATCTGTATCTGTGCTCTCTGAGGAGCTGTCCTCGGATGAATCCCTGTAGCGATCTTCTCCTTCCATACGTGACATCCCTTTTACCTAAAAAGCTGAGGAAAATAGTGAATTCGATGGCTAAATCAAATCCACCCTTCCACTGCTAGTCAAGTGAAAGGGAGCACGAAGGGTCGAGGAAGAGCATCCCCGACCTAAGCCTTACTTAAATGGCTCAGCTACCCAGGCGAGGACATCCCCGACTGTTCTACCTAAGGCATCCGGGGATAGCCCTCAGTCACAAATCTTAGTGACCTCTCAGGGAAACCACGGTAAGATTAGTAACTTAACAACAACACGACTATGGATAACCAAAATATAAGGGGTGGTGTCCTACCCCTCCTAAAGAGGGATGACTACGCCACCAGTGGCAGACAGATGGCCGCGCCACCATCTACCACTGACACCACCATCAAATACACCCTAACTAAGAGGTTCAATCCTAACCACATGCCATCTAAAGCGCTTAAACAAAGAAAAATAGAAAACAAGAAATTGATATAAGTACTTACGTGGTTAAGGAAGATGAATTTGAGGAGATATGGTCCTAGTCGAACCTCGTACAGTGGTCGGAGCAAAGTAGACGGCGGCGGACGGCAGTTGTAGAAACGAGCACAATAGGTGAAAGAATTAAAATTTCTGAATGAACGGGCTCCTTAATTATTTATAAGCAGGCTCTAGGCACGTGCGTGAGCACGCGCTCATAGGGAATCATCATGATCCTAGCCTAGCTATCATCATACATTTTATGTAGCACATGGCTCGAGGCACACGTGGTAACCCCACTCTTCAGATCCCATCAATTGTTGGGCTCCCCGGGTCTTAGGACCCCTGGCCTACGGCCACGAGCAAGTGGTCACCCAAACACTTAGGGACGCACGACGAATCTTCCTAGGGAGCAGGCCACCCTTAAGTCATCACTGCGATGCTCGGCAGCAACGACTTAGGGGGGTACTATTCCGGATTGGCCCAATGGTTGGACATGGCCCAATCCACTTCTGCTCCCAGAATGGCCCAATTACCTAAGTCCAACCTCTTTAAGGGGAGAATTTACCTTTCTGCCCCTCCAATAAGGGAGGACGACCCATTTACCCTTGGTCACAACACTTCTCCCCGCCAGTCTCTGCCTGTCACGCACAGTTCCACAATCCAGAAACAAACAAGACGCTTGTGCCCGTAACTGCACCTCTGGCCGTCGTAACGGCTAGTTATGGGCACGTCTTCCCGTCCTAACGACTATTTTTGGCAGTTTCCTATTCTTCGGAAAATAATTATCTCACTTCGAAAATAGGGACTAATGGCCAAGTGTTGGGAGAATTATAAAAACCCTCTCATCTGAGAGGGTCAGGTATACAATTTCTTACCTAGAAACACATATTATGTACTTGCTCGCTCTTTTTCTTACTTTAGCATCAGAGTGCCTTGCAGGTAAACCCCCTCCTCCTCTTGTACACCAAGCATCACAGACGTTCTTCTTTGGCCCATCTCAGATTCTGATCGTTCGACAAGATCAGTTAGCATTGAATTTAATTGATTTGTAACTTGATCATTGTTGAACATTTACGTTCATTATCAATCCATTTGGTTTATGTATATTGCTTTTCGATAGTAGGTTCGGTTAGACGATTCGATCCAGGTCTGCTTCACCTTATTTTGAGAACATATTTTTGCCAAAAATATTTGGTTGTAAAATTTGTGATCTATTCACACCCATCTAGATCGAAGCCTATTGTCTAACAAATGGCATCGGGAGCTCTAGTTCATTGTGTGCTTGAGATGTATTTCTTAGAAGAATGGCTACTGAACCTAAAGGTGCATACAATAGAGCACCAATTTTCACTGGCAACAATTATGGCTATTGGAAAGCACTTATGAATATTCATGTCAACTCCGTTGACAAAGGTATTTGGGATGCTATTTAAAATAGTCCAAATGAAATAACTATGACCAATGAAGATGGTGTCACAATACCTAAACTGGAAGCACAATGGGATGATAACGGTAGGAAATTATGCTCACATGATTGGAAAGCGAAAAACATTCTCACTTCCGCCTTGGGAGTTGATGAATTTTATCGCGTTTCTCATTGTGATACCGTCAAAGCTATGTGGGATGCATTAGAGATTGCCCATGAGGGTAATAATAATGGTAAACAAGATGGGTTCAACATATTGAATCAAGAGCTTGAGTTGTTCCATATTGAGCATGGTGAAACCATTGTGGTTATGCGAAAATGCTTCACCCATCTTATAAATCAATTAAATGCACTAGGTAATCCCGTTTCCAATGAACTTGATACTAAATTTTTTTTGAGGTGTTTAAGTAGGGAATAGCAACCAAAGGTCACTGCTATTAAAGAAGCAAATGATCTTAAGTATCTTGATCTTACAACTTTGTTTGGTAAGTTAGAAGAGCATGAGCAAAAGCTTACTTACTTGGCAAAATACAAGAAGGAATACAAAAATTGATCAAAGAGTGAAAAAGGGAAAAACAAAGAAGATGGAAGAAGTCCATTGCTCTAAAGACTTCTAGCCCAAGGCCTTCTCAATATGAGCAATGGGATAGTGAACTTAAAGATGACAATAAATCCGACGAAGAAGATATGAGATTGTTCATAAAACGAGTCAATAGATACATGTTAAAACACGACGACAAATATCCCAAAAAGTACCGTGATAAATCAAGAAGGTGATCAAGTTCCTCAAAAGAAGAAGATGAAGGCAAAAAGGTAAAGTCACAAAGTACGTGTTACAATTGTAGTAAACCCGATCAAGTTAAGCCGGAGTGTCCAAAAATAAAGAATGAAAAAGGTCGTCACAAAACGTCTAGAAAAGGTAGAAGAGCCTATGCGGCTTGAGAAAGTTGGAGTGATTCATCAAGTGATTATAGCTCTACTTCAAGTGAGGAATCAACCAAGCTTTTCTATATGGAAAACAAAGGAAATAAAAAGGTTGTAAGTCACTCTAAACTTTAAGCTTCTCATGACTTAGCTTTTTCTCAACTTCAAGAATCCTTTGAGAATCTACAAAGATAAGTCATCAATGCTTTCAAGAGATTAGCCTCAAACAAGAAAATTATCTCTCATTTGGAAGATAAGATTGCTGAAAATGAAAGACATGTAGAAGCACTAAGGAAATATATGTCAAATATTCTAGAAGGACAAGATGAGGATCCAAGATCTTTATGGAATTTTGGTTGTGAAACATGCCACATTTGGAAAAAAAGAGTCAAAGATTCTTAAAGCTAAACTTGACAAGGCTTTGCAACCCAATGTTATTTTTGCTATAGATACTTCGAAGTATGACTTACCAGCTCATAATCCATATCAGAGGTATATTTACGTTAAAAAGGAACCAAATAGAAAAAGGTTATCTTCTCTAAATTTGTATTGTCACCACTGTTGCAAAAGGGGACACATTATAGCAAAGTACAGAGTTACGAAACTTCATGTTTCAAATAATGTCTTTAAATGGATCCCTAGATAAAATCAAGGTTTTACTAATCCCCAAGGACCCAATGAAGATTGGATACCTAGCACAAGTTGTTAATCATGCAAGAAAAATGTCTTGAATCTACAGAAAAATCATGGGATCTTATTCGTAGAGCATCAAGAAGGAAAGTGGTAAGAATGTTTTGGTCTTATTTGTGTTTCATGGCGCGTGTTACATTCACTTCAAATTTTGTTCTAAAGTTCTTCGTGGAATGCTTGTGCATACTCCGTCTTGCGTACAATGAGGTAATATTGTTTCAACCCTATTTCTTATTATATATGTAAGTATTTCTTTTACCTGTTTATTTTATAAGGACATGTGATGAAATATGTGATACTTGTGATATGTGTTTACTTCCAAAAATTATCAAATGTGATGTGACTGATGTATGTTGCATCTTACATGTTTTTAGTAACCATACATAAATGCCATCGTGATTCATTTCTATCTTGAACCAAATCATGCTTGCATGATTATATGTTACATGATTAAAGCAAACAAATCATCAAACCTTATCATATATATGGGTCTTCAAACAATGTAGCATGCATGAGTCTAATTTGAGTTATTGCTAGTGTCTATAAGTTTGTTTGATTCAAACTCTTTAAATAAGAAGTCTATAGGTTGATACATAATCGAATAGGTCAAACTGTGTCATGGGAATTAAAATTCTTCTTCTACCTTGTTCAATATAGGTCGACCTGAACTCGTATAGATTGGCCTATGCGAATTAAAATTGTGTATTTTTCAAAGACTAACAATATAGGTCGGCTTATGCCATCGTATAGGCCAGCCTGTGACATTGAGTGGACGAATTATGGCGTATTGTGTTTTTGTTTATTAAACATATGTTATTTACCTTGTATAGTATTTGTAATATGTGAGTTGTGCATTTGCGTGATGCTTCTAACATATTGATTGTTTTCTTTCTTTTTTATGTTGTCAAAAAGGGAGAAGATGAGATAATGAAGAGGATTATGCATGATATATGCACACACTTAGGGGGTACCAAGAAAAATGCATAAAGTCAGAGGGAGTTGTTTAGTGTATCAAGAGAAGCGCAACAAGTTACAGCTACATCATATACATTTGTCATCATAAAAAAGGGGGAGTATGTGAGTGCAGAGTATTTGCAACTACAAATTCAACCGGGTTTTGAATGATGTCAAACAAGGAATAAGGTAGTTTATCTTAGTTCTATTGTATATTAGACAGTGTCAACCTACATTTAGATGCTCATGTGTTCCCTTAGCTTTAGGATGCATAAAAAGAGTCTTTGGATAAGTTTGATAGGTCTTAGGCATGTCATAAACATCAAAGGTCAAGTTTGTGTGTCAAAACAACAACATAGGCTGGCCTATGGGAGCTCCAGCTTCAGTATAGACTGACACATCTATGTTTCAAGTTGGCTCCCACGCTCCAAGAACGAAGCCTGTAGATTCTGCCCACAGGATGTATTTCAGGTCGCCTCACATGCCGACCTAAACACCTTCATAGGTCGACTCATGACCTTCATAGGCCGACCTATGCATATTAAAACTTGAAAAAGTCTTTTTTCATCTTATTTTTCTTGCATCCTTCTGCCCATTTTCTTCATATACTTATATATACTCATACATGCATCTTCTTCTAGGTAAGATTTTCTAGTGAATAAAACCTAAACGAAACTAGATTACGAAGTTTCCTATCATCTCCATCCCTTCTTCTATTCATATATACAATTGAACTACACTTAATCATTTTTCAGTAGGGTGACCATCTAGATTAGGGTTGATAATGTCGAATTAGGTTTGGTGTAACCGAGAATATTAGGTTGGGGGATTTATGTGTTTCAAATAAGAAAGTTGTCGCTACTGCGAAAAAAGGTGTCGGCAAAGATAGAAGAGTCGCCACCTTTCGTTATTTATCCCACAGGAAGGGAAAGGAAACGGTCGAAACAAACCTAACAAAAAGGAAAAGACAAGGTCAACGCAACCAAGTTCTGGGTTCGGGAGTCGGTTACGCAAGGGGAAGGTATTAGCACCCCTCACGTCCGTTGTATTCAACGAGATCCACGCTTGTTGTGTTTATCTGACGGGTTGGTTATCTATCTACCTATCAAGGCTGGCTCAAAAGAAAAGAAAATTGACTCGGCAAAGCATCGCGCTCCGTGCCTACGTATTCCCTCGTGCAATGGGAAAGTCAGAGTCAATGTAGTTCGACTAACTACGGGTGAGGGGGGAAGGTTGCTCGCCAAGACATCGCGTCTTGTGCCTACGTACTTTCATCTGGTATGAAAGATCAGAGCGAACGTAGTTCGGGATAACGAAAAACAGGTTTTGATTCATCTGTTTTTACCTGAGTAAAGTTAAACAACAATTCCAGCAGTTGGGGACAATGCCTGTTTGCGGTAGAACTGAGGCTTAATAACGCTCTTTTCATCTGAAAAGGTTTTCCTGATTAAGAGAGCCCACGGGGCAAAAGGGGGTTTGAATGTTTGTTTTTAGTCTTTTACGGAAAGAAGTGTTTTTTATGAATGTTTGCAATTCATACTGCACTAGAGATTATGACTTAGGAACGAATGTGTCGCATATCGCCCAAAGGACGTATACTCAACACTCTAGATGATTGAGAGGAGACCGCTCAATTATCATTTCCCAAGTGGCTTAAGGCTCGTAACGTATGGTACTCATTAACCTTTATTATGTGTTTTGTTGTTGTTTGAAGAGAGAGAGAGAGAGAGAGAGAGAGAGAGAGAGAGAGAGAGAGAGAGAGAGAGAGAGAGAGAGAGAGAGAGAGAGAGAGAGAAAGGGACTCTACAGGGGAAACTATCAACCCCTAATGTTATCATACAATGGATTCATCCTATTGTTGAGTTTGAAAGGGAATCTACCCTAATGTTATCATGCATGGATTCATCCTAAAGTCTATCATAACCTCTCTTGAAGAAGAGAGGTTAGAGATCCCAAGGGAACATGTTAAAGGGGAAACAGAAACAACAAAAATCAATAAGCAGATGAAAGGATAAAGCTATCAAGCTACTAAAATAAGAACATGGATAAACATGCAATGCATCATCACAAGCAGAAGGAGGAAACCTCAACTTCTAATGCAAACATAAAAGAAAAAGAACACACAAGCAAGGGAGGATCACCTCAAACTTCAATGCAAACATCAGAGGCAAGTATGAAAACAGTTAAGCAAACAAGCAAAGACAGACTGACTCAACCTTTAATACAATCAAGCAAAGGGAGACGAATTCAACCTTTAATGCAAACATGCACCTAAACAAAAGAATCTACTCATGCAGTTCTATCCTAATGCAGCAAGAAAATTAATCAAACATGAGGGAGAGGTGAAAACTAGATGAGCAACAAGAAAAACATCACATGCTACATCAGGTTTAGAGGTGTGTTAACACAAGAGTCCATCCCAGGTTCAACCTCTTGAGGAATGCACAGAATCCAACCAAAGGAAGGATTAGGCTCTCCCAAGAGGGATCCTAAGAATGTAGGACACATGAGAATGGTGGAACCTATATGTCAATCTAATGTATCTGGTTAATGTGTATCAACACAGAATGTCTATCAAAGGCTCAACCTGTTGAGGCATGCACAGAATCCAACCAGAGGAAGGATCAGGCTCTCCTAAGAGGGATCCTAAGAATAGAACTTGGATAAGGAAGATAGTGCAAAACAAAGGAATATATTATGCCAATGAATGTCTATCCAAGGCTCAACCACTTGAGGAATGCATAGAATCCAACCAAAGGAAGGATTAGGCTCTCCCAAGAGGGATCCTAAGAATAGGACTAGGAGGAGGAAGATAGTATAAACCAAAGGAATATATTATGCCATTGAATGTCCATTCAAGGCTCAATATCTTGAGGAATGCATATAATCCAACCAAAGGAAGGATTAGGCTCTCCCAAGAGGGATCCTAAAGATAGGACTAGTTGAATGAATAGACAGGGCAAAGCCAAGCAAAGAAGCCACACAAGGGAGAGAAATTACCACACAAGCTTCTAAATAAATCCTAATATCTAAGCACTAAAGGATATCTATCCCAAGGGATCTATGAATACTATCAAGCATTGAGAATTATTCTACAAATGTGTCAACCTATACTCTATCCTAGAAAGAAGGATTGAGGAACCTAAAGTTTGCTAAAGATCACTTTTGAAGCCAAACTATGTGAAGTGCTAAGTTAGGGTCATCCTAAAAACAGCCATGATGTAAATTCTAAGAAATATAGGAAATCATCCCTAAAAAATATCATAAAAATACTAGGGGACCCTAAGGATGTCATAAACTTATGGTAAAAATTTTAGAGCCAAAATCTAAGTTTAAGGGCACTAACCAGATGCTAAACCTAGATGTGTGCTAGGGGAAGTTCAATTAAGAATGGTCCTAAAGAACTAGTTCAAACCTATGTCTAAAGGCATCTAAAAATCAGGGGAAAATTCCTACAAGTCATTCAATAAGTGCACCACATTCTCAAGAAAAATTAGACATTTCTAAGTTGTTTTGATACCTTAAAATTCCTAATCTGAGGGTACATATTTTCCATATTTTAATGACCACTAAAAGTAGAAAAATCAAAATAAAATGGAAAACAATCCTAAAATTATTCTACCAATTCCTAAAATCAGCTAACATGTCAATATTTATTGTGTAAAAATTTCATGAATTTAGGAGTTGATTTACTATTACTAACAATCAAAAACAAACCAGCCACAAAAATAAAAGAAAAGAATGAAAAAGGCTGAAAAATGATAAAACCTGTGGTGCAGAAAGCAACGAAAACCAGTTGAAATTAGTAATGGGCTCAGAAGGGGGTGGGGATAGCGAAAACCCAATTGAGTTTAAGTGAAACAAATAATCATATGAGGCCGGTCAAAGGAAGACCACGGTGGGTCTTAATCACATCCGTCCGCGCGAAAGTCCACCGATCGGACATACACGAAACTGCCACGTAGGTCATCCTCTTCATTGGACCGCCGGAAATGAGAGAGAGAGGCCGCGCGACCGCACACGGTGCTGGACGGTGATTCCGTTCACCTTCTCCATCCTTACCGAAAACGGAACTCCTCCGTTTCTTCACCAAACGCGACGGTTCTTGAACTAAACTTGTGTGATTTTTCGCGTAGAATCCAAATATGTGATTTACTTTCCCTTTTATCCACTACAACTCCAAAAACGTGATCAACCATGGAACTTTCAAGAATTCAAAACTTTCACAACAACTCTCCAATTCATACCAGAATCGCTCTATGATGTGTGGGGGTTCTAATGGTACAAAAATGGCGTGATAAATATGCTTGAACCATGTGCAATCTTGAAATTACATTACCTATAAAAAATCTTGTGGAGCACCTTCAACAGCCACCATTTCTTCTCTTTTTTGGACCAGAATTACTCCATGAATGTTATAGAAGCTTTTTGGATGTTTGATTTTGCTTGAAATTGTGTAAAACTCAAAAATCGAATTTCACCTTCCACTCACTTTTTCTCAACCATTTTTCAGTTATTCTCCATCCAAATTCTATTATGGTAGTTGGAGAATGATGATATGAATATATAGAATGGGCTTGGATACTTTTGAAGCCCAGTAGAAGCTTGTAAAAGTCCAATTGAAAATTCACTTTTCTCATGTTTGAAGCTTCATGACTTCGATAAAAATAGAGTGTTAATGGTTGCAAAATGATTCATATCAGTTGCTTGAGATATAAGGAATGTGAATGGCTGAGATTGAGGCCTTGGAAATGAATCAAGGGTGGATTTGTAATGTGTTGCTTAAAGGTGAAGAAACCATGAATTTGGCATAGCAAATGACTTCAAACTTGATTGGTAATATTCCCATTGTTCTTAAAACATCATTTGGACTAAAAAAAAGCACAAATATGACATGAATTGGTTCCAAAATGAATTGATTTGAATTCTTGACTTTTAAGGGCCTTTAAAGCTTCCTTCATGAAATTTTCTCCAAGCATTCTCCAATTCAAGTCATGTCAATGATCCCTTGAGGTTTAGTTGACCAAATGATACCATTTTTAGAAACTTTCAAGTTGGAAACATTTTCATTTGAGGTATGCAAAGTGGTGAAATGGACCTATAATGAAAATGACTTGTAAATCTAGTTTCCCAAAATACCCTTGACTTGCAAGTCTCATATCTTGAGTTCTACAAAATCAAATGAGGACTTCTAGTACTCTTTGGAAAGCTAAGATCATGATGAACAACTTTCATGTTTATCAAAAGTTGAGGAGAAACATCCTTCTAGCTCAAAAATATCCTGGAAGTTGGTTGACTTTCAAGTACCAAAATCACATTCATCTGATAACCTGTAGCTTGTCAGCTTCATAACTTGAGTTCTAGAAATCCAATAAAGTACTTCTAGTACTCAAAAGAAAGGTAAGAACATGCTCTACAAGTCTCATGTTTATGTCAAGATGAGATGTGTCGCTACTGCGAAAATCGGCGCCGGCTGAACAGAAGAGTCGCCACCGTGCGTTATTTATCCCAACGGAGGGAAAGGAAACGCTCAGAGTAAACCTCACGCAAAGACGGGAAAGGAATGGTCATCGCAACCAAATCCTGGATTCGGGAGTCGGTTACGCAAGGGGAAGTTATTAGCGCCCCTCACGTCCGTCGTACTAGACGGGATCCACGCTTGCTGGTTTGTCTAAAGGATGCAAAACAATCTATCTACGGCTGCTAAATCTAAACGGAAAGAAACTGACTCGATAGAGCATCGCACTCCATGCCTACGTATTCTCAAGAGAGAAAGTCAGATTCATCGTAGTTCGGGAAACTACAGGGAATTGGCTCGCCAAGACTTCACGTCTTGTGCCTACGTACTTCCACACAGCGTGAAAGATCAGAGCTTACGTAGTTCAGGCTAACTACGGCTAGACAGGGTGTTCTTGATCACACAGCAGTGAGATTAAGTCGGCTTGAAAGGTACGAGAACCTACGGGAACTAGAACTACGGTCTGGTCTCAAATGCGCAAGGGCAAGAGAAAAGGAAACATCAGTCGTCAGCGGGAAAGTCTCGATCGCACGACAGCGAGAGAACATAGAGGTTAGTCGTTAGTGTGCTCGCTAGGATATCGCATCCTATGCCTACATATTCTCATCCAGTATGAGAAATCAAATCAGCTGTAGCTCAGCCTACTACAAATAAAATAGGGAACAGGGAAGAGGAAGCTCGCTAGGATACGACATCCTATGCCTACATACTCTCGTCTGGCACGAGAGATCAGAGCAAACGTAGTTCGACGGGAAAACGAGTCTAGATTGCACGGGGGCAAGAGAAGGGGTCTCGATCGCCTGAACGCGAGAGAAAGGGGGTTTTGCTTGCACGGGGGCGAGAACAAAGAGGAAGCAGTCTTACGCCTAAACGGGAAGGAACTCGGGACACACACGCAAGAACCTAAGACGTAGGAGAAAATGCGTCACATGGCATCCTAAGGGTACCATACTAGACATCCTAGACGATTGAGAAGTAACTCCTCAACTATCATTTCCTTCGTATCTAACGATGCGACTCACAACACTCGACGGTTGCCTGAAGACTTGAATGTGACGATGATGATGATGATGGACGAAGCAGCTCCTGGGCTCCTGACGTGCGCGCAAGCTCCATTCCAATCTTCTCCTCTCTGGGTCCTTGATGATGACGCTTGAATCAAAGCCAATGTAACGCTTAGACCGTCATGGTTCGATTTATACGAGAAATTGAACTCTAAGAGGTAGCATGTTGATATCCGTGTCAAAGACAAGATGGAGAAATGATATCGAAAATCATTCTCCAATTGAATCGTGTCACACGGCCCGCCAGAAATAAAATTGAAGATAAAATCGGATAGAAAAGGAGGAGAGAAACGAGGAGAGAAAATCCAATCACAAGTGAAAATAAAGTTCTACTCCTAAAAATTAGCAATTAATTTCTAATAGAAAATATTCTAGAGAAATTAAAAGAAAATGTGCAATAGAAACTATCATATAAAATCTATCTAACTTTATAATATTCTAAGAAAAATAAACTCTACATTTCCTATACAAAAATATTCTATAATTTTCTACAAAGAAAATACTAAAGTATTACAAAGAAAATAATACCTATAATTCCCTAAAGAATATAACAAAAATAACCCTACAATTTCTAAGCTAAGAATATCCTATAATTTCCTAACAAAATATTACAAACAAAATGCAATAATAAAAAAATATTAAGAAAATAACTGCAGGGGGTGGTATAGTAGTAATCATGGGGTATAGCATCAAAAGTACTGGGCCCAGCCCATCCAAAAAACCACACACGGGGAGGGGGGCAAGCCAAAAACAGAGGTGTGTACTAGAAGGAAAAAACAAGAAAGTTGGGCTAGAGGCCCACAAAAACACACACACACACACACACCAAAAACGGGAGAGGGGAAGAAAAAGAAAAAAAACGGAGGGGATGTGCTGCCAAAAACGTTGGGCTTGATGCCCAGTCCACAGCCACGGTCCACTATCCATGTTTCCAGCAAACAAAACCCTAAATCCCTCAAACTTCCCCTTCACTGTTCACACCAAAAACCCTAGCGCCGCTCTCATCTCCAACCTCTCTCTCGTTCTCCGTTTCATCCTCTCCTCCATCTCACTCTTCAAAATTCCGTTCAAACGCCCTTCGTCTCTCTCAACATAGTTCATTATCTTCCAAACTCAATTTCGCTTCAACCTTCCTCGATGCTGATCGAAGTTCACTGATGAAGCTTGACGGATGAAGATTGGGAACACGTATGAATGTTCTTGACTGAAGACCTTTGCAAATCCTGGAGAATCTGGAGATACGGATGTATATGGAAGAGATCTGGAGCAATCACGAAGATCCT
Source organism: Lathyrus sativus (assembly GCA_963859935.3). Taxonomy (NCBI): domain Eukaryota; kingdom Viridiplantae; phylum Streptophyta; class Magnoliopsida; order Fabales; family Fabaceae; genus Lathyrus; species Lathyrus sativus. The sequence goes on from OZ012735.1 coordinate 941,796,434, forward strand.
GAAGATCTTGTTAATGGATGTATGAAGTTTGGTGAAGAGGTATGAAGAATCTGGGAATCAGCTGAAAAGATCATTGGAGATCTATAGTTCTTGACGGATAATGATGATTGCTGAAGGTTTGAAAAGGCGATCTGGAGAAACTGATGGAGATTCTTGGATCTTCTTGAAGATCGTGAGAGAATACGCAAAATTCTGGAAGGATGCTGATGAATGTTGAAGATTCGGACGATTTCTGGAAAATATCTTGATGAACACGAAGAGTGTTCTTGAAGTTCTTGAGGAGAATCTGGAAACGGTATGAGTTGGGTAGAAGATTCTGGTTAATTGTTGGGGTTCACGAAGATGAATATGAAGAAAGTTCTTGAAGTTGGACGAATTTCTGGGGATTCTCGATGAAGATCTGGTGAAGCGTTGATGATATCTGGGCGAATCGATGAATTCCGGTGAGATCTGAATAATCAATGCATAATGTGGATGAAGGTTGATCGGTGAGGATAATGAAGATTTGCAGTTTCCGGCGAGCCTCCGACGATGGTTGCGGTGACCGGAGGTGGTTGCATGGCCGGCGGCGAGGGTTTCCGGCGAGGTGTGGTAGTGGGACAGGTGGAAGGCATGCATGGGAGTGGGAAGGAGAGGTGGACGAGTGGCACTGGAGACGGAGAGAGAGAAGGACACGTGGTGGTGGAGAGTGTGAGTGGAGAGAGAGAGCCACGTGGTGGAGGGAGAGTGTGAGTGGATTGGTGAGGTGTTGAAGTCTGAGGGAGTCTGAAAATGAGGTGGCCTCCTCTGGGAATTACACGTGGGGCTGTTTAAATAGTGACAAGTGGCGTTCTGGACTTGGACTTGAGCCCACGAAAATGGATAATGGCCCACACAAAAATGATTAATTCTGAATCGATTAACACTAATTAATGCCATGATTAAACCCTAAATCAATTAAGATGATGATTAATGCTGAACAATACTAATGCTACAACTAATGCAACTAATAAAACGAAATTGAAAGTTAATCTAATGAAAATTAAACAATTAATATCTATTAATATCTATATTATTCTATTAATTCTATATTAAAACTAATAAATCTAAAAAAATATATTATTCTAAAAACTCTACTATATTCTATATTAAAACAATAAACTCTATTTACTAGATTAAAATCTATTATTAAAATCTACTAAAATTCTGTATTATTTATTAAAATCTATATACTATTCTATTAAAACACAAAAACCTAATATTCTAATGAAACTCTATTAAAAATCTATTATCCTATTAATTCTATTTAAATTCTAAAATGCAACAATTAACATCTAATTAATTTCAAAAAGAGAAAAATTTAAAATCTACTTAAAATTATGAAAAAAGAATTAATCCTATTAAAACTATTTTAAAAAATCTATTTAATATCTAGAAAAAGCAATTAAATCTATTAAAATCTATTAAAAAAATCTAGAAAATAAGGGAAGAAATCTAAAAATACAGTAAAGCCGATTAAATTGATTAGAACACGAATACGCGAACACAGCGAAATAAGCGGTAAAAACCGGACACCGAGATAGCCTGAAAACACAGGGAACGAGCACCGATTCTCAAAATAAATCCTTGTATTTGCCTGAAATGCCTGCAGCGCCAGGGGAGGCTGCGATCCCGATAAAATCAATATGAATGAGAAAATGCAACATATGCGATATGCGAATGCAAAATGCATCGAACCATAAACTAGATATGGGAACCGGTTGGTCAAAATTTAGGGTGCAACAGCTGCCCCTATTCAAACGGCTTGGACCTGAATGGTTGAAGAGAGACCAGCTTTCAAACATTCAAAGGTAGAAGACGGTTGGATACAAAAGAACCCTGAAATTTGCCAACTGCAGAAATAAACTGCAGAACTGCTTGAGGAATAGCTTCCAATGGACTGAAGTCTGGTTGTCACGGCAACAACTGGTCCATTATCTGATAAAATTCTTTTTTTTCAACGTCAATCACCCGTGTGACGCCACATGTACTGAATCTTCGGAATAATGCTTCAGAAAGCAAACTTTTACTCCCATCTGTTATGGGATCAAATCTTGTCATCTCACAGTTCACAGCGAACCTGAGGAAAACTCTCCTGGGGGGAAAATTCTGAATCGACTGCCAGGCACCTATTTCGACACAGGCGGCAGCTTCAGAAGCTTTAATCCATGCAATCTTTTTCTTTTTTTTCTTCAGTGCCGACGTAACAACCAAATATGAAGAAACAACTCCATTGGGGAGAAGAGAAGCTTAACCAAACAACTCTGCAGGGGAACATACTCGAAAGCCAAGAGGTAACCAACCTGGTCTATGTTTCGACATGCGTATGTTTGATAATGATGCAATGCCCATATGGCGTGGAAATGATATGCACATGTTTTGATAGATGCAATGCCCCATACGGCATGGATAGGCTATGCGTTTTGGATAAGTGCAAATATGACGGTATATGCAAATGCAAATGTAAATGCGGGCTGCCAGATAACACCGGGTCTGAAACCACTTGGCAAAATAAATGCCGGAGGCAAAGTCAACTCCACTGTAGGTAACCGGTTATCACAGAATCATCTCAGCAAAATAAATGCTGGAAAAGGGAAGGACAGCGATATTCCTGATTGTACTCTGTAGGGATTAACCAAACTGGGGTCGATTATGCACAGTGCACTGCTAGGAATGCCCCTTCTGTCACGGATATCAATCTTAATCTGTTGAGAATACTCCTGATCCTACTCTGATGCGGGATAAAATACAATCTCAACTCTTCCGGGGATACTGTGTGACTTCCGATCTGCCGAGGAAAAGTACTCCTGATTTAACAAAAATCCATAAGGAATGCAGAACATTAATCCGGGAACTAGTATCAATCGAGCTTCATATCGGGGAATGTGACAACATACGAGTCACTGGGAACTATCGTGTCGGATATTTTTAGGCTTTTTCTGGTTTAAGGATGAGAATTAGTTATTTACAAAATGGAAGATAGGGAAAATACTAGACGAGAACTAGCATTCAAGGGTAGACTACCAGACTAGAACTGATAGCAAAATAGATCAGGTTATCGGCCGAGGATGGATTTTATGGTTTGAACGTCAGACGGGGCTGACTGAATAATAGGTCAAGGAAAAGATAACCAGACGAGAACTGGTTGAAAGCTAACATGCACCAGACGAGAACTGATACAACAAATAGGTTAAAGAAACAGTGACCAGGCGAGAACTGGTTGGAAGCTGACATGCACCAGACGAGAACTGATGCCACAATAACATACACCAGACGAGAACTGATGTTTACGGAAAAGATTGACCATACGATAACTGGTTAAACGAAGACAGGTACCAGGCGAGAACTGGTATTTACGGAAAGGTGAACCAGACGAGAACTGGTTAAACAAAGACAGGTACCAGGCGAGAACTGGTATTTACGGAAAGGTGAACCAGACGAGAACTGGTTAAACGAAGACAGGTACCAGGCGAGAACTGGTATTTACGGAAAGGTGAACCAGACGAGAACTGGTTATCGGCTTGCCAAGCGAGAAGTGGACTTTGGAAACGATCTGGTAACAAAGTTCTGACACGTAACAGGTTTAAATTGTAGGATAACAATCCAACGACAGTAAGGCCTTTTTCGGAAGGTCAAGGTTTTTTTATGAGAGTAACGACACGATTCCTCGGTACTCAACTTTGGCTGGGGATAAACAGACTTGCTTGAATAACTTGCCCCAATGCAACTCAACTTGCCTCAATCTAACTCTTGGGAATATCACTCTGAACAGCTTGCTATGAGACGACCTCGAGATTACTTGCCCCGGTATCTGTACAACAAAAGGATTCACCCTCAATTAAACAAATTTCAACATGATTGATTTCCCTATTCCTGAAGTGACTTGCCCCTGAACGAGCGTTCGAGCGACTTAACCTGATCTGATTACCCACGGGGAGGATCTGCCCTCAAATCACAGCATTCTGGATGATTGCCCCTGACTGGCTCTCGAGAAGATTCATTTCTGATCAACTGCTTCTCAAATAAACTGCCCCTGATCAACTGATGCTTCGGGATTTGTCCTCAGACAAATTGATTCTGAACTTACTGGAAGTCAATGCCCCAGATTCACAGGGTCTCACAACATACACCATTCTGATCCAGACTGCTGACTTGTTCAGTCTTGTTTGACTATTCCCTGTTGGAATTCCTTTCATGTCAACTACTGATCTGCAAATAAAATTGTTTAATCCCGAATGGTAATTTTAATGCAGTGTTCATGCAGATTTTGAAAAAATTGTGCTGTCACTCATTTACGTGTCATGATTGTGAGTGACGAATGAACCAAAGTTCAAACGTAGTGCTGATTTGATCAGTGAAAAATAGACAAGGATACGACTAGCAAATCAAGAAGGAGTCAGGTTACTCAACCTTATCGTAATGCGCTTTCAGAATAAACCTTGCCTCAATTAGGTCTTTTAAGGGTTGTATCGTGGTCGGGTTCACGGTTCATGAAACAAAGGATATTTGGGCTCAAATTTTGATTTATACCCGCCCCTTCTATGTGATGATCTCCGATCCTAAGGTTCAGTTAACTTGGCACGGGTGCTCGCCTCTTCGAGAGGTATGTGGAATGGTAAGAACCATAGTTAAGGAACTCACAAGGTTTGTCATTTTTAGAGTGACAGCTATTCCTTTTCCGTTTTCGGTGTCTGTATCTACACGACTTTGGCTCTGTTCGAGGATTTTTCTTTTTCGATATCTTTTCTTTTTCATTCTTTTGATTCCCTAATTTTTTTTTCATGGACTGACTCCCTTTGAGTTCTTTTCGATTTTTTCTTTTGAAGTCCAGCGGGATGCCCTAATTTTTGCCTAAGTATTAGCTTTCCAGCTTTTTCTTTTTTTCTTTTTACTTAGCGGGCTCTCTCCTTTTTTCTTTTTGCTTGGAACAAGTCGTGTGACACTGGTTGTCTTGATTGCTCTGAAAGGATTGCAACTGTCTCACTCCTGATTGGTGAGGTTTAATCATTGTGGTTGATGAGGTACGACCTCTGGGAAAAATAAGATGTGATTGGTCCTCGAAAGGCAACACTCCTCTATAAGACTTGAGCGCTCGGCCAAGCTAACTAACAACTACCCTGCCCCGGGTTAAGATGTGAGGGTTTAAAAGTCCGAAAAAACTTCTACTTCCTGGATCGAAGTGGTTAACAAGGGACTAACTCCTTATATCTCCAGTGTTTAGGGATTTGAAACAATGCCTTGTACGTCATCGGCAAGGTTTTATCTGAAAGCATACTATTATCGGCTATGAGTATTCAGTTTCGTCATCCTCCCTCCAATATTTGCTAATCAAGTGATAAAGGGGAGTAAATAAAATGCAAGTGTCAGTGCAATGCAATAAATGAGCGACATCGACATGATTAATTCAGAAAAATGCGTAGTCACTTAATCAATATTACCATTCGAAACAAACAATGTTTACAGCAAGTAGTAACTAACAGAAAAGAAACTACAAATGCAAATGATAAAAAGTCTGAGGACTGCCAATGCTGAGGACGCCTGCCTGTCCGAACCACTGGCTTCTTGAAAACAAACTCCGAATCTACGAGCTTAGACAGCTGAGAAGTTGGTATGAACGAACAGAAATCCTTCTCGAAAGGAAATGCAATCTTGGTCGATCAACTGTTGTACTTTCGCCTGAAAAGCTTTGTAATCTTCAGTTGAATGCCCTGGGGATCCGCCATGGTAACCACACTGAACGTGGGGATTGTACCCAGGAGGGTAAGGTTCTGGCACAGGCTTAAGAGCTTTCGGTTCCACCAAAGAACTTTGGATCAAAGATGGCAGCAAATGGCTATACGGCATAGGCACTGGGTGAGAAGGAGCATTCCTTCGTTCCAAGTTGTTACGAGGCCTGTTCTGATTCTGGCGCTGATTCTGATAACCTCGGCCACGAGTTCGCTGAGCGACATAAGGTTCTGGATGGGGTGCCCTAGTCACAATTGTCTGTCCATCATAACAAGACATAGGAGGTACTGATCTAACAGACTTCACTGGTTCATCTCGAGGATACTCAACATCTGGCATGATTGCATTGATCACAAATTCTTCCTCATTCTGATAGTCATAAAGAGATTCAGTTTCACTAGCCTGACCGTTTGAAACAATCTGAATTTTCCCAATTTTTATGGCATGCTCAAGGCGCTCCCCAAATTCTACCAAGTCAGAAAAATTTGACGTAACTCCAAGCATTCTTTCATGGTACGGACTCTGCAGTGAGTTTACAAACATGCTTGTTAGCTCTCGGTCTAAAAGCGGTGGTTGCACTCTGGCAGCAAATTCTCTCCATCTCTGAGCATACTTCCTGACAGGTTCATTGTTCTCTTGAGACAATTCTTGCAACTGCATGCGATGAGGAGCCACGTCTAGGTTGTAATCATACTGCTTCAGAAAAGCTCTAGCTAAATCCACCCATGATCGAATCTGATTACTTTCTAACTGCATATACCAACGCAAAGATGCCCCAGTCAGACTATCCTGAAAGCAATGAATCATCAACTTGTCATTTTGCACAAATGAAGTCATTCTTCGGCAGAACATCACCAAATGTTGCTTCGGACAACTATCTCCTTTGTACTTCTCAAATCTCGACGCTTTGAACTTAGGTGGTAACACCAGGCCAGGAACCAAACACATATCTGCAACATTCAGGTTAACAGCATCTTTGACTTTCAAGGTTTTAACTTGTTCTTCCAACACTTGGAGCCTTCTAGCACACTCAAGAGCTCTTGGGTCTTCAGCCCTAGCTACCGGAATCTCTCTTCGGATACTCGGCACAGGGAAAACAACACCTTGAATGTTGATAAGAGGAGGTCGTTCATTGCGGACAACAAACTGCTCACGTCACTCTCAGTCCATAACAGGAGGTTGCACAAACTGGTCTGCAGTAAGGTTGTTCACTTGCGGAAAGTCTGCCTCAGACGTAGAGCCGTACAGAGGGTTGGTCGTCATAGTGAACCCTGCCAAGGTGTGAGCAGACTGGAAGTTGCTCTCAGACATAGCTACCGATAACCTTCAACTGACTTCACTGCTCGATTCGGCTCAAATCTGCTTCAACCCCTTGGTCGTCTTCTGACAATCAACAGTTGTTCGGGCCAAACACCGGATAATCACCTTCAGAATCAAAACAACGGCTGGATCAGACTCTGGCTAGCTGGAGGATGATATGCAATATGATGCAACACGCTTATGCAATGCAATATGCTATGCAGCAAACACGGGATCACAACCCCCACACAATCTCTGAATACTGCTGCGCTGCTGACTGAGTACGTTCGCTCTGAAGAGAAGACCAAAATATCGGGTTGGCTGGAAGTCAGGTTTCCTGCAAAAACCCTCCCACTCATGGGTATGGACCTAATCTGACAAGGTACGACATCCTATACGGGTATCAATGTCACAGACTTTCAAGGGGAATGATACGATACCTAGAAGGTGTGGCATCATCATCCCTTGAAGCGGCCTCACTTAGTCGAATTCCCCATTGATCGGTTCTCAGAGTCGACAATCCTCGGATCAGACAACTTGTCGAGCCCTAAGGGCCAGGCAAGAAGCATCAAAGAGAATCTCATCCGAGTGAGATTTCGCGGCTAGCTGGTGCGAGCTAAGCAAGCAGGCTAACCACTACTCTCTCTCTCTAAATCTATGTGTGTACTCAAGCCTGGGTTTTGGCTTCTCTCTCAAAGGAACAACCACCCAACAGCACAACAGCAACAGATAATAACGAATGTGGAAATTATAAATATAGTAAAATACAACACACAAAAGGTAAACATCCAAAGACGAGCAAACAAGCGCTAGGATTGACTCGCATAGGGGATATTCCTGTCGCCAGCAGAGTCGCCAGCTGTCGCTACTGCGAAAATCGGCGCCGACTGAACAGAAGAGTCGCCACCGTGCGTTATTTATCCCAACGAAGGGAAAGGAAACGCTCAGAGTAAACCTCACACAAAGACGGGAAAGGAATGGTCATCGCAACCAAATCCTGGATTCGGGAGTCGGTTATGCAAGGGGAAGGTATTAGCACCCCTCACGTCCGTCGTACTCGACGGGATCCACGCTTGCTGGTTTGTCTAAAGGATGCAAAACAATCTATCTACGGCTGCTAAATCTAAATGGAAAGAAACTGACTCGATAGAGCATCGCACTCCATGCCTACATATTCTCAAGAGAGAAAGTCAGAGTCATCGTAGTTCAGGAAACTACAGGGAATTGGCTCGCCAAGACTTCGCGTCTTGTGCCTACATACTTCCACACAGCGTGAAAGATCAGAGCTTACGTAGTTCAGGCGAACTACGGCTAGACAGGGTGTTCTCGATCACACAACAGTGAGATTAAGTCGGCTTGAAAGGTACGGGAACCTACGGGAACTAGAACTACGGTCTGGTCTCAAATGCGCAAGGGCAAGAGAAAAGGAAACATCAGTCATCAGCGGGAAAGTCTCGATCGCACGACAACGAGAGAACAGAGAGCTTAGTTGTTAGTGTGCTCGCTAGGATATCGCATCCTATGCCTACATATTCTCATTTGGTATGAGAAATCAGAGCAGCTGTAGCTCAGCCTACTACACCTAAAATGGGGAACGGGGAAAAGGGAGCTCACTAGGATACGACATCCTATGCCTACGTACTCTCGTCTGGCACGAGAGATCAGAGCAAACGTAGTTCAACGGGAAAACGAGTCTCGATTGCACGGGGGCAAGAGAAGGGGTCTCGATCGCCTGAACGCGAGAGAAAAGGGGTTTCGCTCGCACGGGGGCGACAACAAAGAGGAAGCAGGCTTACGCCTAAACGGGAAGGAACTCGGGACACACACACAAGAACCTAAGACGTAGGAGCGAATGCGTCGCATGACATCCTAAGGGTACCATACTAGACATCCTAGACGATTGAGAAGTAACTCCTCAACTGTCATTTCCTTCGTATCTAACGATGCGACTCACAACACTCGACGGTTGCCTGAAGACTTGAATGTGACGATGATGATGATGGACGAAGCAGCTCCTGGGCTCCTGATGTGCGCGCAAGCTCCATTCCAATCTTATCCTCTCTGGGTCCTTGAAGATGACGCTTGAATCAAAGCCAATGTAACACTTAGACCGTCATGGTTCGATTTATACGAGAAATCGAACTCTAAGAGGTAGCATGTTGATATCCGTGTCAAAGACAAGATGGAGAAATGATATCAAAAATCATTCTCCAATTGAATCGTGTCACACGGCACGCCAGAAATAAAATTGAAGATAAAATCGGATAGAGAAGGAGGAGAGAAACGAGGAGAGAAAACCCAATCACAAGTGAAAATAAAGTTCTACTCCTAAAAATTAGCAATTAATTTCTAATAGAAAATATTCTAGAGAAATTAAAAGAAAATGCGCAATAGAAACTATCATATAAAATCTATCTAACTTTATAATATTCTAAGAAAAATAAACTCTACATTTCCTATACAAAAATATTCTATAATTTTCTACAAAGAAAATACTAAAGTATTACAAAGAAAATAATACCTATAATTCTCTAAAGAATATAACAAAAATAACCCTACAATTTCTAAGCTAAGAATATCCTATAATTTCCTAACAAAATATTACAAACAAAATGCAATAATAAAAAAATATTAAGAAAATAACTGCAGGGGGTGGTATAGCAGTAATCATGGGGTATAGCAGCAAAAGTACTGGGCCCAGCCCATCCAAAAAACCACACACGGGGAGGGGGGCAAGCCAAAAACGGAGGTGTGTACTAGAAGGAAAAAACAAGAAAGTTGGGCTAGAGGCCCACAAAAACACACACACACACACACCAAAAACGGGAGAAGGGAAGAAAAAGGAAAAAAAAACGGAGGGGATGTGCTGCCAAAAACGTTGGGCTTGATGCCCAGTCCACAGCCACGGTCCACTATCCATGTTTCTAGCAAACAAAGCCCTAAATCCCTCAAACTTCCCCTTCACTGTTCACACCAAAAACCCTAGCGCCGCTCTCATCTCCAACCTCTCTCTCCTTCTCCGTTTCATCCTCTCCTCCATCTCACTCTCCAAAATTCTGTTCAAACGCCCTCCGTCTCTCTCAACATAGTTCATTATCTTCCAAACTCAATTTCGCTTCAACCTTCCTCGATGCTGATCGAAGTTCACTGATGAAGCTTGACGGATGAAGATTGGGAACACGTATGAATGTTCTTGACTGAAGACCTTTGCAAATCCTGGAGAATATGGAGATACGGATGTATATGGAAGAGATCTGGAGCAATCACGAAGATCCTGAAGATCTTGTTGATGGATGTATGAAGTTCGGTGAAGAGGTATGAAGAATCTGGGAATCAACTGAAAAGATCGTTGGAGATCTATAGTTCTTGACGGATAATGATGATTGCTGAAGGTTTGAAAAGGCGATCTGGCGAAACTGATGGAGATTCTTGGATCTTCTTGAAGATCGTGAGAGAATACGCAAAATTCTGGAAGGATGCTGATGAATGTTGAAGATTCGGACGATTTCTGGAAAATATCTTGATGAACACGAAGAGTGTTCTTGAAGTTCTTGAGGAGAATCTGGAAACGGTATGAGTTGGGATGAAGATTCTGGTTAATTGTTGGGGTTCACGAAGATGAATACGAAGAAAGTTCTTGAAGTTGGACGAATTTTTGGGGATTCTCGATGAAGATCTGGTGAAGCGTTGATGATATCTGGGCGAATCGATGAATTCCTGTGAGATCTGAATAATCAATGCATGATATGGATGAAGGTTGATCGGTGAGGATAATGAAGATTTGCAGTTTCCGGCGACGGTTGCGGTGGCCGGAGGTGGTTGCATGGCCGTCGGCGAGGGTTTCCGGCGAGGTGTGGTAGTGGGACAGGTGGAAGGCATGCATGGGAGTGGAAAGGGGAGGTGGACGAGTGGCACTGGAGACGGAGAGAGAGAAGGACACGTGGTGGTGGAGAGTGTGAGTGGAGAGAGAGAGCCACGTGGTGTAGGGAGAGTGTGAGTGGATTGGTGAGGTGTTGAAGTTTGAGGGAGTCTGAAAATGAGGTGGCCTCCTCTGGGAATTACACGTGGGGCTGTTTAAATAGTGACAAGTGGCATTCTGGACTTGGACTTGGGCCCACGAAAATGGATAATGGCCCACACAAAAATGATTAATTCTGAATCGATTAACACTAATTAATGCCATGATTAAACCCCAAATCAATTAAGATGATGATTAATGAACATGATTAATGCTGAACAATACTAATGCTGCAACTAATGCAACTAATAAAACAAAATTGAAAGTTAATCTAATGAAAATTAAACAATTAATATCTATTAATATCTATATTATTCTATTAATTCTATATTAAAACTAATAAATCTAAAAAAATCTATTATTCTAAAAACTCTACTATATTCTATATTAAAACAATAAACTTTATTTACTAGATTAAAATCTATTATTAAAATCTACTAAACTTCTATATTATTTATTAAAATCTATATACTATTCTATTAAAACACAAAAACCTAATATTCTAATGAAACTCTATTAAAAATCTATTATCCTATTAATTCTATTTAAATTCTAAAATGCAACAATTAACATCTAATTAATTTCAAAAAGAGAAAAATTTAAAATCTACTTAAAATTCTGAAAAAAGAATTAATCCTATTAAAACTATTTTAAAAAATCTATTTAATATCTAGAAAAAGCAATTAAATCTATTAAAATCTATTAAAAAAATCTAGAAAATAAGGGAAGAAATCTAAAAATACAGTAAAGCCGATTAAATTGATTAGAACACGAATACGCGAACACAACGAAATAAGCGGTAAAAACCGGACACCGAGATAGCCTGAAAACACAGGGAACAAGCACCGATTCTCAAAATAAATCCTTGTATTGGCCTGAAATGCCTGCAGCGCCAGAGGAGGCTGCAATCCCGATAAAATCAATATGAATGAGAAAATGCAACATATGCGGTATGCGAATGCAAAATGCATCGAACCATAAACCAGATATGGGAACCGGTTGGTCAAAATTTAGGGTGCAACAAGATGAAACTTGTATCTTAAGTTATATGGTCTCGAAGTTGGGCACTAAAATAGGGGATTTTACACTGACAAATTTTAGAAACCCTAGCTCAATAACTTCTCACACTCTTTCACATTGATGAATTGATCTTGAAATGATATCTTAAGTGTCTCAACACAACATTCCATGATCATAGTTACTTGGAATTGAGTCTTAATCTCCTCAAGACTCACAGTTGACTGAGGGTTGACTAGGTGAAAACCCTAGTTGCACCAATCTTGGTTGTGGCCTCTTGTACTTTGCATAAAGACTTGAATAAGCTCCATAATGATCCTCAAGACATTCCATGAGCTTCCTTAATTATTTATACCCACATCGATGGATTCAAAACCATCTGCTGAGCTTTTCATGGCCTCCAAGATAGGAGATAAAACCACATACAACTCTTCTACTCTTTGACTTTTCTGATGGTGATAAGCTCTTGAATAGCTTGAATACCACCTCTTGATTAGGCTTGGGCTTTGATAACCTCTTCTTGATGAGCACACCTCTCAATCCCCAGCACATGGATGATGATATGAAAATGCTAATGCAATGTTAGTGCTACATGAATGTAATGAAACAAATCTAAGTGAAGAAAAAAAGTTAGGCAAATTTTGGGGTGCAACAAAAGTCAAGGTGGGGTTTTCCTTTAAGATTGAGTTTATTTGAAGGTTTTGAACAAGATCACGTCAACATAGATTCGGCCGAGTGAAAGCCTTGGGACAAGGTGGTTTCCTTGCAAGGGAGTAGCGTGAGACGATGAATTGTGTTCGGGAATCTCGGGTTTCAACAAGTTGCATACTCGGGATAATTAGAGGATTGTAGCCGCATTGTTGGTGAATTGATTAAGCTTTGGTCAAGGTTTAGAGGTGGAAGAATCAACAAAAAACAATAGGATTTTTGGGGTTTTCATTCTTCATCTCTTGTATAAATATTTTTGCAAAAAAGGTTAATAACACTATTTAAATTTGATTTTGAATTGAGGGCAGACATATTCATAGCGAGGCCGATGGAGAACCGCCTAAACAAATCTTGGTCTCTCTCTCTCTCTCTCTCTCTCTCTCTCTCTCTCTCTCTCTCTCTCTCTCTCTCTCTCTCTCTCTCTCTCTCTCCATCTCTTTATTTCTTTTATTGTTGATTACATAATCTATCGATTTCGTCATTGCTTGATCAATTCGATTGGAAATTTATTTTCTACTATCTTTTAAAGATGTTGTTGTTGATATAATCACAATCACTTTGATTGTGATAGGTCTTAACGTCAACAAAACAAACTAGAATTTCAATTGTTATCAATCGCACATCAAGTGTTCGATAAATTGTTTGTGTGTATTTTGTTTGTGTTTTGGTTCATTGGATATACGAGTTACGATTAGTATTGCTTTTAATTGATTCGTAGCTTGATCATTGTTGGACATTTACGTTCATTATCAATTCGTTTGGTTTACGGTATGTGTATTACTTTTCGATAGTAGGTTTGATTAAGCGATTTGATCCGGATCGTTTTTCTGTTGTACCTTATTTCGAAGTCTATCGTCTAACAAATATTATATATTATATTGCAATCATGGATTGAATAACTTTGAGCTATTTTTTGTTTACTCATTTTTCAATTCAATATGAATAATCACTTTTATCTTCCATTTAGTCAAGAAAACAAAGAGATGTCTTTATTATATATCTAAAGTAATTTTATCCCAATTTATCATGTTTTAATGTTATATGAAATTTGTTTATTTTTATGGATCCAATAGATATGCAATAATAAAAATGTATAATTATTTTCCTATACAATTAGCAATAACGGTTTGGTAAATGTTTTATACAATAAAACTTGTGCTTTTTTTATGTTTGAAATTGTTTTAAAATTGATAACAATTTGAATGACTCAATTAGAGAATAAAGTTGCTACATTTTTTAACCGTTTTTCAATCATATATAATAATCAATTTATTATTATAATCAATGATATATCGATTTAATTTTAATTTTTTTTCTTTAGTTCAATTTTGTTTTTGGCTATGGATTATATTTTTATACTCTAATTTAACCTTTTAAAGTAAGTAGTTAAAATGGAAGAATTCGCCAAAGTGACCTCTTTTTATAGAAATTGTTTTTGAAAAATGTTTGTCCATGCGAGTATCAATTGACCCAAAGAACAATTTATGGTTGTCCTATTTTCATACGCGTCTGTGATGATAAACATGTGATCATTATAAGGTCTTACATGTGAATAATAATTTAATCCAAAGAGGGGTTTATTATTCGACATATTTTTTTTATTATCAATGTTTGATCGTTAACAAGAGTATCACTAGCAGTTAATATTATAGTCCGAAGACTCAATATTGATGGTGCACTAGGTATCTTGAGATGGGTTATGTCTTTATTAGAATAAATTGATAATTTTTTTTTTCTTATGCGAGTATATTTATAGTGTTTATTATGTTCTTTTTTCAACTACAATTGCTTCAATATCTACTAAAAAGAATAAGGTTTAGGTCCTTAATTGGATAAATTTTAAGGTTTGGAATAAGAACATGAAAATTGTTCTTGGCTACATGGATTTTGACCTTGCATTAGGGATGGGGCAACCACCTTCTCCTACAAAATCTAGTACCTATAAACAGAGGAAAAATTATTATAAATGAGATCCCTTCAATCACATGAGTCATGGTTTGGTCTGTTCTGATTTCAATTTAGCTTTAGTGTCTAGAAACACTTGGTGGTTAGACTCTGGTGCAACTACTAACATCAATGTTTTAATTAAGGGTTTCCTGAACTACCGAAAGGCAAATGATGTTGAAAGATACATCTATGTGGGATATCATAAGTAGGTGGTGGTGGAATCTATATGTCATTTTAGATTATTAATGTGTATAGGATTTTATTTGGATTTGAAAGACACTTTTGTGGTTCCGTCATTTAGACGAAATTTGATTTCATTTTCTTATTTGGACAAATCAGGTTAATTTTGTTCATTTGGAAACAATATGTTCAAGTTGTCTTTCGATTTAGATACTATTGGAACTGATTCACTTATGGGTTATGATAATCTATATTTAATTGACACAATAGCTACCTATGGTGAATCCTTGAATGTAGAATCACGTGGCACTGAGCGTAAAATTGAAGATAATAATTCAGGAGCATTATGGCACAAACGCCTAGGTCACATCTCTAAAATAGAGTTGAGCGACTAGTGTTAGATAGAATTTTGGATTCCATTGACTTCACAAATTTTGATGTTTGTGTTGAATGTGTTAAAGTCAAACAGACCAAAACAAAGAAATTTGGTGCATATAGAGCTACAAATGTCTTAGAATTGATACATACAGACATTTGTGGACCATCTCCGACACTTTCGTGGAATGGTCAACAATATTTTATATCATTCATAGACAATTATTCTAGATATGCGTACGTATTTCTTATACATTAAAATTCTCAGTCATTGGATGTGTTCAAATTGTTTAAGGCTAAATTTGAGAACCAACTTAACAAAAGAATTAAGAGTGTCAAATCTGACCGTGGAGGTGAATATTACGGTAGATATGACAGTTCAGGTGAACAATGTCTAGAGCCTTTTGCCAAATACCTAGAGAAATGTGAAATCGTCCCACAATACACCATGTCAGGATCTCCTAGCATGAACGGTGTTGTTGAAAGACGAAGTCCAACTCTTAAGGATATGGTAAGTAATATGATTTGTCATTCTACCTTACCAGAGTCACTTTGGGGAGAGACACTAAAGATTGCGGCTTATATTCTAAATAGAGTACCAACAAAAATAGCTGCCAAAACACCTTATGAACTTTTGACTGGCCGAAAGCCTAATCTCAAACATTTTCATGTGTGGGGATGTCCAGCTTAGGCAAGGCCTTATAGGCCAAATGAAAAGAAATTGGACTCTCGAACAATGAGCAACTAATTTATTGGATATTCTGAAAGATATAGGGGCTACAAATTTTATGATCTCAAATTAAACTCAATTTTTGAGACGGGAACAACCACATTCTTTAATGATATTGAGTTTGAGGGGGGGGGGGGGGGGGAGAATAATATTAGAGACTTCGTCTTAGAGAAAGAATTGGTAACAATTCCAGAACCGATTCATATAGTTGCTTTTGATCAAGCAAGAACAGAACCTCCACAAAAAATTGTCGAAATTCCTCCAACTCAAGATGATTTGGTAATTCATGAATAACAAACTCAAGACCTAAAAAACACTTGTTACAAGAACCAACACATTTGCAAAGATCCACTAGAGAAAGGAGAAATGCTATTATGGAGGATTACATAGTCTTTCTCCTAGAACATGAGGAAAATAATGGTATGATGGAAGATGATCCAATTAACTTCCGTCAATCTATGCAAGATTCCAACTCGAAAAAATAGATTGGAGCAATGAAGGAGGAGTATAAGTCCATGCAAGATAATAAATTTTAGGAACTTGTCCCGTTACCAGAAGGTGTGAAACTCATTGGTTGCAAATGGATTTTTAAGACCAAGCGGGATTCTAACGGTAATGTGGAGAGGTATAAAACTCATATTGTGGCTAAGAGTTATACTCAAAAGGAAGAGATTGACTTTAAAGAGACTTTCTCTCTGGTTTCATTGAAAGACTCTTTTAGGACAATCGTGGCTCTAGTTGCACATTATGATTTGGAACTCCATCAAATGGATGTCAAGACGACTTTCCTAAATGATAGCGTTGATGAAACAACCTATACGATGCAACCAGAAAACTTTGTGTCAGGAGACTCAAATAATATGGTTTGCAAATTGAAAAAATCTATTTATGAACTAAAGTATTCGTCTCGTCAGTGGTATCACAAGTTTCATGAAGTAATTCTCTCATTTTGGTTTTGAGATGAATGTTGTTGAAGATTGTGTATACCATAAATTTAATGGGAGAAAGTACATTTTCATGGTCTTGTATGTAGATGACATACTGCTTGCCACAAATAATATATGAATGATGCACGAAACTAAAAAATTTCTATTAAGAAATTTTGAAATGAAAGATCTTGGTGATGCCTCCTTTAAATTAGGAATTCAGATACATCGAGACTGATCTCATGGTATTCTAGGATTATCACAAAAGAGTTATATCGAAAAGGTACTTAAAAGGTTTGACATGCAGGAATGTAAATCAGGAGATAATCCAATTGTTAAGGGAGACAAATTCAATCTCAGTCGGTGCCCAAAAGGAAACTTAGAAATTCAAGAAATGCAAAAGGTTTCATATGCGTCGGCAATAGGGAGTCTGATGTATGCCCAAATGTGTACATGTTTGCATATTGCGTTCAAAGTTGGGATGTTAGGCATATATTTGAGCAATCTAGGAATGGATCATTGGAAAACAGCCAAAAAGGTTATGAGGTATTTAAAGAGAACAAAAGACTATATGATCACGTATAAGAGGTCAGACAAGTCAGAGATCACTGGATACTCTGACTCAGATTTTTTTGGATGCCAACACAGTAAAAGATCTACTTCAGGCTAATACTTACATGTTGAGTAGTGGTGCAGTTTCTTAGCACAGTGCTAAGCAAACTCTTACCATTTCATCCATCATGGTAGCAGAGTTTATAGCATGTTATGAGGCATCCAACAAGGGGATTTGGCTGAGGAATCTTGTCACTGGACTGCGAATTATGGAAGGAATTGAAAGACCACTTAAGTTATACTATGACAACAAATTAGCCATCCTGCACTCCAACGATAATAGAAGCTCGACTAAGTCAAAACATATTAACATCAAGTTCCTAGTTGTGAAGGAAAGGGTACAAAGTGGACAGATTTCCATCGAACACTTAGGGACAAACTTCATGATAGCAGATCCTCTTACAAAAGGTCTTCCACCCAAGGTCTTTCATAACCACACTCCTCGCATGTGTGTTTTATCGTTAGAGGAGTCTTTGGTTTAGTGGGAGTTAGTCAATTATAAATTTTATATTTTGTGTTTGGTATTATGTATGCATACTATAATTTTGGATATTTTTCAAACTAATAAAGTTTGATATTTAACAATTTACATTTTGTACAATAAAGTTATTGAATGATCTCACGAAAGTAAAGTAGGATCAATTGAAAACGGACATATATAGACCAACTTCATGTGATTTTCATGCTACACATTTTATGATGGATCTATGTCATTTAGTTGTGTCACTATCAGTGATCATTGATGGGTTTAGTTATGATTGATATAACAAAAATCACATTGGTTCTGAATAATGACATGATTAATGGACAAGATAATTTGGATATGTTTGAAGTATGTAATGGCAAATTTTGAGCTCATAAACTCTAACACACATGTAAATTTATATATATGACCAGTGAAAGCTTGTTAGAATTTTGGGTCACAAATGTAACATTTAAGGTGTTAGTGCCATTATTTTAATTAGTCAAGACTTAAAGGGATCTAATTAATATAATATAAGTTTGTGGCTAAAAGCATAAACATCATGAAATGTCAAGTTATTGTGTAGATACCATAAGTCAATATCTAATTTGATGAGGGGTCAAATTAGAATATTGTAAAATAAGAAATAACCCTAGGGTTATTTAAATGGGTTATGGTTCTCATTTGTAGAGTATAATTTATCAGGTTTTTTCTCTTCATCTCCGTCATAAGAGATTCAAGGAACCCTAAGAAACTCTACAAATCGAAAGATCAGATACTCAAAACATTCAACGATTTCAATGACAAATTTAGGTACGTTTCCCCTTTTATTTTATGATCGAATTCTGATATAGGTTTAAGGGATACAAATTGATGGTACATCGACTCCGAGGGAGAAGCCCTTTACTTCTTCTTTTGCGGCAGGTAAGAATTATTTTAGAGTTATGTTCTTGATTTATATATCAATAGAAATAATAAAGTTATGAACAAATCTTACAAAGAGTTATGTTCTAGATTTCTATATCAATAAAAATTATAAAATTATAAACAGGTCTAACAAAAAAAATCATTTTAAGTATGCAAATTGATTCTTTTGAAGGGTTTGATTCTTTCTTTAAAGTTAATTTTATATAAATCTATAATTTGTAATTTTTTAGTTTAAGTAATTTTTATTCTGAAATGAAATATATCTAAAAATATATTACTATATAAATATATCTAAAAGTATATTACTTTACACTCAATTCATTTTTAACCAAAATAAATTTACTTACTCTTAATTCTCCTTTTCGCATAATAAAAAATACACAAACATACACATAGACCAAGTCGTAAATCACTTTTGGTGAATATTAACGAAACATACTTGTATATACTCAATCTTGTATAGTTGAAAGAAGAAGATAATGTAAATTTGGTGTTTGCTTCATAGTCTTTTTACGATGATGGTAGCATAGAGTGACATTAGAAGATAGGGTTTGGTTTAACTATGGACGTCACTAAGGTAGCATAGATATTTTGGGACCAATTTTTTAGTGTTTGTTTTGAACATGCTTACCATTGGAATTATGTTTGATGGCATGATTAAAATCATTAATAGTGTTGTCGTGCCGTCACAAGTAAGAAATGTGTACTTATTTTAATTTCATGGTCGGTGATTGGACCCACATGTGTGCCCACTATAATTGATTATTACTACTAGTTAATGCGGAAACCGGAAAAGCTGTGTTTATTTTTGTCGTTAAGTTTGTTTAAATATTAATTTCAAACTTACAAAATTAGGGACATACGAAGTAAGTAATATGTTTCGTTTGTTGTTAAACATGAGAAAATAATTTCATATTTGGTGGTAATATAGATTTGAGCTGTTAATTTAGGAGTAAGACGTTATAACTTCGAATATGTAGTTTTTATTCAAGACATCAAGGATTTGTTACATAAAAACAATCAATTCAAAATCATTCGGTCTCCTCTAAAAAATTGTAAGAGTATTTTGATAATAACAAAACAAAAAGTCACTTATGCAATTGAAAAGTAGGAATAGCATTCCGGCTGGCTAATATAATCACCTAATTGGTTATTATTAAAAGAGGATTATTTTAATAACAGATTATAAGTTTGATGTAATTGGTTATAGGTTCGAATTTTTTGTCTTTTCAAGTATTTGTATATGTGACATGTATCCTAATCATTATGTAATGTTTGTATTTTGTCTTTGAAGCATCCTCATCAATGTTAATACAATATATTTTCACTCTCAATTCTCTCTCTCTCTCTACACTCAAAATTCTCTATTAATTTATCAATCTTGTAGTTTCAAGTTCTAACATTTGTCATCAAGAGTCTGATTCTGACAAACACCTAGTGTGCAACATGAATTTTGTCTTCAATGAAAGAGTCCCTGCACACCGACCCATCTTTGATACAAAGAATTACGACAAATGGTGCAAACAAATGAAAGTGTTATTTGGCTACCAAGATCTCAATCCAGTTGTACAAGGTGCAATGGATGCACAACGAGCAACACATAAGGAAGAGAAGAAGAAAGATTTTTAGACGATGTTTTTGATACATCAATGTGTGGATGGTAACAACTTTGAGAAAGTTGTTGATTGCGAATCGTCAAAACAAGCGTGAAAAATCTTAGAGAAGGCATATGCAAGGGCTGAAAATGCAAAGGTGGTGAGATTACAAACTCACAAACGTCAATTTGAATTGATTCAAGTGGAAAAAAGGAGACAATCAACGATTTCATAACAAGAATAACTCTGTTAGTGAGTCGAGTGAAGGAATTTAGAGAACAATCATGGAGCAGTATGTTTTCGCGAAAATCTTGCATTCTTTAACGCAAAGATTTGACAACGTGGTTATAACGATTGATGAATCGAATGATCTTGCGACGATGAGCAAAGAGGAGTTGTAAAACTCTCTTGAGGCTCATGAGCAAAAGATGGAGGAGAGAAATAATGATAAGGCAAAGGCGGAGATCGCTTTGCAAGCTCGCTTCGAAAAGAAGGACAAGAAATCGAAAGGAAAATGACCCATAAAAAGTAAAGAGAATTTTTAGAATTTTGGTGGAAGAGAGTCCTAAAGATCCAAGAATTCAATTACATACTACTAAGGCTACACAGTCAAATACTCAAAGTTTTTATCCTCAAGGAAATCGAGGGACACCTATTTATCAGTTATGTTGTAGTCACTGCAGCATCAATTTAAAACATCTTCTTCAATCTTGTACTAACCAATATGCATTTAATCTTATGTATGATAGTTTGATTGAATCTTTCTGCCAGACCATTTTGCTGGGGAGTACCTGCAGTAGTTACTTGTCTTGCAATACCAGACGCAATATAATGGTTGTCGAAAGACTCATTGTAAAATTCAAGATCATTGTCGACTATCAACCTCTTGACTTTCCTGCCAGTTTGGTTTTCAACCAGAGTATTCTAACTTTTGAAAATTTTCAAAAGTTTCATCCTTGGCTTTCTGAATGAATACCTAAAACTTTTGTGAGTAATCATCAACTATGGATAGAAAATATCTTGCGCCTGAGTGTGAAGGAATTTTTGCAGTGCCCCAAGTATCAGCATGGATATAATCAAGAGATTAATGTTTTCTTTGTTTACCTTTGTTAAACTTTGCCCTACCAAATTTAGCAAATACACAAGGTTCATAAAACTCTAATTTTTCGACCTCGTATCCACATAGCAGATTTTGTTTCAACAATTCAACCAGACCTCTTTCACTGTCATGGTCAAGTCGCTTGTGCCATAGCTCAGTCTTCAACATAGGTTTTATGGATGTCACATCTGTTGAACCACTTACAACCTCATCCTCAAGGGTATACAGGTCTGGCCTCTTGATGTCTTTCAAGACTTCCTTCGACTCCTTCATTACCGTTAGGATATTTTGCTCTCCTTTTAAAACATATCCTTTGTTGTCGAATTCACCAGGAAAAATCAAATTCCTCTTAAGAACATGTACATATCTGACATTAGTTAATAACCTTAATGACTCATCATAAAGCTTGAATCTAACATATCAAATTCTTGCAATCTTGCAAGATCCATTATTTCCCAACAACACTGATCCACCATCTTGATCACATAATTCCTCAAACACGTCCTTGTTTGGAGTCATGTGCCAAGTACAACCTGAATCCATAATCCACTCTTTGCTATACTCGTTTCTTGAAACCACCAGGACATCAGATGATTCATAATCATCTTGCACAATAGATACATTAGCATTATCCTTTCCACAATGATTATTCAGACTTTCAGAGCACATCTTTCTTGTATGACCTTCCTTCTTACAATGATGACATATAATTACAGGAGCATTGCCACCATGATAATTTTGTAGAACATTACCCTTCTTCTTCTCAAACCTACCATCTTTCTTCAAGAATTTTTCATTTACGAACAATCCTTCACAAACAGATGATGGCTTATGCTCTTTTCTTTCGTTCAAAATCCTTCGAGTACAAAGTTGATTGAACTTCTTCAAAGTTCAGGGACTCTCTTCTATACAAAAGGGTATCTTGTAAGTGATAATAAGATCTTGGTAAAGCACACAACAATAACAACAACAACGCTTGATCTTCATCATCAATCTTGACCTCGATATTCTCAAGATCAAGAATTAACTTGTTGAACATATCCAATTGTTCATCCAAGACTTTGTCTTCACTCATCTTGAATGAATACAAGGCTTGCTTCAGGTAGAGATGATTGACCAAGGATTTGGTCATTCAAGACCTGCCACATAACCTTATCACCAAGGCTTAATATGATGGCACTATGGACTTTCTCGATCATCATTGTCTTCTCCTTCTCCATTAGGAAGTCATCTATCTTCTTTGATCCTTTCAACGTTTCTAAAAAACCTTGTTGAACCAATAGGGTGTGCATCTTCAAGCGCCACTAACTGAAATCATTCATACAAGTGAATTTCTCAATCTCATACTTTGTTGACGACATCTTCTCCTTCACGCTCACCACACCAATTTGTGTGAAATTGATGCCTAGAAAACAAAGTATGATCGGTTTCTTGATTAAGAAGAAAACCACAAAATAAAATAAAAGAGAGAAGAGAAGAGAAAGACAATTCCAAATTATTTAAAACTTTGTATTCTTGATTCAATTACACATTAGAGAACAATTTTTACAATTGAGTCTCAACCAAACAACTTTCTCCTTCTAATTAGGATCAAGGATTAATGAAGGAGTGAGAACTAGTATGTTATTTATAAGAAAATTAAACTCTATCTTTCAACTAAGATACTAAACAATTGGCACAACAGACTAGCTCAATTCGACATACTAACTTAAACAACATCCTAACATATTTCGACAACTACACTAACTCTTCAACTTCGATAGAATTTACTACAACACTAACTTATAACTCATAAACTACCGTGATACCTAATTTTTTTTACCTAAATCTTTTTTCTTCTTTTTCTTCTTCCTTTTGAAGAAGCTTAAATTGACCTCCCACTCAAAAAGAAAAACAAGATAGTTACAACTATCTAATCCATCCACCGATATCTTCCATGTCTAATGAAGTTAATAGGCTAGTAACTTAAAAACCATTGCGAGTTCAAACTTATTGGAACTATAGTTTCCTAGTGCTACTTCTACCAAAGACGGTGACAGCGACTAGCTCTATCATACTTTTATATTTGACTTACATTTGAAGTCATATATATATATATATATATATATATATATATATATATATATATATATATATATATATATATATATATATATATATATATATATATATATATATAATTCACTTAATGTTAATTGGCCTAAGCAATGAAAAAGTAAAAGGTGGAAAAAGAATATGCCATAACATAAACAAGAAAATGAAGCATAACTATATAGCATGATATCAGTACAAACAAACTTGACAAACTACAAATGCTGTAATATATAAAAATCCATCCTTGAAGCTCAAAAACATAGCTCATAACGGATGAAATCAAGAAGGAAATCACAAAACTGTTTCCTTCTTCCCTACTCATGCTAATAATTATGCTACTTAGAGTTAAGACTAGTAAAATGTTAAATGAACAAAGGTAACAACACTATATGGTATATGACCCTGAAGCTGAAAGGCTCACAAATGCATTGAGCCTAATTGAAGGAAATGAATCCACTAAAACTTCAAAGATGTCAAGAAAATTATTGAAAGCTCAAAGGTTGTCTGGTAAAAATATCAGCAACCGATGATTGCGGACGAAAGAAAACTTCAAGATTAATTCTGATCATTGTTCCAGTAGAATGGCCTAATGAAAGAACTTGACCCCATCTGAGGATCAAAATCATTGAATTTTCTGATTGTTGGTTGAGATTGGAAAGTGGAATTTGAGACTGCGAAAAAAGATTAAAATTGTTGTTTGTATCCAAATCATCCCAAACAGGACTGCCTGGTCCCCAACCAGCTGGGATAGCATTAAACCATGCTGACATTTCACTCCAAACCAGTTCCTGTGACTGTGAAACTGAAACTCCTTCTATGCCTTCGCTCACCGTCGCGTGACTCGCATCACTCGATCCAATTCCGGAGTCATTCTCGTTAGACTCCTCCATTGGAAGTTCCTGCATTGACAACGGAGGTTCAGGCTGCTTTGTAGTGGTGTTACTTGAAGGACAAGAAACAGATGAATCTGTTGTTGTTGATGTTGTTGGAGGCGGCGATGAATGTGCTTCTTCTTCTTGTTCTTGTTCTTTCTCTTTTTCTTTATCTTTATCTTTATCTTTGTTGAGAAAAAGTTCAGGAAAATTGAGCCGCGCATTCTCTCCTCTTAACTTGAATGCTTCGCGATCATAGGCTAAAGCAGCATCTTCTGCAGTATCAAATGTGCCTAACCAAAGACGAGTTCGATTTCGCGGTAGACGAATTTCAGCAACCCATTTCCCCCAATGGCGTTGTCTAACTCCTCTATAGAGTTTTGTTGTGCTTATTGGTTGAACTTGAGGCCTAAACATTGCTCCATTGTTATTACTATTACCATATTGCCCTCCCAAGTACCTATTGTTATTGTTGTTCATCATCATCAACATTCTTCCTCTTGGACTAAGATTCAATGCATCACTCCAATACTGAAGAAGCTGTTGATGATGTTGTTGGGACAAAATCGGTGGCGGATATGAAACAATATTGTTCTGTTGTTGTGTTTGTGATTGTGACCCAAAAGATATCATTTGTTGCTGTTGTTTTTGGATTTGTGTTGTTTGAATAGGTTGTTGTGGTGGAGGGTGAAAAGGTAAATTGTTGTTGGTTCCAAATTGTTGAGAGTTGTTATCAAAAGCAAAGGGAAAAACAAGTCTTGAAGAAGAAGAAGAAGCTGGAGAAGGAAGAGAAAAAGGTGAAAACTGATTTTGATTTTGATTTTGATTTTCACGTTCAGGGCTTTTGCTTTTCTTGAAAGGTCTATTATGTGAAATGGAAGCTTCATCAAAAACGGGCTTCCAATGATGCTTTTGAGAAGCGCTTAATTCAACACTTTTTCCTTTTTCAATCTCCCAATTAACTTGGCTTTCACCCATTTGCGTAACCTTGTTGTGATTGTGAGTTTCATCCGCAAAACCCATGTTGAATTTTCCACTGTTCTTAGCCATTTTCTTCCGCTCGCTCTCTCAAACACAGAAAAAAAAAAGTGATTTTTTTTATTAAAAAAATTTGAACTATTCAAATCAAAGTGAAGTGATTTAAATTTGAACGACCCAGATTCAGATTTGGTCAGAATATAAAAGAAAGACCAAATTTTTGATTCTGGGTTTGTTCAAAAACAGCTTATTTATCCGATAAAATCAAAAACAGAATCGGATGAAAAAGCGCTTAAATTTTAAGCTACCCATTTAAAGAAAAAGAAATATTAACAAAACGAAAAGGGAGAGAGCGAGCGGGAATCAGAATCCAATGGATTATCAATGCTTTGAATTTTGCAGTGTGAATTTGTGATACTTTTGGGAGGTGAAAGCCTGGGAGAATTAATTGGTTTGTGAGAAATGAGAATGTGATGAGAGAGTGATTTATATATGAACAAGTTGAAAGGGAAAGGGTTTAAAAGTTAAATTTCAAATTTTTTTTGGTTTCTGATTAAAGAAGCAAAGAATTAGAGAAAATGTGTAGAAGTTTCTTCAATGGGTGGCTGAATGGAGCCCACACGGTTCTGCCTTTGCTTCAAAACCAATCTCTTACTTTTTAAAAATATTAAAAGTTTATAATGTGATTAATTTTGTACATTAAAAAAATTGTTTTGAATAAGTCATTATAACTCAATCTGTCCTGGGCTCCGGCTTGACCGGGCAGGCCCAGTCCAATAATATTTCGTCAAGCTCAATCCAGCTTAGACTCAACCGTCGAGCACAGAGTCCGGACGGGCAAGTAACGTCCCTCTGCAGGCAGAATCTTTCTCATCTGTATCGAACTCAAGACTCTCCGTCGATCAGACACTACTCCCGTCGGGCAGAACCTCCTCTTGCAGGCAGAATCTGCCCCCTTTGTCGGGCAGGACAACGTGTCCTTCACGCATTCTCCACGTGCCCCCTCCGCAGGGACACGTCATCCACCAACTGCCCACCTCCGAAAGAGCAGGTCAATCCACTTTCCGGAGTCCACGGAGCAGTTGAACTAGGGCGAAGACCACATTCTGGTCTTCACTACGCCACGTAAACCCTAGTAGCCACTTGGGTTGGGCATGTCCATCCAGCCCAACTCAAATGACCGTTAGCCCTGCGCTGGGTCTCTCTATAAATACCCTCTTTCACAAGAGGGTCAGGTATTCTATTTTTACCCTCTTTTTGTACTTGTGATCACTCTGCCCATACCCTTACTTTGGCATCGAAGTGTCTTGCAGGTACACCCCCTCCTCTTCTCCAACACCGGTGAACAGGCAGTAAGTCAAAGACGCGTGACAGTCAGTGATCCCCTTCTGATCAGGTCAGATTACAATCATATAAGTATTAAGTTGTCAATAAATTTCTAATATATTCTTCACTCCATTTAGAATGTGAAAATAAACAATGAAAACTTAAATTAAAATAAATCATAGATGATTCGATGATAAAATTTTAATAATAAGTGATTTAACAGATTTTAAATAAAATTCAGATATTATATTAAGAAATGTGCTTGAATTTAACTTAATCTTATAAATTAATTTTATAACATTGAGTTGAATTTAACTATTTTTTTTTGATAGATTCAACTAAAAAAAATTGAAATGTAAAAATATTTTGTTTGATATACTATTGTATTAATAGATTTGACTAGAGTTTGATCTAATATTCTTTTTATTTTTATTTTAAAATGAATACTATTTTATTTAAAAAAACGAAAATAATATCTCTCTATTTTTTAATTATTTCTTATGCACTATTTCTAAAGTGTTATATATGATTTATTTTTATGGTTGATGGAAAACACATTAGTAATTAATAAAGTTAATTTTCAAAAGGTGACATGACATGTATTTTTAATTTTATTATACTTTGATCTGTAGAAAAACTTATCATCTTAAAAAGATTTATTTTGCTTTATTATTATTATTATTATTATTATTATTAACAAACAAAATTTAAATGAATTGAGCTTGGCCTCATCAAATTCTTTGAAGTTTTAATACACTTCAATCCTAATGCACCTCGTGTATTTCTCAAGAACGGCATAAAAATTTAGGGTCAAAATTAATTGGTTTGGTAAAAAAAAAATTGTTTTTAAAATTTAAAAATTAAAGACAAATATTGGAAATTTTAATATTAATT
This sequence comes from Lathyrus sativus, assembly GCA_963859935.3. Lineage (NCBI taxonomy): Eukaryota > Viridiplantae > Streptophyta > Magnoliopsida > Fabales > Fabaceae > Lathyrus > Lathyrus sativus. The sequence goes on from OZ012735.1 coordinate 941,824,239, forward strand.
TTTAGTTTTGAAAATTAAAAAAAAAAAAAAGGGAAAATTTTTTATAAAAAAATGGTACACTTTTCATTAATGATAAATTCGTACTATTGTTAAACTATAAAAGAAATTAAACATGCAATTATTAAATATATTCTATTTAATTTATTTTTTACAAAACTCTTTTTTTAAAATCAATTTATAAAATAGTTTTTAAAAATTAAAAATTAAAACTCATTCAATCAAGTAACTAATTCCTTATTTTTAAGAACATGTTTCCAAACTTCTTATGTCTGAAAGCTTTCGTCCAAAGCTTATATTTATTAGTTATTAGTTACATGGCGATTTCTTTTTATTTACTGTAATTCTTTTTTGTTTAGAAAAATTATTTTAAATTTTTCTTCTATTTTGAAGTATGAATCTCTTAATGTGCGAAATATTTTTAGTGAGTAGAGAAAGAGAAAGAAAATAAGAAAATAAGAATTGATATTATTAAATGATTATGTTATAAAATTGAATTACAAAGTATCTATTTATATATACATAAGTGACTTAACTACTAAGTAGTAAATATAACAAACTAAGTAACAAATCTTAAACTCCAATTAATTTTAGGCTTAGGCCACACAACTTGGATTATATTATATCTTAGCATACCACCCCATAATCTAAGTTGTCGAACATATGTTAATCATAGTCGATCTAAACTATGTCTAATTTCTTTCTCAAATTCAGAAATTTGTCGATCTTCAATCCTTTGATGAAAATGTTGGTTAACTGTGCTTCACTTTAGCAATGTCTTACTTCAAGTTCACCTCAATTTACCTTCTCCCTTAAGAAATGAAATCTAGCTTCGATATACTTATTCCTTCCATACAAAACTGGATGCAAGATTTATGGCTGAGTTGTTGTCGATCTACAACACTAGAGGTTTCTTCATTTCGACCTCCATTTCTTCAAGCACATATTTGATCCAAATTGCTTGACATGCAACATAGAATCTTGCTACATATTCAGCCTCACACGATGACAATGTCACCATAAGTTGCTTTTTCGAGCACCATGAGATTGGGGCACTAGATACTTGAAAGAAATAACCAGTTATGTTTCTTTGATCTTTCTTATCTCCACACCAATCAGCATCTGAATAGCAAATAACTATAACTTCTTTGCTTTCAGAGTCACGTCGAAATAGACTTTCATAGTTTATCGATCCTTCTAAGTATCTCAGGATTCTTCTTACAGCCTTCATGTGTAGCACCCTTGGTTCGCACATGTATCTGCTCACTAATTCGACTGAGAAAACTATATCAGGTCGACTGTTGCACACATATCTCAGAGATATGACAATTTGTTTGAACACAGTTGCATCGACTTTGTCTTTTTCTCCATGCTTGTCCAACATCAAATTTGGTTCGACAAGCGAAGATGCAGGAGTGGAATCATCCATCCTGAATCTCTTGAGTATCTTTTTGACATAATTTCTTTGAAGTAGAAACATACCTTGCTTAGACATTTGAAATTCCATGCCTAGGAAGTACGACAACTTTCCTAGATCCGACATTTGAAATTCTTTCTCCATCAGCTCTTTGAACTTCGACAAGTTCTCCAAACTATTTCCACTTACTAACAAGTCATCGACATGTGAGTAGATGATTGTTATATCTTGTGTCACAACCTGAACATAGACACCATACTCAGATTTGCATTTGATAAATCCCAATTCAACCAAGTATGAGTCAATCTTCTTGTTCCATGCCCTAGGTGTCTGCTTGAGACAATAAAGTGTTTTATGTAACTTGTATACTTTCCTTGCTTCCTCCTAAATCACAAATCCAGGAGGTTGTGTGACATACACCTCTTCATCTAGAGTACCATTTGAAAACGGTGATTTCACATCTAGGTGAAATTTCGACCAGCCTTGATTCCATTCCAAGGCGACTACTAGTCGAACAGTTTTCAATCTTGCTATCGGTGCATATACTTCAGAGTAGCCGACTCCTGTTCTCTAAAAAACCTCTAGCGGCCAATGTCGCCTTATGTCTTGCTATCGACCCATCAGCATTGCGCTTTTACTTGAACACCCACTTCACTTTGATAACTTTTTATGTGCTGGCAATTCGACTAACTCTCATGTGTTGTTTCTTTCGATTACTTGTAACTCTTAGACCATAGTTGACTTCCATTGTTTCTTTCTATTGCTTGTAACTCTTATGCCATATTTGACTTCCACTGTTTATCATTTAAGGCTTCGCTATATTTGATTAATTCAGCACCTAAAAGTATGGAAAAATGAACTAATTTTCCATCTGTTATGACTTTATTATCACAAGTCACTTCGTAGTCTTGAAGTTTTATTAGACGAGCTCTAGTTATTTGAGGTCTTTGACTAGTAATGGCTACACCATCTTCAACTTCGTCTGTGTTGGGCATGTCGGCAATTGTTTCGCCTTCAACTGGAATATCGACAATATCTTCGACTTCAACATCATTACTTGCTTTGTCAAAATCATAGCTCATCAAAGACTTGTTGTGTGCATCATTAGAATTCCAATCCCAAGCAGAATTTTCATCAATCAAAATATCTCGACTCATCACAATCTTCTTATTAATTTGATTGAACAACCTATATGCACCAGTTTTGTGATATCCTACCAGAATTATAGGTTCACTCATGTCATCAAGCTTCCTTCTTCTAGCATTAGGAACATGCTTGTATCACATAGAGCCAAACACCTTCAGATGACTCGTTGATAGTCGTTTTCCAATCCAAACTTATTCTGGAACCTTGTTTTTCAGCTTCTTGGTAGGGCACCTATTTAGAGTATAGATTGTAGTGGAAACAGTTTAACCCCATAAGGATTTTGGCAAATTCTTCTGCTTTGGCATGCATCTTTCCATGTCCAATATGGTCTTGTTTTTTCTTTCTATAATTCCATTATGTTGAGGCGTTTAAGAAGCAGTTACCTCATGATTGACACCATATTATGCACAAAACTCTTCAAACATCTTGGAAATGTATTTTCCACCTTCATTTGTTCGTAGAACTTTGATATTCTTTTTACTCTGATTTTTTACAAGCATCTTGAATCTCTTAAAGATTTCAAATACTTCGTCTTTTCGCTTGATCACATAGATCCAAAGCTTTCGATTAAAATCATCGACAAACGAAACAAAATACCTGTTTCTACCAATGGTATGCTCCTTAAAAGGTCCACATACATCTGAATGTACAACTTCAAGTATGCAGGAGGATCTCATTTGCATAGTCAAAATCAAATAATTTATGGATCGCTTTCCGACTAGACAACCTTTACAGAGTTTGTCGGGCATCTCCAGACTTGGTATACCAATTACCGTAGCTTGAGTAATCAGTTGATTGAGCAATCAAAAGTTCAAATGTCAAAACCTCAAATGCCATAGCCAACTATTTATGTGGTCGACAACAGTTTTTAGACATTATACTTCAGCCGAACTGAACATGGTCTTGAATGTCCTATTCTTCGAAAAAGGAGATTTTAAGACCAATTTATTCTGAGTATCAAATAGTTCCAAGGTTCAATCTTTCATAATCAATGAGAAACCTTTTTCGACTAGTTGTCCAACACTTAATAGATTGCATTTCATACCTGGTACATAGAGTACATATTTGATCATAATTTTTCCTCTATTGCTCTTTTGATTAACTATGTCGCCAGTACCTTCTGCTTCCAACAAACTATTATCTGCAAGTTTGACCTTGCTCTTCTTTGACGAGTTGAAGTTTGCTAACCATTATTTTCGACCAGTCATGTGATTCGAGCAGCCCGAGTCGAGGAATCAGATCTTGGAGTCGACATAGTCATATACAACTGTAGCCATAACCACCATATCCTCAAAATCATTTGAATCTTGACATGCAAGTTTTTCTCCTTCCTCTTTTCCTTTTGTCGCTCCCTTGCTTTTATTGTACCAACAATGCTTGGCTAAGTGGCCCCATTTTCACAATTATAGCACTGTACACTTTTTTTGTCTTTCTGATAGAAGTTCCCTTCTCCTTTTTTTTAGGATTCAGAAGCCCTATCATTGACCTCATACTTTTGAGGGTTCGACCAAGACTTCTTTCTCTGAGTCTTATCTCCTTTGCCATTGAATTTGTTGGAACTACCTTGCTTCTTCCAAGCCCGAGCCTGCAATGCTTGTATTGAATCTTGAAACCCTTTCCTTTCGACAATCCTAATCTCATGCGCCTCCAACGAACCAACCAAAATTTCCAGTTTTAGGGTTTCAAGATTGGTAGATTCTTTAATATCTACGATAACATGATCAAAGTGAGAGGTCAACGTACGCATTACCTTCTCAAATATTATCTTATCAGTTAGAGTCTCACCACAACCCTTCATGAGATGGATGAGATTATGCACCTTCGACACATAGTCTACAATCTTTTCATCTTCTCCCATCAGCAGCAATTTATATTGTCATCGCAAAGTCTACAATTTGACGACTTTGACTTTCTCACATCCTTCATAGTACTTGACAAGAATATCTCATGCCTCATTCGCCAATTCATCATGAGAGATCTTGTCGAAATTTACCGAATCTACCGCTAATTGAATGTAATATGCAACCTTGCAATCTTTCTTCTTCGCCTCCTTGTTCATGACTTTCTGAGCATTAAATGCATTCGCAGGATGCTCAAGGACGTCAAATATAGATTGCATTTATTTTCTCCATCAGATCCAATTCTTGAAAGCCAAATATAGATTGCATTTATTTTCTCCATCAGATCCAATTCTTGCCGTTAAGAATCGAAAGAGAATTCAGAATGCCATTAGTACCATTCATCTCTGCAACGATTGATTAACAACCCACAACCCAAAAACACGATCACCGACATGTGATTCTAGAAAACACAGTCAAGAACCTAAATGGAGCTCTAGATACTACTTTGTTAGTGTGTGAGACACTTTTAGTGAGAAGAGAGAGAGAGAGAGAGAGAGAGAGAGAGAGAGAGAGAGAGAGAGAGAGAGAGAGAGAGAGAGAGAGAGAGAGAGAGAGAGAGAGAGAGAGAGAGAGAGAGAGAAAGAGAATATAAAAATAAGGATTGATATTATTGAATGATTATGTTACAAAAATTAAATACGAAGTATCTATTTATATATACCTAAGTGACTTAACTACTTAGTAACAAATATAACAAACTGATCTGACCTGATCAGAAGGGGACCAAGGACTTGCCACACGTCGTTAATCTACAGCCTGTTCACCGGTGTTGAAAAGGAGGTGGGGGGTGTACCTGCAAGACACTCTGATGCCAAAGTAAGAGTTGGGGCAGAGTGACAGCAAATACAGAAAAGGGGTAAGAAGTGAATATCTGACCCTCTTGTAGAAGAGGGTATTTATAGAGAGACCCCGGTGCAGGGCCAACGGTCATTTGAGTTGGGCTGGATGGTCAGTCCCAACCCAAGTGACTGCTAGGGCTTACGTGGCGTAGTGAAGACCAGAACGTGGTCTTCGCCCTAATTCAACTGATCCGTGAACTCTGGAAAGTGGGTTGACCTGCTCTTTCGGAGGTGGGCAGTTGGTGGATGATGTGTCCTCGCGGAGGGGAGAACGTGGGAGGGACACGTTGTTCTGCCCGCGGAGGGGCATTGCCTGCCCGACGGGGACTCTGTGCTCGACAGCTGTGGCCCAAACTACATTGGGCTTGACAGAATATCATTGGGTTGGGCCTGCCCGATCAAGCCGGGGCCCAGGCCAGAATACAAACTAAATAACAAACCCTAAATCTTAATTAACTTTAAACTTAAGCCACACAACTTGAATTATATTATATCTCAACCAAATCAATTTTTTACAACTTAGCCAACACATCTCCTAAGGTGAATACTCCCTAATTTCAAGAAGAAAAAAAATATCAAATTTAAAATAATATTCATATATAATTAATAATACTTTTTACAGTATTATTTAATAGAAATTCATCATTCACTCATATTATTTAACTAACTTATAAATATCAATATAATTTGACAAAATGCATAACAGTAATTAGTTAATCGTTTAAAATATTTTTATATTGTAAGTACATATTCTTTTTGTCTCTAAAAAATTATGACAATCTTATCTATTTATCATATCATATTAACTATTAGTGAATTATTATTATCATAAAACAAAAATATAAATTATAATTTAGGTGTGATGCACATATTATTATTTAAATGATACTAATACAATTTAAAAATAGACAATTTAAACTACATTACAATATAAAAACGATATTTTTAAAATAATTTTTTATAAATGTGATAATTATTATGAGATTATTTACCAGAGGCAAATAATTTAAACATATATCCATGTCACCTTTTTTATTAAAAAAAAAGATTAAAAACTTATTTATTTTGAGGGATGAAAATCATTGAGACACCTCTGTTTGATCCTAACCGCCTATGATCGAATTTGGGTCACTAGCTTCGGGAGATATTTATGTTGTTTGTCTTTTTATCGATACAGATGTCGAAAGTAGAGAAGTTGAATGTGAGTAGGTTGGAAGAAAAACAGTTTTGAACTGTTTCGGTGTCTGTATAACATGATGTGTTGTTGAGGGATTGGTGGTATCATCATTGACTAGATATTTTTTCTGCTGTCTGCTTCACAATGACGGCACCACCATGGCCCCTCCAACAACATAATGGTGCTTCATGCCTTCCTTTTCAAACCGCGGCATTGAATTTAAAAAGTGAGTTTTAGTTCTAACTCTCTATAATAAATACTTTATATATATTCACAGTATAAAAATATTTTATTATCTTATTTAATAAAAATATCTAAATTTACACTATCTGCATCATTCACTTTTTCTAAAAATAATAGATATAGATTTTTTTTTATACAATACATATCTAAACTTTCCTTTTTATGTTTTTGAAAAACTTGGTTATATTCTAATACATATAGTTATAGTTGAGTGTGAATTTTTGATAACTATTATTATTTCCTCTACATATCATATTTTTTATTGGAAACATTAAATAATATTTGTTCACTTTAGATATTTACTGTTAAAAGTTAATATTAACTAGTTTAAGTAAGTAATATTTAATAAAATTAAAGTAATGAATATTAAATGAGGTCAACATGAATAAACTGATGTGAAATAGAATGGTTTAATCACATCAAATTATTGATAGATTTAATAATAATATTAATTTTATTGATAGAAAATATGTGTGATAAAAAACAATGATGATCAAAATAAATGATTTCAAGAAATAAAATAATTTTTACCATTTAAACTTTTAAGTTTTTTGACTAGAATTATTATTTATTTTTTTTTCGTGTTTTTATTCAAGATCTACTAACAATAGTGATAGAAATACATATTAAGAATCGTTGAAAGCAACATATCTATAACGAGCCAATAGCACGACCAATGAATGAACCGATCCTCAAATCGAAATGACTAAATTTGATACATGCGAACTATTAGAACCAAACCCATTATCCGAAGACTGTCGACCACCACCGACTAGACTCCTACCACCACTGCTACACTGCCCTAGGTCGATGTCATAGTGCATCCTTGCCACGCGGCTTCAACGCCTTCATCGACTTCTCAGTTGCTTTTCTAAAGTTTAGGTTTTTGACAATCTCGAAACATGTTTTACTTCTCTTCATCACTTGAGGCTTTAAGACACATTTCTACAGTTCTCCACTTTGACTTTAAATAACTGGTGATGCCAATTTATCCACCAACCACCTTATTTCTCTCAACTTTGATTAAGTTCAGTCACACATGAGCCTTGATCATGCCATTTGCATCCACTTTCTTCCAACCACTTTTTACTGCTTAAGTAGTATGACAAGCCAACAAGTATGATTCTTCAACCAATTTTGACTCCCTTTACTTTCAAATTTCTCCCTGAAGGTCAATGTTTCTAAGTTTTGCAACCATTCATCAGTATTCAAAGAATAACTACCAAGGCTAGCATAAATTTATTCATGAAATGACACAATCTTCCTCCTTATCTTATCACGAGTCAAATGATGATCAGAGGTCATTATAATTGTTCACTCACTACTTCTAGTATCCATAGGAAGAACCTTCACCTCAAGCTGAGTCGTATCAATCATAGTTTCTAATATCTTCATCTCCAAGTATTAACCATTTCTCCCTTTACATGAATCAGTGAAAGTAACACATTAGTTCATGATAAAATTTGATACTCTAGGTTCCACTTCACACAACTCATAACCTTTCCTGGCTCTTGGATACAGGTTGAGGACACAATTTACAACTTACCACCAAACTGTAATAATTTGATATGTGTATTTGACAAAGATTTGATGACCTTCAAATAAGAGTAGTTAACAATTTACATACTCTAAACATCCATAGGTATCTAGAAGTCTATTCCTCTGAAAGGATACCTTCGAATTAGGTAAGTTATTTTGGTATGTCTTGCCCAAGAAACTCCATGGAAACTCAGCTCCTAAAACCATATGAGAACTGGTCAAATATGTTTTTATCCTTTGTCTCATGTAAAACTCATTAAAGTTTTCTATAACAACCTCAAGGGATCTACCATGTTATGATCTCAAATTCCATAGCTTATTCTTATCATGAAAGTGATTGCAAGTTAATGATAAATGACCAATAACATCGAAGCCTTCTAAAATATAAAACCTACATATTTTATACCTTTTACCTACGACCATTCCACAATATAACTAGGCCTACACCAAACTAAGTAAGTTTCTTTCATTGCCTTCGGTCCTAAACATGACTACTTCATGTGCAAAGTTAACTCTATATTCAGTATTTATTCCATTGCAGAACTAGAAATGGTGGAGTGAAGCTTCACAAGTGATTCAGTGATGCGACACATTAGATCAGAGGTTGCGATCACAATGTTTCTTAAATCAAAGACGTTGATCTTGAATCAATGTCGTTAGTCGGTGTTGATCTTGAATCGGCGTTGCTAATCTCTAATACGACTGACAGATTGGGAGTACATGTATGATTAACACTCCAACATGCAAGTTAGTTAAGAATGTTAGATGATCATAAAGATATTGGAGATTAGAGACTGTGTACATGAAAACCTTTTGTAGAGGTATTTATACCTTGGAATTAATGAAGTAGGTTGGATAAGTGAGCCTCGTGTTATTGCATCTTTAGCCAGTGCAGGATAGCGTTTCCTTGGACCTTTAACCGACACTGAACAATATCCATAAAAGACTTCATCAATTTGAAATTCAATGAAGAAAAAGGGGGGAGATTTGTACAAAGTGTACTCTGTCAAAAGTTCTACAAGGAGAAAATATGCATTATCTAAAAATAGAAAAATTGGTCTTTTCCTCAATTGATTAAGCTTAGAGACTCAAAAGTTAATTCCATTCACATTTAGTAGTTGTCAAAATCAGCTTTCTATGAAAAAGATCACGTAAAAGCTCAATTTTTCATGATTAATGGTGATGTGATTAGTAGAAGAGCTCTTAGAGTTTCAAAATGTCTTTGAACCAAAAGAAGCAATTAAATCCCTAGTCTTAGAATAATTTTAAGTCAAGATAAGACTTCTTTCACACAAAGTAAATGAAATAGATAAAATTAAAAATTTCTCTTGCAATGGATCCTTACGAATGGTCATGATTTAAAGATTAATTTATTCCTCTTATAGCGGAAAATCGTTGATCGTCAAAATGGATTAATCACAAGCACAACATGAACAAAAATGCCTTTAACAATCCACACTATCATAGTTTGCTACAAGAGCACCACTCATATCCCTCTTCATGACTTGGTAAGTTCCTAATTAGCTACTTTATACGTGCCTTGTTATAGACAATGTTTGACAGCACCAAAATGATCAACTCCTAATGCAGGGAGCATAATAGTTTCAGGTCAAACGGTGATATGTTCCACTATCACTATGAGAATAACTTATGAGACATGCATAACATACTATATAGTATTATCGTGGTAGGTTAATCTAGTATAAGTATTACTCATAATATTTATACATATGCGAAGATTTGATATCTCATATATATGACTTGCGAGTAGGGATGACAAAAAAATCTGTACCCGCCGATATCTGTGGATAAAATCCGTCACGGATATGGGGTGAGTAGCTTAATGGATATCCACAAATAAAATAAATTGATATTTAAATATCTGTTTGTTAATGGATATGGATACATGTTTAATGATATCCGTGTCCACGGATATCCATATCCGTGTCCATGGATATCCATATCCGTTAATAAATTATAAAAATTATTTAAATATTATTAGTTTATTATACCTTATCTTTTCATTTTCTAAAATAAATTAGTCTTCTTTTATATATATATATATATATATATATATATATATATATATATATATATATATATATATATATATATATATATATATATATATATATATATATATATATATATATATATATATATATATATATATATATATATATATATATATATATATATATATATATATATATATATATATATATATATATATATATATATATATATATATATATATATATAAATTTTTTATTTTTATTTTTATTATTTTGAAATTTTGAAATTTTCTTTGAAGAAAACCTTTCACATTTCATTCAAATTTTATTAGCCATTTCATATTTAAACTCTTCAATACTTCATACCTCACTTCAATAATTTTACAGTCCAACCAACTAGTGTCGTTATTCCTCTGTCGAGCTAGTGTCTTCCTTCCTACTCATTTGTCGTCCGCTCTTCCATCATAACTCACAATCACAATATCTTTTATTTTTTTGTTTAAAATAAAATGTATGAATATTATGTTTGGATCTAATTATGTTTTGGTGAATAAGAAAAAAATTAATGTTATGGAATTTTATTGTTAAATTAAGAGCGAGTTATATGGATGTTTTGTGATAATAACTTTTTGTGTCTTTAAAAGAAGTTAAAAATGTTTTTTATAAAAAAAAATATTATCCATGGATACTTGTAAATATCCGCGGATACCGTAAAACCCGCGGATTATCCGTTTAACGGATACCCGCATGAATATGAGGCATATATGAATATCATATTTATCCAATGGGACGGATACGAAGGTATTCGTCCCCATGAATCCATTTGCATCCCTACCTGCGAGATATGGTTAGTAGTCTACTCTCATAATTCTCTTTATGCATTATTGTTGTCCCATTTGACAGTAAAACTTGACTACAAATACTTTTAGAATGACATCCTTATATTTAATGGTGTTTTACATTTACATTAAAAAATTTAACTATTTTATGAATTTTATTAAGTTTAAAAATAATTAACATGATACAAGTTTTAAGCTCAATTATAAAACTATTGGTCTTCAGGTCTTACACTAACCATGCCCTATTTTTTATATGGTTAATTTAATATTAATGGAAGCGAGTCACAAATCATCCTCAAAAGAATCAAAGGCCTTCACATACATAAAGTCATACAATTTAACTTTAAAATCAACAATAATCAAGAAGAGTTCAAATATGTCATGCCAAGTTTGCAATCAACTTAAGAGATTAGAGTATCACATCTCCAAGTTAATTGTGGTTCTCAACTCATCGAGAAAGGACATTGTCTAAGGTTGGGCAAAGACTCAATAAGACTGGCCCAACTATGTGGCTCAATTAAGCTAACACACTCATTTGGCTAATTTGTCCAGGGTTGACCAAACACAACAAAAGATATCTTAAACCCAACAAAAATGGTGGTCGCCTCAACAATCAGACGAGAAGAGCCAACACCTAGGGGTGTACATGGGTTGAATAAATCCACTAAATTCGATCAATTTGGCCCAGACCGATCTCAAAAAAGGGTTAGAGTAGGTACAGCTAATATTTTATACTAATATTACTAAGTTTTGAATATTTTATGTAACTCTAAATACTATTGTAATATAATTTTAATTTTTACAAATATTTTTATTATAAATTTTATATTATATTTAAATATTTGATGTTAAAAGAATAACAAAACAAAACTATGAGTTTCAGTTATAAGCAAATCCAACTCAATTTAAGTTACAGAGTGTGTCAAATCCTACCCAAATCCACCTGATGTTTGTGTTAGCAAAATATCCACGTTTTGCTTCCTCTCACTCTCACTTTCGGTCTAACCATATTCTAAAAGGTTTCAAATTCACACATTAACGTTGTTTTTGCTCGACGTTGTAAAGTCAACACCATAACTTTGTTTTTCGCAACATGGTCGGTGAAAATCGCCACGTGTCAGTGGTCCACCTCCACCTTAAACTTTCATCATTTTGTTATCAGACTTTGTCGTTTTTGCTAAAGTCTTGTTAAAATAGTCCAATATTTCTATACCTGAACTCATTAATAAACACAACACGATAAGCCAACCTAAAAACGCACTTGAACCACCATCTACAAACGCGATTATTTACTTATGGCTTGTTTGGAATGGTAGTGAATTTTTCATTTATAATTTTAAAATTTGATATAAATTGGTTTTAGAAAAAAATTATATTAAATTATCAATCATTTTACAAAATTAATATGTTAATGATAAACAATATAGATAGATAAATATAAATAATGGAAAAAATATTTCTAACAAATATTTAAGTATCCCTCGCAACATTCTAAATTAAAAATATAAAATAAATATAACAAATTTAAAATGTTTTTGACTGATACATCTTCCTTCACAAAATTAAGTGAAGAACTTGTGAGACTTAGAAGAACTTGCATCTTATTTATATGATTAAACTCTCTATTCATTCACAAAACTAAGTGATGTGAGACTTCTTTAACACGTATATTTTTAACCAACCCTAACAATCTTCACCTTGATTGAAAATAATACATAAATTTTTATTGTCTTCATCGACAATCATACTCCACCATAAATAATATAGTCACTTGAAGCTATACCACTCCAAAAAATTTACATTGCTTTCACCTACAATCATAGTTTTAAAAAACCTATCATACTCCACCTAAAGAAGAGTATACTTCACTTGAAGCTAAACCACTTCAAGAATTTTCATATTATCTTCACCGACAATAATAATTTTTAAAAACTATCACACTCCACCTAAAAACGAGTATACTTCACTTCAAGTTAAACCACTTCGAGAATTTTCACATGCCAAAAACCAGGTTGAAACTTTATATTGCAACTTTCATGATGGTCGGAAGCTCTTAAACCATCCACATAATTTTGCACCTTTTATAATCTTGATTGTATCAACACATCTTTGACTTGAACTTTCTATAAGTCAAAAAAATTCTTTCATCAATTTTCTCAAAGTAAATCCCCACTACACACTACGCCAAAAATGACTTTTAGCAGCGCAACAAAAGACAGCGCTTTCTAAAAAAGCGTTGCTAAAGGGTCATGAAAAAAAAAACAAAAAAATAGCATACCTAAGACAACGCTTGTTAAAAAAGCGTTGCTAAAGGGGGGGGGGGGGGGTCAAAGAAAGCGCTTTAAAAAAGCGTTGCTAAAGGGGGGGTCTACGAAAGCGCTTTTAAAAAAGCGCTGCTAAAAGGGGTCCTAAGGCAGACCTATAGCAGCGCTGCTAAAGGGGGTCCTAAGGCAGACCTATAGCAGCGCTTTTAAAAGCGCTGCTAAATGCCAAAAAAAGCGCTACTAAAGGAGGTCCTAAGGCAGACCTATAGCAGCGCTTTTAAAAGCGCTGCTAAAGGGGGTCCTAAGGCAGACCTATAGCAGCGCTTTTAAAAGCGCTGCTAAAGGGGGTCCTAAGGCAGACCTATAGCAGCGCTTTTAAAAGCGCTGCTAAATGCCAAAAAAAGCGCTGCTATAGGTTTAAGTAGCATAAATTTAAAAAATCCCAATATTTTCGCAGAATCAGAACAGTCTTCTTCTTTCTTATTTCCACTCGCGAACGTTGCCCTATTCAGAATTAGAACAGCCACCGTCGATGCATTCCGTCCGCGCCTCCGTCCGACAGCCTCCGTCCGTCGTCTTTCCTCCGGTCATTCCGTCGTCACCTCATTCTGCCGCCGTCCGTCCATTTTTGACGGTCATATCCGTCCTCCACCAGCGCATTTCCACCATTTTAAGGTATTTGAAGTTTTTCATTTTCCATTTTTATTGTTCTCATAGTTGAATGCATTATTGGAGTTTGAATCTTTTAGTTGCTTTAGGTTGTTCTCATATAATATTTGAACTGATATTATATTCTGTTTTTAACATTCTCCATAACCATTCCATAACTATCTCACATTCTCTTAATACATAACATATGCAGTGTAGAATTGGAAATATAATAGTTATGATGTGTTGCTATCTGTGGTATAGATTGATTAAGGTCTCATGCTTGTTCGACTCGCTATTGCCCCTAATGTTTGCATCGATTAATTTCATTGTGCGAAAAATATTGGTTAAAAAGTGTTGTTGTTAGTCTCCTTATTTCTTCTGCTAGCTACAAAAGTTGAAAAACAACGAAGGAAAACTGTTATGTGGTTCATTGTTTCAGTGAATATTTCAGTTTTGATTTGGTTGACATAAGGAGTAGGATTCAAAAGAAAGAGCCTAGCTAAACCCACCTATTTATGTCTCTTTCACATTCCTTTTGACACAATTTCATACACTTGTTGGATAGTGAAGTTTTGTAATGAAAAATAATGGAATATGAAAAAGATTCAGCATATTCCACCCATGCATTTGGAAATATATCAACATGACAGAATTAATAAAAAAAGAAGCTAGAAGAGATGCTTATTTTTATACTTTTGATCAAGAAAAATGTTTAATTTATTAAGAACAATTGACACTATCTGGCTTTAAAACAAAACAATACAGATTATATTATACTTAGTTTATGCATTGTCACTTATTTTTTTATAGTTTTTTCTGATTATTTTATCAATCATATTTTGCAGATGAATATGGAAACTTTCCACCACTGCAGCTAAAGTATGCTGAAATTTCCATAACCTTACATCCTACATGCTAAATTTGATTTGAATATTCCAACATTTTCTCTTCAATATATATATATATATATATATATATATATATATATATATATATATATATATATATATATATATATATATATATATATATATATATATATATATATATATATATATATATATATATATATATATATATATATATTTTAATTTCTAACTTGAACATCTATGCTTTGTTTTTTTCTTCATTTTTGCAGATCAGGTGATGTACAGTACACATTGCAGTTTCATAAATATGTTAATCAATATATATATATATATATATATATATATATATATATATATATATATATATATATATATATATATATATATATATATATATATATATATATATATATATATATATATATATATATATATATATATATATATATATATATATATATATATATATATATATATATATATATATATATATATATATATATATATATATATATATATATATATATATATATATATATATATATATATATATATATATATATATATATAAAGTTAAAAGAGTGACATGAAAAATCATGGCAGGGTAAATAAATATTGTTATGTGATGCTGATATTGTTGTATATAGGAATGTCCAAAGGAGCCATTGTTGACATAGTTGTTGAAGGAGCTTTTGGGATTTTATTTTTGACACTCATTCTCTATTTTGTGCTATATAGAAGAAAAAAAGTTGCTCATGTAACTCTTCTACCAGTCCCGGGTGCGTCCGAAGATCAATATAGTCAACTCCAACATGGTATATCATATTTTGTTGTAAACTGTATAGTGAGATTTTCTAGTTCTAAATTGAAGATTAAGTTTTCATGCAAAATGTGAAACTGTATATGAGTATTATCTGTTCCATGGATTTAGGTTGTGGAAGCAGCTTGGATAAGGCCTCCGAATCGACTACTATTGCTTCTCCGAGGTTGACAGGTATTACGGTTGATAAGTCAGTGGAGTCTTCGTATGAGGAGTTAGCCAAAGCTACTGACAGATTTAGCGCGGCAAATATAATCGGTCGAGGTGGCTTTGGATCTGTTTACTACGCCGAGCTTCGAAATGAGGTTTGTGTGTTTAGAATCTCTTTTGTATTGCGCTTTATGAAAAAAATTATTCTTTCTGCATGGTATGGATCAATTCATAAGTTATATGATTCATTTTGATAATTAACTGATATTTTATGTGAGTAATTAGTTTTAAAATTAAATCGTGCATGTTCTGTTATATTATGTAGTATTTTGATGATTTCAAGTGCGGTACTTACTCGAAAGCAAGATTGGAAGAAATTAAGGAGGAATGGTGTCAATTTATTCTTGAGTTGAGAATTCTATAATGTATCTATTTGTAAAGTTATCGGATTTGTAATTATATGTAAATTGATTGTATATGTGATGTTGTTCTGAGGATCGGACTGTGTTGTAATATATTTAAGCAGGTATATGTGTATAATATTGCAAAGTGATGAATTATAATGTATAATTTAGTTATTGTGTATAATATTGCAAAGTGATGAATACACAAAAATAAGGCCAAAATAATTGTTATATATAAGGGCAAACTGTTGAACTAAAGGCCTGGATTATAAGCAGGGAATGTATTTGTTATAAGCAGGTTTATTGAAAAATATATAAAAAATGTGATTATTTAAAAAAAAAAAATTCAAAATCGTGAAGAATAGACAGCGCTTTTAAAAAAAGCGCTGCTAAAGGGGCAAAAAGAAGCCTAAAAAAGCGCTGCTATAGGTTGGAAAAGGGGGGCTCTAAGAAAGCGCTTTAGAAAAGCGCTGTTAAAGGGGGGGGGTCTAAGACAGCGCTTTAAAAAAGCGCTGCTAAAGGGGGGGTCTAAGAAAGCGCTTTTAAAAAGCGCTGCTAAAGGGGGGAGGTGAAGTGGGATTAGGCATCGCTTATAAAAGTGCTGCTATAGGGTGAAAAAAGCGCTGCTAAAAGTGCTGATAAAGGCAAAAAAAAAGTGCTGCTAAAGGCAAAAAAAAAGCGCTGTCTTTACCTTTAGCAGCGCCACTTTAGGCAGCGCTTTTAAGCGCTGCTAAAGGCCAAAAAAAGCGCTGCTAAAGGTCTTTTTTGGCATAGTGACACTTGAAAATTTGACATTTCAACCAAAACCTTTCCTGTAGGAAAATAAAATTTTCCCAACCAACACAAAGTATAAAATTTCTTTTCTGATGTGAAAGATCAGACAAAGCTACAACCACAGAGCATACTAAAAAATTTATACCCCACCAAACCAGACTCTTGATACCAGTTGTTAGGAAAAAATAAAGCATAGAAAAAAAGAGGAACACAATAACAACACAAAAGATTAACATGAAAACTCAAAAATCAGATAAAAATCACGATCATTGTCAATAAACAACTAGAGAATAACACTATGTGAAAATTGTTACAATACATAGACTATCCTCAACCACCCCAAAGCCCCAATACACCCGCACTCTCCAAAAAAAATATTTAATTATCTCTCACAACACTTTAAACCAAGGGTATAAGAGAAAATATAAAAAGTTAAATACAAGCTTAAAGTGCTTTTGACTGATACATCTTGGAATGAAGAACTTGAATCCTATATATAGCCTTGAACTCTCTCTTTCTTCATAAAACTAAACGATGTGGGACTTCGAAGAAGTTGTATCCTATATATAGTTTTTGATTATCTATTCATTCACAAAACTAAGTGATGTGAGACTTCTTCAACATGTATATTTTCAAGTAATCCCAACAACATAAACACTTTCTAGTATTAGGAAACTAAAAGTATCAAAGCTAAATGGAAAGAAAACATGTTGATTGTTAGAACAAGTTTTCTCATGTTTGACTGCTTCACTTAAAGCAGCTTTGAAGGAGATTGTCCTGCAGTATAAAACCTCTAGTCATAAGTCTCACCACTAGAGAAATCCCGATCAAATTTACATATGCATTTTTCCATCATATCCAACTGTATACCAGAACATCTGGAAGACTAAGTGTCGATCTCCATTCCTCTGGGTTAGTCAAGAAATTTATAAATGCCTTTTTTTAATAGATACTCTATTACTCTCACATGTGTTATAACAATTAATGATTGATATTTTGTGTAACACTTTTAAACTTACATCTAGTATTAACGGTGTGTGTGTATATATATATATATATATATATATATATATATATATATATATATATATATATATATATATATATATATATATATATATATATATATATATATATATATATATATATATATATATATATATATATATATATATATATATATATATATATATATATATATATATATATATATATATATATATATATATATATATATATATATATATATATATATATATATATATATATATATATATATATATATATATATATATATATATATATATATATATATATATATATATATATATATAGTCGGGTTTGTTAGAATTAAATGTAAGACTTTGAGTAATTCCGAATCAATCTTAATGAACAAGATTCAATCAACCGATTGAATTCTCTTCTTATTCTTCACTCTTCACTCGAGTGAATTAACCAACCTTGGTGGCAAGATGATTATCTCTGTACAATGACAATGAAAGGATAAAAGATGAATTTGGGAAGAAAGAGAATTAAGGATTCTAATACAAAATAGGGAAAGAAAAAGAGTTTCTGCAGAGTAACTCTCTGCTCCTCAAAACTGCAATTTTATTTAAGTGAATCACTTTACAATAATAGGGTTACTCACTATTTATAGATTTAGCTTGTTTGCTCCATAAGCAAAGCCCAAAATCAAAAAGTCCAAAAAACCTAATTCTGCTTGTACTACAAAAGTAAGTTTTAAGACAAAATTCATGTCGAGGTTAACTCCTCGACACTTCGACAACTAGGTGTTTTGATAGCAACATGCTTCAACACCATGAATTACATTCTTAACAGGGTTCAACTTACTTCAAAAATAAATTTTTTTTAACTTATTATAAATCACAACCTTTAAATTGAATAAAATCTAATGATTAATATTTTTATTTAATTGTAATTAACATTTTTACTCTATTAATCATTCTATTAAATATAAATTAAAGGCTATAATTTGGAGTGTGTGTATATATATATATATATATATATATATATATATATATATATATATATATATATATATATATATATATATATATATATGTATATATATATATATGTATATATGTATATATATATATATATATATATATATATATATATATATGTATATATATATATATATATGTATATATATATATATATGTATATATATATATATATATATATATGTATATATATATATATATATGTATATATATATATGTATATATATATATATATATATATATATATATATATATATATATATATATATATATATATATATATATATATATATATATATATATATATATATATATATATATATATATATATATGGGATCAACATACTCTTAGACTTTACTTGCTCCAAATCATAGCCTTTGAATTGAATTTAATCTAATGAAGTAGGACAAAGACAATCGCCTGTGATGCTAGGTGTGAGAGAGGAGGAGGGGGTGTACCTGCAAGGCACTCCGATGCTAAAGTAAGAATCGGGAGAAAGAACGCAAGTACATAATATGTGTGTATCAGGGTGAATATTGAATACCTGACCCTCTCGAATGAGAGAGTTTTTATAGTGCCCTCGGCGCTTGGTTATTGGTCCCTATTTTAGGGGCGAGATAACTGTTTCCCAAAGAATAGGTAACTGCCAGAATTAGCTGTTGGAACAGACAGAGGTGCCTATAACTAGCCGTTGCTACGGGAAGAGGCGCAGTTACAAGATTAAGCGTCTTGGTTGTTTCTGGACGGTGGGGTTGTGCGTGACGGGAAAATCTTGTCGAGGAGGAGTGTTGGCCCAGGGGTAAACTGGTTAACATCCCCTGTTGAAGGGGCTGAAAAGTAAATGCTTCCCCCCCTGCTTGGCTGGACTTAGGCAATTGAGTCGTTCTATGAGCAGAAGCGGATTAGGATGTGCCTAGCCACTGGGCCAATCTGGAACAGTAGCCCCCCCCCCCAAGTTATTGCTTCCGAGTACGAGAGTGATGACTTAAGGATAGTCTGTGTTTCGGGTAAGGTCTTCGCTAGCCGCAGGGATGGGACCGAGACCTTTTACCCAAGGGAATCCTTGCCCGGGTATCTATCATACTGCTTTTCAGGGAGCTCGAGATACGGGGAAACCAATGATTGATGGGATCTGAAGAGGGGAAGTGCCATGTGTGCCTCAAGCGTGTGCTGCATTTAATGCACAATGATGGCTAGGCTAGGGTCATGATGATGCCCCTAGCCGCATGTGCTCGTGTATGTGCCAGGGACCGCCTATAAATAGAGTGAGACGCAACTTACTTGCACTTTCGCTTCTCTCTCTTCCTTAACTCTTTGTTTTTGCTTTCAGCCGTCCGCCGCCGTCAAGCTCCAACAGGCCATTATACCAGCATCAACCAGAGTCGTTCGAAATCATCAAGCTCGTCTTCAACCATGTAAGTACACAAATTCCTTGCTTGTTGTATGTTTCATTGATTTCTGCTATTTGATTGCATGCGGTTAGAGTTGTAACAGAGTAGTTTTAGGGCGATTTTCTGGTGGTTGTTGGTGGCAGACGGTGGTTTGGCCACTTTCTTTTGTTGTCAATGTCGTTGGAACCTTTAGGAACTTAGGACTTAGAGACTTTTAGGCTTTTAGCTGATCTTGATATCGTAGCGGCACAGAGGCGTTCACCGCCAGCGGGAACCGTTGGTTCTAGCATGCTTATGAGCTTTTTGGTGGTTTCCTCTTGGAGATTATGGGTTTTGCGCTTGGGGAACTTTTCTCCGGATGTGTGTGGGAGATTTCCCAGGCACGCTCCTGTTGTTGACTATGCCATTTGAGTAGGGCTTAGGTCGGGGACGTTATCCTCGGGCCTTTGTGCGCCCTTTCACTTGACTAGCAGTGGAAGGGCAAATTTGATTTTGTCGTCTAATTCACTTTTATCCTCTACTTTTCAGGTAAAAGAGATGTCGCACGGGGCCGAAGAAGAGAATTTGAGAGCCCTATTCGAGGAAAGCTCCTTGGAAGAAACTAAAATCGACGATGCTTTCACGCCTCTTGACGTTGGGGAGGTGCCCGTCTTAAGGACCACCGCTGAAGAGTGGTCTGTGGTCGAACCAATGAAGCACGTCTCACTCTTTGCTTCTTATACTGGGGACGTTTCACAACAGTGAGGGCCGAAGGGGAATGGAAGGTCCATTTCCCCAGAGAAGATGATTGGATATGCTCGTCATACGGGGAGAGGTTTCTAATGTACGAGTATGTTTTTAAGGAGATAGGGCTGAGGTTTCCCTTTTTAGACTTCCAGAGGAAGGTTTTCGTGCATTTGGATCTGGCACCCTCCCAGCTGCATCCAAACTCGATTGCCTTTATGCGGACATTCAAGCTGGTATGTGAGTACCTGGAGATTGGGGTTACTCTCCCCTTGTCCTTCACCGTCTTCCACCTCCAACGACATGTAACAAGGAGGAAATTCGGCTGGGTCTCCCTGAAGTAGGGGAGAAAGTTGTTTAAACCTTTCTCTGAGTCCATCCAGACTTTCAAAGAAAGGTTTTACGTTATTAAACCTGTAACGAAGAAGGCCACTGATCAGTGCATCTTTATGCACATTCTCCTATATTTTTACTTAGGAATTTATTTACGTTATTTTGATTATTCTTATGTTTTGTTATGTTTTTATATTTTATTTTATTTTTGGTTTAATTTGATTTTCGCACTTTATTTTTCGTCTTTAGCAGTCTACGAGGAAACGATCATAACTGGAGTTCCGGGAATCCGTTTGAGGCGTTCTAATAATCGCCGGAAAGTTAAGAGAGAGAGAGAGAGCTATGACTTTCATGTTGGAGTCGAAGTCGGATTCGGAGCATATTTTCCCAGAATATTCGTTGAAGTTACAACATTAGGAATTTGTTTTAGTTTTGGGTCATGTTTTGGGCCTGGGTTATGTTTTCGACCCAGTTGGGTTATGAACCGGATCCCTTGTTTTTCTTCTTAGGAGAAACCTCGTTTTACTGTTCATTATCATTCACTATTCACGAAAATATTAGGAAGCTTGTAAACTCATGGAGAACTAATACCCTCTGGGCGAATTCACTGTACTCAGGTTTCAAACTTTGAGATTGTTATGATATTTACAATTTAAATTCAATTCCTTTCAATTATATCATGTGATTGTTGTTTGCTTAATTCGATTATCATATAGTATATTTGATTTAATTTGATTGACATGTGTTCCTAATTCTAATCGTAGATTAACTCTGCTTAATTTTTTAATTTGCGCTATCCTTTACCATATGCTTAATCCAGCGATAGGAACATGTTTCTCATGATATCAATCACGTTTGTTGACTGATATTGTCATCAAATAGGATAGAAGTTCCGCTTGGAAAATTGTATTTTCATCGGTCGATGATTAGTAAGAACCGAGACAATGGATCCGTTATTATAATCACTTATTTCACAACAGCTTATTTCAGTAATCAATTATTTTAAGTGCGTTTTCTTCATCAGAAACCTAAACTCCCCCTTTTTTTATTCGATTAGTAATAATTAAGAATCCTTGAGAACGATATTCGAGTTGTCGCTTTACTGTACTTTTTCAAAAATTTCTCGTTTTTGATCCGCGAGCCACCGTGGATCAAATTAGCGCCGTTGCCGGGGATTCTTGTCGTTATTAATCGATATTAGAGTCATAGGTTTAGTGTTGTTTTGCTTAGGCCCTAGGTTCCCCACATTTTTGGCCTTCTCGCGTCTAGAGTCGAAAAAATTGGTTTTTGGAAAAATTGTGTCCGATCGTAAAACTGTGTTGCCTACGAGAAGCAAAAAAATCGTCTGGTCATTAATCCTAGTATTCCTAAAGGAAATACTTGGAATCCACCCTCAGAATCGCCAAAAAACCCTTTTTTTCTATTTTTAATGAATTTTTTACTATTTTGATAGAGTCGAAAAAAATCGAAAAAATTCTCATAAGTGTTATTTTGCTTAATTAGCTTAATTCTGGTGTTATTTTATTTTTTTGAAATTTAATTAATCATTTTGCATCATTATGTTTGAGTCTGAGTCTGACTATCTGTATAACTTGTTTGCTTCAGATACTGAACTTGATTTTGAAATGGCTGATAATAGAACCTTAAGGCAATTGGCTGCCCCTGATGTGAATTATAATGGCTTGTGTATTGAATATGATGATGTTGCTGTTCCTTTTGAATTAAAATATGGTTTAATACACTTGTTGCCAAGGTTTAATGGACTTGCAGGTGAGGATCCGAATAAGCATATGAATGAATTCCAAATTGTGTGCTTTACACCTTCTGAACCTTCATTAGAGGACCTTGTCAAGAAAATGGCTATGAATGATCTCCAGTTTCAGCAACAAACATATACCACTCTTCAGACTTTGCAGACACAGATTGGACAACTTGCCACTATAGTAAATGCCATGCAACAAGCTCAAGTATCAAACCAACTACCCGCCCAAACAGTAGTGAATCCAAAAGAGTTATTGTCTGATTTAGTTGATGATATTTATCCTGAGTTGTTATCTGATTTTCCATCTTTATTAGATTATGATGATACTTACTCTTGCGATTTATGTATTGACACTAACGTTTGCTCTGTTTGTGCTGAGATTAATGCTGCCTTGCAGGGCGATTCTTTTAATGATGTCGTTTATACAGTCGAAACTCTTGATATCACGGCTGCCCCAACCAAATATTCTTCTGAATAACCACCTTCTGAACCACTTCCTGAGGATTTATATTATTCATCAAAGCTTCAATTTGAGCAGGAAGAAAAGTTACTGCAGGAACATAAGAAGGGAATTGGATGGACCTTGGTTGACACTCGTAGTTTTAGCCAATCCATGAGTATGCGTAGGGTCTCAATTTAAGATGGAAGAAAAGCAGTGAGGCATCCCCTTAATCCCTTGATTCATGATGTTGTGGAAACGGAGACCACTTTCACATGCCCATTCGATACTTTTACTTATCGAAGATTCTTCTTTGATCCTGGAATAAAAGTCGAAGGAGCTAATAAATATTTCAAGGTCAATGGATGCTACCCAAAGTTACTTTATGACATCCCCACTTTGGGAGAGGAGCCTGTAGAAGATCTCTCTTTGGGAAAGGCTGCTTATATGATCACCTACCTGCCTTGACTACTCGGGTGTGTTCTTTCCTTTCTCTCACTCTTATTTAATAGTTTTGTCCTTTAATTGAGGAAAATGCACGTTTTAAGTGTGGGGGAGGGAAATTGTTTGTTTTCCTTGTTTTTGTTAGTGTTTTGTTTGTTTTCAGTCAAATAAAAAAATAAAAAAAATGCATCTTCTTGAAAGTTTGAGGTTATAGTCTAATTTGAGATTAATTTGCGGAGACTTGGGAAAAATTCACAAGATCGGTATCGTCTTAACACCGTAAGTCTCCTACATATGAAAATTGATTTGAATTCTTATTATGGTTTAGCCTTAAATTTTCATTCTCTGACAGCTCTTGAGTAGTTTATTTCAGCAGTCAGCACCATCTCACACGCACTTTACACAGGGAAGTCGATGAAAATAAGTGAGTGATCCAGTTTTTATTTGAAAAAAAAAGAATACACCTTCGGATTTTGGTGACCCTCATCCGGTCACTTAACCCAACGGATGTAGAGCCTTTAAAAAAAAGTTGATAATAAAACTCGTTGTTAGTTGGTTCAGCGGTTTCTGGTGCTGAACTTGGTAGGGCGGATTACGGTCTGATCCCCCACAACTACAACTGAGTGAGCAAAGGGTTATGCCATGTAAGTACCAGAACCCCAAGCAAAAATGATCAGAGTCACTAACCGGTTCCCTTGCTATAAGTGTGTGGAGATAACAGGCTTAATGTGATTGTGACTGAATGAAAAAGAGCAAAATGAAGGATTAGTAAGTTAGGCTTTAACATAATAACATGATTTGAGTTGATTTGTGTATTCAGGAGGCTTATGTCTGACAATTGTGGATTGGTGTTCCTACAATATCCTTAGTGTGAAAAATTAGTACCTTTCGATGAATACTTAACCAAAGAAGACTTTTAGCCTGGAATGAGTAACTGTTGATGTGTTTGTGCTTTCTTTGTTTTGTTTTATTTTGATTTTGCTCGGAGTGCAAAAGTTCAAGTGTGGAGGAATTTGATCAATGCATCTTTATGAACATTCTCCTATATTTTTACTTAGGCATTTCTTTACTTTATTTTGATTATTTTTATGTTTTGTTATGTTTTTATATTTTATTTTATTTTTGGTTTAATTTGATTTTCGCACTTTATTTTTCAGCTTTAGCAGTCTGCGCGGAAACGATCATAATTGGAGTTCCGGGAATCCGTTTGAGGCGTTCTAATAATCTCCGGAAAGCTAAGAGAGAGAGAGAGAGAGCTATGATTTTCGTGTTGGAGTCGAAGTCGGATTCAGAGCATATTTTCCCAGAATATTCGTTGAAGTTACAACATTAGGAATTTGTTTTAGTTTTGGGTCATGTTTTGAATCTGGGTTATGTTTTCGACCCAGTTGGGTTATGAACCGGATCCCTTGTTTTTCTTTTTAGGAGAAACCTCGTTTTACTGTTCATTATCATTCACTATTCACTGTACTCAGGTGTCGTACCTCGAAAAATACGATCCTCGCGATGGCCGCGGAAATTACTGTTCGAAACAGAGTCGCCACCGAACTTTATTCATTCCAAGGATGGAATAGGAAAATATCGACAAAACCTTTAAGGAGATAAGAACATGGTCATCGCAACCAATATTCTAGGTTCGGGAGTCGATTACGCAGAGGGAAGGTATTAGCACCCTCTACGTCCGTTGTACTCAACGGGAACCTCTGGATCGATTCGAGAGTAAAGTTAACTATGCTTGTTAGTTTTCTTCTAAGGTTTCTCCTATGGGGGGAATGGGTGGTTTTAAGATAGGGTGCTCGCCAAAGATTGGGGCCCTTGTGCCTACGTATCTTCACTTGTAAGAAGTGGAAAATCAGAGCAATCGTAGTTCGTGGGACTACGGGTAAAAGGAGGGGATTGTGCTCGCCAAGATCATCGCAATCTTGTGCCTACGTATCTTACATTCAAAGAAGAATGAAGAATCAGAGCAGCCGTAGTTCAGCTAACTACGGTAAAAAGGTTTGTGTTTGGAATGAACGAGTGTTTAGGTCGCATTCTAACTGCTAAACGTTGGCTTGTCTGCTCGCTAGGGGAGGCTGAAACACGAGTTTGTTATGCGCGGAAGAAGGGACTAAACAATATTTTTTTGGGAAGAGTTGTTTGAGCTAGAAATCGCACGAGGGCGAGGAATTAGGTTTATCGTATTGGATGTTTTTGTTAGAGAAAGAGAATGGATTTGAATAAGTTTAAGGTTTCGATCGCCCGGGGCGAGAAAGAGGAGTTTGGTTAGGTAATTTGATGGAGAATGACGACTATTCGATAAACGAGACATCAGCCTCGCAATCAATTAATCGGAATATTATTGGAATGCTGGATCCCAATAACACGTTTTCATTCGAATAATTACGAAATATGTTCAAGAAAGTTTCAATCGCACGGGGGCGAGGAAAGCGAGTTGGGTTGAATATTTTAAGGGAGAATGACGACTACTCGATAAACGAGACGTCAGTCTCGCAATCGATTAATCGGGGCATTATTGGAATGCTAGATCCCAATGATACCTTTTTCACTCAATTAATTGGGAAGGTGTATTTGAATGGATAATTAAGGTATTTGTCAAAGTAATTAGGGCATGTATTTTATAAACGAAAGGTCGAGTAATCCACAACATAAAGCGTACGCCCCAAGAGTGGTCACTCAAGAATTCGAGGAGCGCGAGACTCCAAGAACTCAATTCTTTCGTAATTTGATTAAGAAAATAATTTGAATTTGATGTACGGTTTAGAAGCGTACTAGGGTTTAGACTCGATTGCACGTGGGTGAGGAACGAGGTTAGATGTGTTGTATGTTAGGAGGAATGACGAATACTCGATAAGCAAGACGTCGGCCTCGTAACCAAGTAATCGGGATATCGTTGAGGTGCTAGATCCTAACCACATCTTTTCCATTCCATTAATTATGAAATATATTTGTTGGACAGTGAATATTTATCCAAATAATTATGAGAAGTGTTTTAGGAATGAAAGTTCGAATGATATACTGTTCGAGGTGTACACCTCGATAGTAATCATTCTCGAATTCAAGGAATGCACGACTTCAAGAACTCGATTCTTTCGTGATTTAATTTAGAAAAATAATTTGAATGGATTAGCGTACTCGGACTAGGTGCACTGGGTATTCTAGAAATGTAAGATCAAAAGGAGGTTACAACCCAAAGTGTACACCTTGGGAGCAATCCTTCGAGAACCCAAGAAGTGCTAGACCTCAAGAGTTCGATATTTGTTTAGTTGAAAAGAATAGTTTTTTGAGGAAAAATACTCGAGGTAAGTTGAGGTTTGAATTTAATTTTTAACGTGTGCACTAGCAAAGTGGGCTAGTCTTCTAAGTGACCAACTAGAAATAATTGACCAAATAGGTGTCACTGTAAGGAAGCCCAGGATTAAGCTTTAAATGTTGTGTATGGTGATCAAAGGTAGAAAATAACTCGACTAATCGAGAATTTATTTTTGAAAGTGGTTTTAAAATAAAATTTAATATATTAGAGAAAAGTTCTAACTTAATTAATAAAATATATTTTCCTAAAGATTTAATAATTTTAATTAAGAGAATATTCTAATTGATTAAAAACTTTTGAAATGAAAGACGGAGCAAACACAAATCAAAGCGTGCGCTTCGAGAGCATTCGTTCAAGAATTCAAGGGGTGCTAGACACCAAGAACCCACTACTTTCAATATTTAATTTAATAAGCTAATTTAATATTGGAAAATATTAGATTGAGATAAGAATATGGATTAATAAAATTACATGTTTGAAGAAAAAAAAATCAAAATTATTTATTTCAAAAATATAAGATTAATTCCTAACAATTAAAATAAAATTCTATAACTGTATAATTAATTAATAAACTAATAATTTGATTTCAAACTATATGAAGCGAAATTTTCTTTATATAACTAAACCTAAACATCCAGTGCATCATTAGTATTGATGAAGCCAAATAGCCACAAGCATTGTCACACGAATAATAAAAAGAAGAAAGCAAAAAAAGTTATGAAACTACTCCCACACTAGCCATTGTGGTACACGAGAAACCATATAGCAACAATCATTGCACACTGTCAGCATGGCAGTGAAACAAGACAATTCTTTAATACCCTATTAAAACTATGTACCATAGCAAGCTAGGCATGAATCGAAGCATGGTCAGCATATTAATAAGACTTCATTTCTATGTTAAAACAATATTTTGGTCAGATTAAAATAAAGAAAAGAAAAACACAAAGGTATCAACATAAATCCAACGCCCTAAATATTTCTCTCTATTTCTCCCGTTCCTCTCTGTTCCAAAACCTTCTTCCTCATACCCTATCTCTCTGAAATCACTCACGTCCTGAACCCTATTCCCAAATCAAAATAAAATCTAACCCATGCCAAAACGAGGAAGAACCCAGAGTGACGAATGCGGTGGGTACATAATTGACGGTCCATTTAATGAAAAAAAGTTTAGCGAAATCACGAAGTCAACAAAAGGGCGAAGAAAAATACCTGGTTGGGGCGACTCCGACGATGTATCTTCTGGCGACGCTGAAGTGAGCTTGCGGGTATCCTCTCAATCTTCTACTCCTTTTTCATATTTTTCATGCTTTCACTGAAACTTAGGGTTTTTTTTCCTTAGCTGCCGCCAGTAATTTTTCTAGGGTTTTTTTCCTCCTTCGTCCCCCTCCCTCTAAATGAATAGAAAGTGCTTATATAGGGAGTTCATACGTGTGAAATAGGGTGTATTTCTGAGTAATACGTGTGATGGTGAGGTGCAATTTTGTGGTACAAATCCGTTAGGGATTGTACTGTGTCTGCAAACCATTATCTCTGTTATGTATTTGCTGTGTATTTGCCTTGCTTTGTCTTTTTGCAAAAATTAACTTTTTGTGGTCCCACTTGTACTAACCGTTTGTTCATCCTATGACAGATAAATTGGAATAATCAACCTTGCTGGTCCAAAGGTATTAAACAAACATTCAGTTTTCGTTACATATCTGCATGACTTGCTTTGTGATGTTGTAGCTTTTTATTTCATCTTACACAGCTTTCTGGTATGCTAGTCATTTGTGTCACTTCTATTTTATTCACACTAATAAAATCTTTTCACCCTTGTTCATGTGCATAATGGAAGTGGCCATGTTCATCGAATTTGGAAGTTGTTGTTGCAAATGACGTTCTTATCATTGTTCATGTGGCATGGCTTGGAGCTGCAGTCAGAAGGTGATGTGGAAACGTTTCTCGTTTTATGTTTCTTGGTAAAATGGTCTTGATGTATTATGTTTGCAACACTTTTCTTACTGCACTTACTCCATTAGGATTCCTGTTGAATTTAATTACTGCTGACCTGTTTTCCTTTTTCATATCAGATTTTCTGCTCATGCTTAGTTTTATCTCAGCAATCCAAGTGAACATAGTAATTGAAATTTCAAGACTTAGTAGCTTTAGGATTCTGGATTGCTGTTAGTTCTGAGGAATCATGTTGTGCAAATGTTTTATAGTAGCATCCTGCAATTTTTGGATGGGTCATTTTGGAACTTGAAATCGGCCAAAGGTTGTGACGTGATACTTGTTATGCAGGTGTGGTAAGTCGGTCTAAGGCGAGTTGGTTTGGACATTTCATGGTGCGTGATATGCTACAGGTTATGGGAATGCAAGTTATTGTCATAGAGTAAATGTCATCATGAAGTATGAAAAAGGATATAACACGATTCCTTGGACTAGAAACAACGACAATCATGCGTAAGTACATGAATATTTCTATTCAAATTACTTGAATCCGACTCTGAGTTGGGTGTTTCTGTATCGGGTTTTGCAGGTGCTTCACGCGATGACTGAACATTGTGAGAGTAGCATTTGAGTCGGGTACAAATTTCACCTCACAGCAAAGTTGTATAGGTATATTAATTGTTGCATTGCGTTTAACTTACCTACGGTTGTTATCACGACTTGGTAATCGTTATGGATGTGTATGATTTTGTAGGTACAGGCAGAACGTGGAAGCGTAAGGAATGCTAAGTGTGCTTGCTCTGTCCTACTGCTGGCGAACCCTGCGGCTACGAAACTTTCGACAGTAGTGAATCGTGGATAATTCCCTTATTAATTTGGACTGACTTGACTTTACGACTATCCTATCGTTTTCGTACATTCTGCTGAGGACCTTGTTCTCACTTCTGATATAACTCCACGACTTACGTTTTTGTGTTGATTTTCATGTACCGACCTCAACTTGGTGTGGAGTGGTATGATGCCCTGCAATCTTGTGGATGCGATTAAGGCCTAGCAGGTAAATCTGGGATTCAATCTTAAACGTCTCATTGCGCATCCCTTACTGTTGTGGCCTGTTCTTATGATTAACTTCTTGACAGAAGCACATACCTCTTGTTATATCTCCTAATGCACTCCTCTCTTTTTGTGTGTTTCTTGGCTTGGTAGGAATTTCTACCAAGTCTATGTATATCCAAGGCCAGGGCGCTTGTACCAACATTAAACATAAGTATTCTTGCTTGTTTTTTTTTCTTGGTGTTATTATCATACTTTAATGAATCTTTGAAATTCCTCTGATGACAATCTTCCAAGTTGTTTCTAATTTTCCATGCTTGATACATGCTCCTTATTTGTTCTAGTTTGTGCAGTATGGTGGTAGGCTCATAAGTTTGCAATCAAATTCGTGGCGTCCTTGGCAATATTGATAGAAAGCACCTTTGGATTGATCAAAAAAAGACTCAACAAACTTTGCTATAGCCAACTGCTCTTGCAATCATAAAGTTGTAGTAAGGTATTCCGAAAAAACTGATAATGCCGTTTCAACAGCACCTCCTCCGGTAACCACTGCATTTGACTCGAGCACTCTCTTTGACAATTGATAGCGCATCATGCCGAGCACTATCCATTTTATCAAGCATATAATCATTTGCATCTCTTATTGTATTTGTTCTCCCATAACTTAGTCATTTTGAACTGATGCAGGTTTCAGTTATAGGACATAGGAGTGGGAATCCTGAAGGTGGTTGGAGGTATTGGAAAGGTTGGACATCTTCACGGTAATTCCGCATTTGGAGACTCTTGATGATGTTAGAATGATGCAGGGCGCCATTGTTGAATCACGGTGATAACTTAAGCACAAAACTTCTGCAAATTCGTCCATAGGTTGTGACAAAGTCATGCTGCCGGTTTTGACGGATTGACGAAAGTAACCATCAACCAGGGTAAGCACGTCTTCTTATGACCTTCTCTTTGGTGATATTTGA
The DNA here is from genome assembly GCA_963859935.3 of Lathyrus sativus. Classification (NCBI taxonomy): domain Eukaryota; kingdom Viridiplantae; phylum Streptophyta; class Magnoliopsida; order Fabales; family Fabaceae; genus Lathyrus; species Lathyrus sativus. Next base: position 941,855,670 of record OZ012735.1, read on the forward strand.
TCCGCTAGTTTCCTTTCATAACATTCTGTATATGCTTTTGAAAGTTTCGATATACGACACGTATGAGCAAAGTCCACTGAAACTGATCTCTATGTAATTTGCTTAGAAGACCAATCTCTTAATCATTCTTGATTTATTTTGTAGGTTTACATGATCACACGATATTGAAGATTCCATGAAGATAAGGGAGACCCGTTCTCGCTGGAAAATTATAGTTGCATTTGCAAAATACCATTATCAAACAAAAATATAACCTGTATCTAATGCCTTTCAACATAATAATTACTGTTTATAACTGTACAAAGTTCATAATAAAAAAGTTGTCCCAATTGACATAGGATCTAATTTTGCTCACAACTCATTTTTCACAACATTGAAATACAGTGCATAGGTTTTGTATGATATAATATGTGATGACGACCAAAAAGAAAGGTGTAGCATACTGCATACATCAACGGTGAACTGCGTTGTTCAGGAAATTTGTCGTGGAGGGTCTTCAGTTCCCAACTGAAAGATGTGTGGGCAAGCAGGATCTTGCAATAAGTCAAAATGATGTCAGCTGGAATCTCAAAAAACATCAGCCATTTATGAAACTGTTCTCCCGTAACTAATAGAAGTAATATAGAGGTTCTTTGCCCATTTTTCTTTAACATGAGTACTTGGAAAATCAGACGTGCGAAGCGTTTCTTGTGTTTCATCAGTTGGTTTTCTTCTAGGGACACTTAAAATAAAAGCAGCCTGATCAGGCGTTGCAGCAGCTGCGGTGATGCGGTAATTGTTTTCCCCCCTTCGATGAATACCTTCACTAGGGTACAGGAAATCAAGTTCCACAACCTGGTCTGAAAATCCAACTCCACGAGACATAACAATTGCCCATCTAGTGCCAGCAGTGGCCATAGCAGTGACGAAAAATCCTTCTTTCCTTTTTTTGTTGATCCACTTAAATGGAAATGAGTCGCTGACTTTATAGGATTGTTGCATGTATTGGGTCCCTTTTGACATTACAACCAATGAGGACCCATTACAAGCTCCAGCTATGGCACTGATGTAGTAATTATTATCCCACTGCTCCATAATCCATTCCTTGTGAAGAAAACTGGAAGACAGTTCATAAACTTGTGCTGTGAAACCAATACCAGCATCCATAATAAGAGCCCAAAGACTAGCACAAGAAGCCACACTACTGATAAACAAACCATCTTCATTCCCTTTTTCAATATGTTGGAATCCCAGATTTAGAATATTGGTTGCGGTGACCATGTTCTTATCTCCTTAAAGGTTTTATCGATATTTTCCTATTCCATCCTTGGAATGAATAAAGTTCGGTGGCGACTCTGTTTCGAACAGTAATTTCCGCGGCCATCGTGAGGATCGTATTTTTCGAGGTACGACAGATGGCGACTCTGCTGGGGAATACGCATTGCCCTATGCAAGAGAGAGTCAAGCCTAACTTGACTCGATTCGAGAATACTAAGCTTTCGCTTACCTGTTTTCTTTATGATTATTTTCTCTTATTGTTTATTTCTTGTTCTCTCTTTCTATCGTATGTTGTTTATCTGCCTGCTGGATTCCGGGATAGCATTGCAAGTAAAACTCTACACCCGAGCTTTGGAAAAAAAAGAGAGAAAACATAGTTTAGAATTGGTAGTGATTAGTGTTAGTCCCCAAGGACTCGCTCCTTGTGTGCCTAGCATGAAAGCTCCTCCAGAATAGACCTTTTCGTAGATCCTATCGTAACGCAGCTAGCCTGTTACACGATTTGATTCATGAAGGGTCCGTGACTCTGGGAACCACTCGTAGAACCAGTTTCTATATTGGTAGTCGTGTAATGTTAGTCTCCGAGGACCCGCTCCTCATGTGCCTAGCACGAGGACTCCACTTAGGAGAGACCCTATCGTACTTTCGTTATAATACAGCTAGCCTGTTGCGTGATGTTGATGCGATCGGTGTTCGTGATCCTGGGAACCTTATCCATCAACATAGAAGCTATCCTGTGAGTGGGTATGTGGGTAAAGAAAATAGAACTTGCCTAGTGTAACCTACCGGTTAGGGAGCTTTGACCTGCTCATGTTATCCTCGATCCTGCCTGCATTACATTCACATGTCATTGCATATGCATTTTATTTGCATTCCAAAACCAAAAAGCTCATCCATCCTTTGTCTATAATCCATAGTTGATTTCCTGACACACGTGTTGGACTTGAGCAGTGCTAGAAGACTATGGAACACCTGAGGCAAAATCAATTTGAGCTGAGAAAAGACGAGAATAACAAGGAAGGCAAGATGAAGCAGACGCCAGAAGTGGGAAGAAGAAAGGAAAAGCTTCAGGAAGGTACCACGACTAGGAGTTTTACTCCCATATTTCATCCCACTCCACATCCTTTTGGTTTTTATCCCCAACCATTTCTTCCAAAGCCTCGAAATCAATAGTCATCACCTGTTCTATCCCAGGAACAGGGAAATTTAAACCAGAGAGGCGTCAAGAAGTCTCAATCACGCCCTATTCACGACCCTATTCCCATACCGTGTGGACAACTGCTCTCGCACCTGATTCAGAGTTCATTAGTGGTCCCTATATCCCTCGGGCCAGCTCGTACTCCTCCTCCTCCTCCTGGATATGATCCTGATGCACAGTGTGAATACCATAAGGGAGCGAGAGGGCACTCTATTGAAGGTTGTTGGTCATTCAAGAATAAAGTTCGAGAGCTAATTAATAAAAAGCGCATAGTCTTCGAGGAAGACAATCCAGGGGCAGAGTGTGGGTATCATACTGGAACCATAGGGCATGCTGTCAAAGAGTGTGAAAGCTTTCGAAACAAGTTGCAAAGATTGACCAGAAAGGAAGACCCTATCCCAAATGGTTCAACTCAGAGATCTGGCAAAGAGGAAGTACAAGAGTTTTGTGGACCAATCAGAATCCGATACCATAGGGAAAAGGTTGAGTTTTTGGCAGATGAGATGTCTTTATCCTCTGATAATCATGTGGAGACCATGATCTCAAGAGAGGAGATGGAAGAGAAGTCTAAAAGGGTTGTATGTGCTGAAGAGACCTCGAAAAGTCACTTGGGAGAGCATCATACCGATACTGAGGAAAATGATGACATCCACCTTGGGATCCCAAAAGGACAGCCAACAATACCCAGGGAACCATGTCAAAAACCTTGGATTGCTCCCTATGCAAATCAACGAGCGTATGGCCGAGGAAATCAGGATCCACGCCAGAATCAAAACCGGCCTCGCAATAATTTGGGAAGAAGGAACGCTCCTCATCACCCCGTTCTTGTATCGCACACTCAGCTTCTGCCACATTTGATTCGAAATTCACTAGTGGAACCTAAATCTCTCAAGCTAGTGCCAGAACCATACCCTCTTGGGTATGATCCCAATGCACATTGTGGATAACATGCTGGATCAATGGGGCATTCGACAGAAGATTGCAAAGCTTTTCAGGCTAGGGTGCAACAATTGATTGACGAGGGATGCATATCCTTTCAAGAAGGGAGTTTGGTCGTACGTATCCGCCTCGCGCCTGAATGAGATGGAAGACTTCAGGACGCATCTTCTCAAGACAACTGATCAAGCAAGAAAAGCCCAGTTCCTCCATGCTGGCATTTTTTATGCATTTGTAGTTTCTTTTCTGTTAATTACTATTTGCTTTTAGACATTGTTGTTATTTAATGGTATCGTTAATGTGATAATCATGCATGTTTTGATTAAATCCATTCGTATTCACTCACAGTTTCTCATTTATTGCAAAAATCACAAAAATATTTCACTTCCTTTATCGCACTGTTGTTTTGAGGGAGGATGATGAAAACGAGATACCCATAATTGCAAACCGTATGCTTTCAGACCGAATCTCGTCAATGATGTACAAACATTGCTTCAATTTCCCTAAACACCGGAGGTATAAGGAGTTAATCCCTAGTAGACCACTTCGAGCCTAGAAGTAGTAGTTTCCTTCGGATATTTAAACCTTTACACTCAACCTGGGGCAGGGTAGTGTTCAGTTAATCAGACTCTGCATTCGAATCAACAAAGCAAAATCCAGAAGACGGTTATTCATCAAAAACCCATGCTATGGCAGTCACAATCCTCCAACAAAGTAAAAATCAATCAAAAGCCTGCTAAGTCAAACACCTCCGAGGGGACTTAGGCAAAATCAAGGTAATCCCGATGGATCTGACAAACAAAGTCAGTCCATGCAAAAGTTAGGGATCAAAATAAAAATCATAAGAGGTCCTTAAACCCTCAACAAAAACAAAATAAGATTCAGTGGCCACCTAAATCAAGGCGTTACTGACATCCATCAAAATAAGGTGGCTGCCATTTCAAGCAAACTTTGAACCATCAAGTTTACACTGTCAAGCAGGTGCAAAATTAACTGAACGTAGGTATGGAGATCATTACGAAGAAGGGGTGGGTACAAATAATACTTTGAGCCTAATATCCTTTGTTTCTATAACCGTGAACCAGACCACGATACAACCTTCAAAAGACCTAATTGAGGCGGGTTTGTTCTGAAAGCATGCTACAGCATGGTTGCGTAAACTGACTCCTACATGTTTGCTAATCTTCTGTATTGGTGTCATATTTTTGCTATATCTTGCACACCAACTAAATTAGCACTACGTTTGGACTAATAGTCCACTCGTCATACACTTTCACATCATATAATATTTTCAAAACTTACATGAATGTCGCATTAAAATTACCATTTTTGAATGAACAATTTTAAACCGCAAATCAATACTTGACATTATAGAGATTCCAACAAAGTGCAGTCAAAGAGGAACTTGATCAATCATTGGTGTTGACCTGAATCGAGACTTTCTCATAACCCTGAGAATTTGGGGCAAGTCCTCCTGAGGTTTAAATAGGGGCAAACCACTACAAGGTCCAGACACTGGGGCAAATGGGTTCAATCCACATCCTGGTATAATCATCGCCAAAGTTCTCATCCCAGAAGGAAATCCTACAAATACCCCGCAGACTGGGGCAGACCATTTGAACTGGGGCAGAGTAGCTGAACAGGGGCAACTTCCCTTCACGCTTTCAAAGTTGATCAAGATGACCACACCAGACACCAGTAATGGTTAGGTTCCATAAACGTCAAAAGCCTCGGGGCAGAGCAAAGGCATGACTAACACGCATTGGTTAAGTCGCTACGCTCACGCAATCCATATGCATTGGTTGAGTCGCTACGCTAGCATGACTAACACGCATTGGTTAAGTTGTTACGCTCGCGCAATCAACATGCTTTGGATAAGTCGCTACGCTCAACATTTGTAAGTCGTCATGACGTACCAGCTAAAAGCGAGGTTCTTACAAGAACAAGAATACCACTTCTCCAAAGGATCCAACTTGGAGCACCAAGAGTATCCACATCTGTCTTCTGATTGTGGCGCTGTCGTATACCATGTGTCGGGAAGTCGAATCCTTTTGCCAATAAAAGTCCGATCTCGCTTGGCACGTCCATAAAGTCCAATCTCTTATTGGCAACTACAAAAAGCCACTCCAATTGGCACCTTCAAAGTCCAGTTTTCATTGGCAACCACTAAAAGTCCACCCTCGATGGCATCCTATAAAACCAAAGTCCAAATCCATTTGGCAACTACCAAATCCAGTCCCTGGTGATATTCCTGACAAGATTTTATCCCCAACATACCTGATCAATTGCATTATCATAAGCACGATATACAATATCATATCATATCATAGTCATATCGAGCATTAGCATATCATTTGCATTCGCATCTTGCACTCCCTAGCAGTTGCATCTTAGTTGCCTGTTTATGTATCATAACGCATATCATCGCTGTCTTCAGCAACATAACATAGCAGCATAGCAGGATCCAGGATCGATTCGT